>CM055127.1:254792337-255128397 GCA_029206835.1 Rana muscosa | reverse complement strand
TGGGGAAGCCGAGAAATGGTCACTGCGCCCTCATTTTTTTGTCCTAGGACTAGGGGTGCAACGGATCAAAAAACTCACGGATCAGATCGATCCTCGGATTAGGGGTTTCGGATCGGCAAAAAAAAAAAAAAAACACAAATCTTGTTACCCCCACCGGAGTTTTAGATTTCACAGTTATTTTCAACACAAAACTGAGCTTATATGCTTAAATGCAGTATTTGTAAATCCAACGGACTGTTTACATGTTACATTTTAAAAGCAGCAGCAAACCTGCTGACCTTACATGGTTGTTAATGTGACAGAACACCTCTGATTTTCACATTTAACTAAATGTTAAATGTGAAAATCAGATGTGTTCTGTCACATTAGCAAGCATGTAAGGTCAGCAGGTTTGCTGCTGCTTTTAAAATTTAACATGTAAACAGTCTGTTGGATTTCCAAATAATGTATTTAAGCATATAAACTCCGTTGGGTGTAACAAGATGTCCGCTTGGCCCCTTCTTACTATCATTACTGTGCAGGAGTGTGAGTGGAGCAAGATGGCGGCGACGAAATGTCATTACAGCGGCGCCGCCGGGTGTACCAAGATGGCCACCGCTCCGGAGCTAGGCCGAAGCTGCGGCCTTTCCTATGGCCGAGGCTCCGGAGCGCTCCGCGGATTGCGTGGTGATCCGATCTGAACAGGGTGACCCGTTCGGATCACGGATCACCACCGATCTGTTGCACCACTACCTAGGACTCTCCCTCACTGTGGTTACAGTGCAGGGGGCCTCCTCAGACAGACTTTGTGCCTCTGAGCTCGTGTCATTTTTGAGCTCAGTAAGCCAACTTTTTATTTTGTACTTGAATTATTCCAATCTATTTAGATTGATGCCTAGCACCTCCTTTTTTTTTCTTCTATCCTATTTTTCTTATTCTTTCTCCATCTTCCTCTCTTACTCCGGACTAAATCTGATATCACAATTTATATTTGTTATGTATTGCTATATTCTTCTCAAGATTTTTATATGGCTCCCTTGAATGTACTTACCTTAAATACACAAGGTCTAAATATACCTCATAAACGTACTAAAAATTTCAGGTCACTTTCTGCATCAAAAGCTCATACAATGTGTCTCCAGGAGACTCATTTTGCTGAATCCTCCACCCCTAAATATTTGGGTGCAAGCTATTCACAAGTCTTTACAGCCTCAGCCAAATCCAAACACAGAGGAGTGTTAATAGCATTTCACCGAACTACACCCTTCTCTCTAGTAACAGAAATCAAAGATCCAGAAGGTCGCTACCTCATACTTACAGGCAACCTATGAAATACCCCAATCACAGTAATCTCATATTATGCACCTAACAAAAGACCAACATCATTTCTATCCCACCTGTTTCAAGTTATTGATACACATAAAGTAGGCACACTCTTGATTTGTGGAGATTCCAACCAAACAATATGTCCATACCTAGATAAATCACCAACACCCCCTACATCTAATTCTCAATCTAGATCTTTTCAGAGACTCCTTCAACAACATTCAGGCTGGATTCACACTTATGCGTTGCGTTTTTGAGCTCCAGAGTCCTTGCCAAGTTCGCAATCAGTCGTTCAGCGGTTCCTTTGCGTTTTTAGCTGCAGACTTGCCGTCCTGGGAGAGGAGAGGGAAGTCTCGCCGCTGTTATCATGAGGGGGAACTCCACGCCAAATTTTAAATAAAAAACCGGCATGGGTTCCCCTCCAGGAGCATACCAGGCCCTTAGGTCTGGTATGGACTTTAACGGGAACCCCTACGCCGAAAAAAATGGCGTGGGGGTCTCCCCAAAATCCATAGCAGACCCTTATCCGAGCACGCAACAGGGCCGCTCAGGAAAGGGGGTGGGCCCTGCGCCCCCCCACCCCAAAGCACCCTGCCACCATGTTGATGAGGACAGGGCCTCTTCCCGACAACCCTGGCCGTTGGTTGTCAGGGCATGTGGGCAGGGGACTTATCGGAATCCGGGAGCCCCCTACCCATTCATTACAGCCGGAGACAGCGACGAGTCAACATCTCCAGGAGAGAAGAGGGAAGAAGGCGACAAAGAAGACCGGGCCCCCGCTAGCAAAAGAGCTGGAAGAAGATAGCGGAGGCCCGGCAGAAGGAAGAAAGAACCAGAGAGCGAGAGAAGAACTGGAGAGCGCAGAGACGACACCGGAGACATATCACCTCCTTATATAAAAAAGAAGGCTCTTTTGACCAATCTTTAGCAGAAACATTCTTTTCACAAATAAAACTCCCTACCCTATCCCAGAATCAATATGAAAGCCTTGAAAGCCCCATCACTTCCTTTGAAATTGAGCAAGCAATTAAATCCCTCAGACCTAACAAGCGTCTGGGACCTGATGGGTTTTCAACCCTTTACTATAAAAAAAATCTCTCATTTATTAACCCCTATGCTGATAGAAGCATTCAATTCCATCATCAACAACCAATCATTCATATCTGAAACTCTTACGGAAATTATATCAATGATTCCTAAACCACAGGATGACTCATCCTGTGCTAATTTTAGACCTATATCGCTTTTAAATCTAGATATAAAATTACTAGTGAAAGTGATAGCGACTCGTTTGAATAACATAATAGTTTCCTTAATAAGTAATGATCAGGTTCGTTTTATCCCTTTGCGCCAAGCAACAGATAATGTTCGTAGGGCCATGTTGCTTATTTAAGCGGCCAAAAAAAGAAGAATTCCTATATGTCTTCTGTCACTAGACATCAAAAAACCTTTTGACGCGGTAACATGGCCCTACCTGAACTTCACTTTACAAAAATGGGGCTTTGGCCCACATTTCCTTAGCTGGGTCACATCTTTATATAATAAACCAAAGGCATACATTAAATATGCAGGATATAAATCAGCCATGTTCGATATCAACAGAGGCGCTCGCCAGGGATATCCCCTTTCCCCACTTTTATTCGCCTTACTCATTGAACCCCTTGCTCAAGCTATTAGAACAGATCCATCAATTAAAGGTATAGAATTGGCCGGGTACCATCATAAACTCTGCTTATTTGCTTATGACATTTTAATTTTCATGTCCTCCCCCCATGTTACAGCTCCCAACATTATAAACAAACTAGATCATTTTGCCCATATATCTGGATTAACGGTAAACACACAAAAATCCATAAACATTTGTTTACCCCAAGATATACTACCACAAGCAAAGATATCCCTTCCTTTTACATGGTCATCGTCACACCTCACATATCTAGGTATTGCACTTAACCCTGATCTAAAGGACATTTTTTCTGCCAACTACCCCCACTGTTACGAAAAATGTCAAATTATCTGAAACAATGGTCCACTCTGCCCTTATCATGGTTAGGTAAAATAAATGTTATAAAAATGACTATATTACCAAAAATTCTACATCTTTTTAGAGTTTTACCCATACCTATTCTAGCCTACTTCCTCAGAAACTTACAATGTAAAACACAATCATTTATATGGAACTCTCTAAAATCTCAAATTTCTTCTCACACCCTATATCTCCCTAAACTTAAAGGAGGTTTAGGTTTCCCAAACTTTGCCACTTATTTTCATGCTGCTCAAATAGCAAATATTCCCAAGTACCACTCAAGCCATGAAATTCCACTATGGGTAGCAATTGAAACCATTGATAGCGATCCAATCTCTGTACCAAACCTCATATGGTCCACCTCTTTATAACCACAAAACAATTGATAATAAGATAACTAAACATACAATTTCCATTTGGGAAAGATTCAAAACAACCCAGGGCTTACAATCCCCACATGTACCCCTTATATCTTTTATGAGAAACTCAAAGTTTTACCCGGCCCTCACATTTCCTAGAACTTTTACAAAATGGACTTCTGCTGGTCTAATGCACTGCTGTGACTTTGTATCTTCTACTTCATTTAAAATATTTTCTGAAATATGTGAAAGCGATAAACTTCCGACTTCAGAAATTTTTCGCTACTTACAGATCAAAAACTTCTTTGCACCATACATACAAGATATTAATAATTTGAGTGATATGACTCAGTTCGAACGAATATGTAAACATGATCCTCACTCAAAAGGGCTCATCTCAATACTGTATAGCCAACTAAATACTAAGCTTACTGCAAAATTACCTTTGTATGCTGAAAAATGGGTGAGCGATCTTGGTTCCAATATAGATACATCTACCTGGAGTAAAGTATGGTCTAATACTAAAATGTCTTCCCAAAATATACTTGCTCTGGAAACAAATTATAAAGTTGTCATGCACTGGTATCTGGTTCCTGTTAGAATTGCAAAATTTGCTTCCCATTATTCCCCGCTCTGTTTTCGTGGCTGTGGTAATCTGGGAACATATTTACATATTTTTTGGGAGTGTCCTGTTACAAAAAATTATTGGAATGAAAATTTCCTCATGCTTTCAACAGTTTTTAAGAAACCCATTACTCCTGAATAGAGATGAGCCGAACACCCCCGGGTTCGGTTCGCACCAGAACCCGCGAACGGACCGAAAATTTGCACGAACGTTAGAACCCTATTAAATACAATGGATGCGAACGTTCGAAATCTAAAGTGCTAATTATAATGACTAATATGCATGTTATTGTCCTAAAAAAGGGTTTGGGAACCCAGGTTCTGCACCAGGGGACATGTATCAATGCAAAAAGAAGTTTTAAAAACGGCCGTTTTTCGGGAGCGAGCATTTTAATGATGCATAAAGTGAAAAAAAAAAAGTCAAATATTCCTTTAAATATCGTACCTGAGGGGTGTCTAAAATATGCCTGTGAAGTGCCACGTGTTTCCCTTGTTTAGAACTGTCCCTGCACAAAATGACATTTCTAAAGGAAAAAAAAGCCATTTAAAACTGCTTGCGGCTTTAATGTAATGTCTGGTCCCGGTAATATGGATGAAAATCTTTGAGAAAAATGGCATAGCTACCCCATCAACCCCCCCCCCCCCCACCCCAGCCCATTACCAGCCCCTTTGGGTCTTGTATGGATATTAAGGGGAACCCCGTACACAAAATAAAAAAGGCCCTATATACTCTGAACAGCCGTATACAGGTGGTGCATACAAGACAGGGAATGTAGGTTTGTTCTTATGTAGAATCTGTTTGTAATTTTGAACAGGTACATTGTTTAAGTGTAGCTCCAGCCAAAAAATCTATTTTTAAGCTTTTTGGAAAACATAGGGAAGGGTTATCACCCCTGTAACATTTGTTTTGCTGTCTGTGCCCCTGTTCAGAACATTTCACCTCACTTTCCGTCCCAATGACAAATGTTTTTGAAAAGTGGGGTTTTTATTGAAACAAGGGTTGGTGATAAAGCATCAGTAGAGAGGAGACACCTTTTTCCCATATTAACTCTTACAGGAGAGAATTTCCCTTCCTAGGGGTAGATTTCCTCTCACTTCCTGTTGTCTCCTTTCGTTTGCAAGTAGGAGTCGTTTGTAAGTTGGATGATTGAAAGTAGGGGCCTGCCGTATATACTCTGCTGAAATTTGCCCCTTACATGTTGGTGTTGCCACAACACTGTAAGCCCTCACAGTTACTCTTGGTGGGCGCATGAATGGGCCCTGCTGTGAATTATTAGATCAAGAATTGTAATTGCATGCCCCTGTTGAACAGGGGCTGAAAAATTGGGCCTTTGGTGGTGGTGGTGTTGACACAACACTGTAAGGCCTCACAGTTACTCTTGGTGGGCGCAGGAATGGGCCCTGCTGTGAATTATTAGATCAAGAATTGTAATTACATGCCCCTGTTAAACAGGGGCAGAAAAATTGGGCCTTAGGCACTGGTGCCACAACACTGCAACCCCTCACAGATACTGTACTTGGAGCACAGCAATGAGCCCTGTTGCAAAGTATTGCATCAAAAATTGTAATTACACGCCCCTGTTAAACAGGGGCTGAAAAATTGGGCCTTAGGCACTGGTGCTGGTGCCACGACACTGCAACCTCTCCCAGATACTCTAGTTGGAGTGCAGGAATGGGCCCTGCTGCAAAGCATTGCATAAAAAATTGTAATTACATGCCCCTGTTAAACAGGGGCTGAAAAATTGGGCCTTAGGCACTGGGGCTGGTGCCACGACACTGCAATCTCTCCCAGATACTCTAGTTGGAGTGCAGGAATGAGCCCTGCTGCAAAGCATTGCATAAAACATTGTAATTACATGCCCCTGTTAAACAGGGGCTAAAAAATTGGGCCTTAGCCACTGGTGGCGGCACCCAGAAACAAAAATGTTCTTCCAAGCTATCATCATCAATCGGATCATTGAGGAGGAGGAGGATAGTCAGTCAACATAACAGGACAGTCACTCAGCATCAGCATCAGTCTTGAAGGGATGTGACATTTGAAAATAAATTAGTCTGTTATATCAGCTTCAGGTGTTTGGTAGCTGGTGGTGATCCAAGACTGGTTCATCTTTATGAAGGTCAGTCGATCAACCGAGTCAGTGGACAGGCGCACCCTGTGATCCGTGACAAATCCTCCAGCAGCACTGAATGTGCGTTCTGAAAGAACGCTGGATGCAGGACAGGCCAGTAGCTCAATTGCATACTGTGCAAGCTCTGGCCAGTGATCCATCCTCAAGACCCAGTAAGCCAGAGGATTTTCGGTGGGAAAGGTGTCCAGGTCTGACCTTGCCCCTAGGTATTCCTGCACCATGTATATCAGACGCTGGCGATGGTTGCTGGAACCGATCATACCTTGGGGCTGCGGACTAAAGAATTGTCTGAACGCATCGGTCAGACGACCACCTTCCCCACCGCTCTTTCTTTGACTGACCAAAGCCTCAGCAACTCGTTGTCCAGGACCCGGAGTTTGTAACCTCCCAGTCTCTGGGAACGCGTTGCACAGACCTTTCTGCAAGGCCTCCCGGAGTTGTCTCATTCTCTGCTCCCTCTGCGACGGTAAGATAAGGTCCGCAACCTTACCCTTGTACCGTGGATCAAGGAGAGTGTTCAGCCAGTAATGGTCCCTCTCCTTGATCCGAAGAATACAAGGATCCTTCCGCAGACTTTGCAGGATCAGGGAGGCCTTGCAGCGTAGGTTAGCTGCAAAGGCCTCCCATTCGGTCCGGAGTCCTCTGGGTCACTAAGGACTACATGATCCGCAGCCACCTCCTCCCAGCCACGTACAAGTCCACGGGTTTCTTGGGACTGTAAATCATCCCTAAAAGACTGCTGCTGATGATGCTGAGTGCCAGGCTCCACTTCCATGCTGACACAATCCTCCTCCTCCTCTTCCTGTGCGATGGGTGGGACAGAAGGAACACTGTCTGGGTAAAGGGGGCCTTGAGAGGCAAGGAAGTCCTCCTCTTCCTGCCTCTGTTCTGCCTCAAGTGCCCTGTCCATTAGTCCACGCAGCGTATGTTCCAACAGGTGGACAAGAGGTACAGTGTCACTGATGCATGCACTGTCACTGCTCACCATCCTCGTGGCCTCCTCAAATAGTGGCAGGACAGTGCATGCATCCCTGATCATGCCCCACTGGCGTGGTGAAAAAAAACAGAGCTCCCCTGACCCTGTCCTGGTGCCGTAGTCGCACAGGTACTCATTGATGGCCCTCTGCTGCGTGTGCAGCCGCTGCAGCATGGCCAACGTTGAGTTCCACCTGGTGGGCATGTCACATATAAGGCGGTTCTTGGGTAGGTTCAACTCCTTTTGCAGCTCAGCCAGGCGAGCACTGGCATTATAAGATCTGCGGAAATGCACACAGACTTTCCTGGCCTGCCTCAGGACATCAAATAAAAATAAGGACAAATGTCAGCGCTTAGGAGATATGCATGGGGAATCACTAAAGGCTGGAACCTGTTGTAAGAAAGTCCCTGCCCTTAAGCTCAAATCTAGCGGCAAAACAAATGCGATCAATGAAAAATCAATCAAACAGTGTCAATGAAAAGAAAAAATGTTATTAGTAGTTCATAATTGAAAACTCATCTTCAGAGGTAGGGAAGTTGGTGCACAACATTTTCCATAAAAACACAGGTACTCAGGGCTGCTCTTCTCCTAGATGAAGCCAACTCAGGATGAAGACATGAAAAAAGCAAAAATAGAAAAGCGCCTCTAAGTAAAAAGGTTTATTTTAAATACAGCAAGTCATATTCAGTACTTACATAAAAGTAAGTGCAGGCATGCTCCGTATGGAGTGGGGGTTCATGTATCAAATATCAGAATCCAGTGTCCGTTTAGGCTTCGCTGGGGGTCCCACAGGTCCGGTAAAGATGATCGCAGAGTGTCAGACTACAAGCCTACTGTGTCGCTGGAGCGCGAGTTGTGCTGTCCGTAGCTGGTGATGGCGGCGGTCGACCCGTGGAGAAGCGTGTGACGTGACACAGGTAGGAGATAGGGGAAACCACAACACGTTTCAGAGCATGCGCGGCTCTCGAATAGAGCATGCACGCTCCTTTTTCAAGTGTAAGCCTGGGTACCTGCCCAAGAACCGCTGCACCACCAGGTTAAGGACGTGAGCCACACAGGGCACATGGGTCAGTTGTCCCTGTCGGAGGGCGGAGAGGAGGTTGGTGCCATTGTCGCAAACCACCATTCCTGGCTTAAGCTGGCGTGGCGTCAACCACCTCTCAGCCTGCCCCTGCAGAGCAGACAGAACCTCTGCCCCAGTGTGGCTCCTGTCCCCCAAACACACCAGCGCAAGCACGGCATGGCATCTTTTTGCCTGCGTACTTGCGTCGCTCCTTGAACGCCTACGGAGCACCGCTGGTTCCGAGGACAAAGCACAGGAAGAGGCCATGGAGGAAGAAGAAGAGGAGGGGGTGGAGGAGAGAGGTGTGTCACAACCAGTAGTAGCATTTTGGAGGCGTGGCGGCTGAACAACCTCCAACACTAATGCACCTTGTCCTGCATTCTTCCCAGCTGCCAAAAGAGTGATCCAATGGGCCGTGAAAGAAAGGTAACGTCCCTGTCCATGCCTGCTAGACCATGAGTCAGCGGTAATATGCACCTTACCGCTGACCGCTCTGTCCAGCGAGGCCAAGACATTGCATTCCACATGCCGGTAGAGAGCCGGAATCGCCTTCCGTGAGAAAAAGTGGCGTTTGGGAACCTGCCACTGAGGAACCGCACATTGCACAAACTCACGGAAGGGGGCCGAGTCTACCAACTGAAAAGGCAGCAGTTGAAGTGCTAGCAATTTAGCCAAGCTAGCATTCAACCGCTGGGCATGTGGATGGCTGGGAGTGAACTTTTTTAGACTGTCCAGCAGCTGGGGCAGGGAAATTTGCCTGCTAGAATCAGACGTCGGTGTACTGCTAGCAGAGTGCCCGCAAGTATTTGGCTGTGACACACCTAATTCTACACCTTCATTCCTCTCAGTGCAGGTTTCAGAGAGGACTGAAGGTATAGTGGGGTTGGAGATCCCAGCTGATGCGGTGCAAGGAGAGGTCCGCTTTGTTCTTTGGTGAGGGTCTTTAAGGTAGGCTTGCCAACGAGCTGCATGGTAGGTCAACATATGTCTGGTCAAGCATGTGGTGCCCAAGCGGCTGATGTTTTGGCCACGCGATATACGCTTTAGACATATGTTGCAAACAGCAGCTGTGCGATCTGATGCACTCGACTCAAAAAAGGCCCACACCAAAGAACTTTTTGAATAACGGGCAGAGGCAGCGCCCTGCACAGGCGGAGCTCTGCAGTGTGATTCAGTCGGTGTGCTGCCCTTACGCTGGCACCCCGAGGGAATCCTGCCTGGTTGGAGATGTGCCTCCTCCTCATCCTCCTCCTCCTCCTCTCTCCTATTAGGCACCCACGTGGAGTCAGTGACCTCATCATCCCCTCCCTCCTCATCACTGGAGCCAATCTGGCAGTATGCTGCAGCTGCTGGAACATGACTGCCAGATTGGTGTCCTTCTTGAGCATCCCCTCTCTCTGCTCTCATGCTACTGCCTTCCTCTAGCTGGGTATCATCATCAGACCCTTCGAAACGCTGGGCATCCTCCTGGAGCATGTACCCAACACTGTGCTCAAACAGTTCGGGGGACTCCTCAGGAGGACATGGTGGGTCTAGGGAAGGAGTGACTGATGATGACATTGATACCAGGGAAGAGGACGCTTTGGCAGCTGCTTTGCCAGTATCCTGAGCCTGGGTGAGAGAGGATGAGGAGGATGAGGAGGGCTTGGTCATCCACTCCACCAAGTCTTCGGCATGATGCGGCTCAACACGTCCAGCTGCCGAAAAG
Organism: Rana muscosa; assembly: GCA_029206835.1. Taxonomy (NCBI): domain Eukaryota; kingdom Metazoa; phylum Chordata; class Amphibia; order Anura; family Ranidae; genus Rana; species Rana muscosa. The sequence continues at coordinate 255,118,207 of CM055127.1, read as the reverse complement.
AAGGACAAGCATGTCCCATGGCCATGTGCTGATGACAATTCACCACGTCCACGACCAGCACTGTTGCCCCCAGACACAGAGCCTGCTTGCCCTCTTTTATTGGCTCGTGACTGTCTGCCTCTCTTTGTTGGCCTTCCAGACATAGCAATGGCCTGCAGGGAGATGGGAAAACCAGCAATAAAGGGTAGCTTCAGGTGTTTATTTTGCAGGAGGAAGCACACTCCGCCCGCTGTAAGTGCTGCAAATGCCTGTTAGTGTAACACAAAAGAAAAAAAGCTCCAGCAGTAAGGGCTAGCTTCAGGTGTATAATGTGCAGGAGGCACACTCCGCCCGCTGTAAGTGCTGCAAATGCCTGTTAGTGTAACACACCAGGAAAACACAGCAATACGGGCTAGCTTCAGGTGTATATTTAGCAGGAAGCACACTCCGCCCGCTGTAAGTGCTGCAAATGCCTGTTAGTGTAACACACCAGGAAAACACAGCAATACGGGCTAGCTTCAGGTGTATAATGTGCAGGAGGCACATTCCGCCCGCTGTAAGTGCTGCAAATGCCTGTTAGTGTAACACACCAGGAAAACACAGCAATACGGGCTAGCTTCAGGTGTATATTTAGCAGGAAGCACACTCCGCCCGATGTAAGTGCTGCAAATGCCTTTTAGTGTAACACACCAGGAAAACACAGCAATACGGGCTAGCTTCAGGTGTATATTTAGCAGGAAGCACACTCCGCCCGCTGTAAGTGCTGCAAATGCCTGTTAGTGTAACACACCAGGAAAACACAGCAATACGGGCTAGCTTCAGGTGTATAATGTGCAGGAGGCACAGTCCGCCCGCTGTAAGTGCTGCAAATGCCTGTTAGTGTAACACACCAGGAAAACACAGCAATACGGGCTAGCTTCTGGTGTATATTTAGCAGGAAGCACACTCTGCCCACTGTAAGTGCTGCAAATGCCTGTTAGTGTAACACACCAGGAAAACACAGCAATACGGGCTAGCTTCAGGTGTATATTTAGCAGGAAGCACACTCTGCCCGCTGTAAATTTTTGTTTATTTTAAAAACTACTGCCAGTATATATACAAAAAGAAATAACATATACATTAAAGAAACCCTAACACATCAAACTAACACATATTACCAAAACTCACCACCACCACCCTTACCCACTTTCCGACCACCCACACGTGGGTTTCTCATTATATATATCCGAAATCCTGAAATACAAGGAAAAACACATCACCCACTAATCTTACGAAATCCTAATACTAACACACATCAAACCTAACACTAACACCAAACCTAAACGCTAACACCAACCACCCACCGGCTACTTACAGGCGAGAACGCAAACGAGGTCTAGAATGCCTGCAAGCCCTACTTTAAAAAAAAAAGGAAACTCAAAATCTAAGGGGGTGAAAAGGACAGAAAGAACCACCCCCCGAAAGAAAAACGCCCGGAGCCTCAAGGAGGCCGGAAGGAGAAACCACTCCACAGCCGGGCACTCCTATTGGCCCCAACCTATTCCCTCTCAAGACTCCTCACCTTCACCAACTCCCGGAAGATATCACCCACCACCTCATGCATGGACAGGAATTTGCCCCTAGTGGACACCAAACACTGAGCGTGCCATGTGTAATAGAGAGCCACTAAGCTAGCTAAATAAAGTGACGATAACTCAAACCCTCTGTGAACCCTAAAGTCGCCGTACACCACCTCAGAGTAAGTCAAGGACGAGAGTCTGGGATAACCAATGGCTTCCCCTGCCCCCTCGCGAACCTCAATGTTGAAGGGGCATTCGACCAAAAAGTGGTCCATGGTCTCCAATGCCCCCACACATTCTGCACGAGGACAACCCCTGTCCCCTAGGTTCCTACACTTTAGGTTTCCACAGACATAGAGGCGTCCGTGGAAAGCCCTCCACGCAAGATCCCAAAACTTGCTTGGGACTCTTGGGGAATTCAGAAGGGCTAGTCCCTTCTCGAGGACTCTCTCCGGGCAATCCCTTAAAGACAGTGGCTTCAAAATGTCAGAGGTCATGACTCTTGAGTACAGCTCACGCCGACCCGAAGAGCCCACCTCAAGGGCAGTTATCCGCCACTGCCTCAGTACCTTAAAAGCTTGGGGGACATAGAACGGGAGATACCCGTGCGATCTACGAAGATCACCGGGCCGACCCCCATCCTCCCACCTACTCAGGAACAGCAAGAGCCAGTTCTTGCATGAGCGCTCCCACAGAGTAGGCAGGTCCACAAAGATGGACTGCAGGTTGAAAAAACACCACCGGATTGATCATATCCAACCCACCGCACCTCCTCTGTCGGTACGTGACTTCCCTCTTGATCAGATTTAGCCTGTTTCCCCACAACAGCAGGAAAAACAGGCCAGAAATCCGGGCATAGAGAGATGCAGGCAAAATACAAACGTAGCTGACATAGAGGAATTCTGGCAGTAGGTATGTTTTGACCAGGCTTACCCTTTCCCTCAATGACAGCTTCCAGCCCCTCCAGGCATTCACCTTCCGAGATGCACCGACCAGTCTGCGCTCCCAATTTAGCTTGGGGTAATCACCTGGGCCAAATAGGATGCCAAGAATTTTAACTTCTGGCTGGGGCTGAGGAAACACGTCCGGAAGAGCGAACTGCTCGCCTTCCTTCCCCAACCAGAGAACTTCGCTCTTGCCCCAATTGACCAATGAACCAGATGCCTCGGAGTAGCTCCCAATTTGCGTTTCCACAAAGAGGGTCTCCTCGCGGCTGGACACCACCACCGAGACATCGTCCGCGTAGGCCACCACCCTCACTGCCGGATCCGGACCAATGCAAGGCTCCACCGGAACCCCCCTCAAACGCTCACAGTCGAGCCTTCTCACAAAGGGATCGACGGCAAAGACGTAGAGAAGGGGGCTCAACGGGCAACCCTGCCTGACCCCAGAGTCCACAGCAAAGGCAGGGCCCACCCAACCATTGACAAGAGGGAAGCTCACCGCCCCTCTGTACAATACTTTCAGCCAATTCACAAATTGCTCAGGCAAACCGTACTTTCTGAGAAGAAGCCAGAGGTACTCATGGTTCACCCGGTCAAAAGCCTTGGCCTGGTCTAATGCCAGCAGATACCGCCCATCCCCCGTTGCCCTGCACCTTTCCACGGCCTCCCGGACGTTCAGGATGGCACTAAAGGTGCCCCGGCCAGGAATTGCGCAGTGCTGGGAGACAGAAAGCATCTCGTCAGCGACTGCTGACATACGCAAAAAGAGTATTTTCACTACAACTTCCTATCTGTAGTGAGAAGGGCGATCGAGCGCCAGTTCTCAATCACAGTCGGATCTTTCCCCTTTGACAGCAGAATCAAGGCTGACCTTCTCATTGAGGGAGGGAGCAGGCTGTTGGCCAAACACTCATTGAAAACCTCCCTCAAGTGAGGAGCCAAAAGACTCTTAAAGGTTTTATAAAATTCAGCCGTAAGCCCATCGGGCCCCGGCGACTTTTTCAAGGACAAAGAGTCGATGGCCTAATCGATTTCTGCAACCGAGATTTCTGCTGTCAGAGAGTCCGGGAGATCAGGCCCCGCACAAAGCGGGGTCTCATCAAGAAACGTCCTGGCTTTCTCCATATCTAAAGGCTTCCTTCGAAGGAGGTCTGAAAAATGGTCCCTGATGATGCCCAGGATACCCGGTCTGGACCGGACCAGGGACCCCGAGGCATCCCTCAAGCCATGTATGACCTTTGAACTCACCGCCTCACCACAGCTCTTGTAGGGATCCGGGGAGGAAAACTTCCCGTAATCCCTTTCAAGGACCAGGGAGGCAAGACGGTCATACTGACACCCCTTCATCCGAAGCTTCAGATCGGATATCTGTTCCTGAGGGCCCCCAGCTGAAACCAGGCGGTCTAACTGCCTGTGCAACCTCTGGTAGGCCAGGTACTTGGATGTCGCCCAGTACCTAGAGATCCTGCGGAAAAAGCCCTCCGACCTCTTCTTCACCACTTCCCACCATTCCTGGCGGGAGCAGCCGCTCTCAAGGAGCGAGGCCTGATCCGCAAGAAAGATCTCATAGGCCTCCCTAACCTCGAGGTCCTCGAGCAGCGATCCATTAAGACGCCAGAAACCTCGACCCTTCTGAGGAGTGTCGGCCACATTCAGAGTCACAGAAACCATACAGTGATCGGAGAACTCCACCGCCTGCAACACGGGTGCCGCAAAGGCAGAGTCTCCCTTTAAAAAAAAACTATCTAACCTACTCCTACTATTACCTCGGGCATAGGTGAACCCAGTGTGGTTGGGGAGGCACTGAACATGTGCATCCACCAACCCGGCTTCCCTTACTATTCTATTCAAAACGATGCCATCATATCCCAGGGGGCCCGAGGCGCCTGCCCGATCCTTTGATCTGGTGACCATGTTATAGTCACCACCAAAGACCACCTGCTGGGACGTAAACAAGTAGGGCTTGACCATCGTGAGGAGGCTCTTCCTATCCCTCTTGGTCTGAGGGCCATAGAAGTTGATCAGCCTAAGGAATTGCCCCCTCACGACGGCGTCCACTACCAGGCACCTACCGACCTCTACCTCAATCACTCGTCGACAAGCCACCGGACCAGTCTTAAAAAGGACTGCAACTCCACTACAGGGCTCGGCCGCAAGAGACCAGAGGGAGGGCCCGCACCTCCACTCCCTCTTTGCTAGATGCATCTCTACCACCGATGCCAGCCAGGTCTCTTCCAAAAACAAAATGTCAGTTTCAACTCGGCTGAGAAAATCGAAGGCCATGAAACGAGCCGCCGCAGAATGCACACTTGCGACATTAATGGTCGCAACGCGTATTGGAGAGGGTACCGCCATCCTTAGTGATTTTGGCCTGCATTCTCCTGCGTTTTTGCCTACACCCCGGGGTCCTCCTCCGAATCGGAGAGGACCCCGTACATATTCCCTAGGATCACTGGGGGGGGCCCCCCAGGGTCCCTACCAGGGACAACCCGGGGTCCCGCAACCCCTCCCCAGGATCCCTCTTCTTCTTCCTTTTCCTCACCTTCCTCTGCAGCCAGCCCGCCTGGGTCTGGCCGCCCACCTCGTCGCCGGAGTGCCCGCTAGAGGCCCCCATGGGCCTCTTGTGCAGGCCCCTCGACGACTCGGCCACCTCCATCTCCCCCCCCGAATCCTGGGAAACCACAAGGGGATCCAGGGTGGGACGGGAGGGGGAAGGGGGCGAAGAGGAAGGGGGAAGGGAAGAAGGAGAATAGGGAGAAGGGGGAGAGGAGGGGGGAAAGGGGGGAAGGGTAGAGGGGGGAGAGAGGGGGTAGAAGGAGAAGGGGGGTACGGAAAAAAGAGGGGGAGGGGGGAGGCCCCTAACAGAGGGCCCCTCACCCCCTCGGCCCCTCACCCCTACTGGGCCCGATGCTGGCGCACCCGGCCCCCCAGAAACAAGTCCCGAAGGACCAGGCACATTCCCAGCAGGGGCCCCAACTCCACCATGCCTACGCCCGGGCCTCTGCCTCTGTGGTAAAGGCCTCTCTGGGCCACCAACCCCAGGCCCATCACCTGGGCCTGCCTGAGGCACCTGGGGTGGGAGACCCACCCCCTCCGGTACGTCTTCTGGGCCTGGCCCATCCCCATCAGCCACATGCCCCCTAAAAGCCTTAGGGCAGCGGCTGAATGGGTGGCCGGACACCCCACAGAGGTTGCAGACAATTAGTCTGCAAGTCTCCGAGGAGTGCCCAGGCCTGTTGCACCTGACGCACCGGTGCGTTGTGGAATCCGCACTCAAATGGGTGGGACTCCCACACTTGAAGCAGCGACGGGGCTGACCGGGGTAAAAGACCAGGATCCTATCTCTCCCAATAAACGCACTTCCGGGGACATGGGTCACACTAGTCCCCTGGCGCTTGAGACGGATCCTGGCCAACCACGCCCCGGTCCAGACCCCGCACTCATCCAGGTTTTTGCGGAGGGGAGACTGCAGCTGCCCATACCTCCCCAGCCAGGTGGCAATGTCCTCAGGTGGGAGGGATTCGTTCTTGACCAAAATGGTCAGGGACTTTATATCTTCCTGCCTGGACAGGGGGACCACCTTAAAGAACCTCCAAGGCTCCGACCTCTTCAGGAGCTCATGGACGGTGAGAAAAAGCTCCATTAGCACCAAGGAGGAAAAACTGACGTCAAACTCCTTGGTGCCCGTGGGATGGATCACCGCAAAGAGGTCGGCTACCTTGAAGTTGGCCCCCTTCAGCAGAAGATCCACTACCTGCCCCCTGCTGGGGCACTGTCCAGGTCCCTCCCACCGCAGCTGCACGACATTGCGCCTGCGCCTCTCTGGACCCCCTGTACCCCTCGACCACGGGTTCACCCCCTGGAGCTGGTCTGCGGGGGGAACCCGGAAGTTTTGGGCGCCAAACTGGCCGTACAGGGGGGCCAAAGGGACGCTGGTCCCTGCCACCCAGGCAAAAGACCTGGTCTCCCTAAGCGCCTCAAGCAGCTCTGCCTCCTGGGCCTGCCCCAAAACACCCCCAGCCTGAGTGCCAGAAGTGCCCTCCGCCGCATCACCAGGGGCACCCTCGGAGGGCACCCCAGCACCCATGGCTGACACACCAACCGGGGGAACCCCCCGGCTCCCATCCACCGCCCCCCCGGAGCAAGCCACACCCACAACATCCCTCCTCCTAACACTGGGAGGAGGGTCTACCACTGGGGGCCCACTGGAGCAGCAGGCACGAGCCCCAGATGGCTCCCCCCCTGCTCCCGCGACCGTGGCTGCTCCTTCCCCTTTAACTGTCCCCCCTGAGACTCCATAACTTTGATGAAGGCCAAAGCTGGGTGATCCCCAAGAAGTTCCCCAGCCTCTGCCTCGCTCCACCTGCCCACCCTCTGGGCTGGGCTCAGGTCCCCTGAGGAATCTAATGGCACAATACCCCCACACATTTTTCCTTCCCCACATACCTCCATCTCATTTCCTTCTCCTTCAGGGCTGTCAGCGGCCGCGGACCGGAAGTCCCCGACCACCTCCGGTTCAGGACCCACTTCCTGGTCAACCCTCCCGCTCACTTCCGGGTCGGGCTGACCAGAGAAACCGGAAGTGGCCGCACGGACGCTGCTAGCCCCTCCTACTTCCTCCTGCCGCCCAGACTCCCGCCCCAACTCCTCCCCCAAGCCTCCCAGCCTGCCCAGGCTCCGTCCACTGGCTACGCCCCCACTGTCAGCAGTGGAGGCCGCACATCCCGGCGCCACAGCGTCTATTGTTTGTGTACATTCTCCAGCATCACCCAGTCCACCTCCACTTCCACTTCCACCGGACAATGGCATCTCCCCCCCCTCCACCAACAATAACCCTTACTCCCGCTGCAACCACCAACCCACCCCCAACAGTTCTTTGACCCCCAAAATCCGGTACGCCTGCAGTTCCACTTTCTTCCACTCCAGAAGTCTCTCCAGTAGTCTCTTCCTGCCTGGCGGACCCCTCCCCCTCCTCCACAACATGCGCGGTTTTTACCATGCAGCACGCGGGATTCACAGGGGTCATGGGGGTCCCACCACCATTTTGCCTGTCCGCTTCCTTCCTTCCTGCCTCCAGCTTAAACCCCGGGAGTGGCGTGAGGACCACCACTGGAAACCCCCCCAATTTCCCTACCCCCGCAGTGCACCCTTCCTGGCCTTTCCCGGCTGTTTCACGGGGTACCCTACCCGAATCTGCCTGCGTGCTGGCAGTTTTTCCTGGCCGCAACACAGCATGGACTCGGTGACCCTCCACAGCCGGGACCACAGGGACCGCACTTCCCAGGGAGGGGGGAGGTCTTTCACCGTCACCGGGGCTTACCACCTCCATAGGCTCTTTAGGCTGCAGATGGTCCTGCAGGTTTTTCTGGCTGCTACGTCTGGCAGCCTGGGAGCCCTCCTTACTCGCTCTCCGGAGTTCACTCCTTACTTACAGGAGGAATTCTGTCTCCCCACGGCCTCTCTCACATAGCCCACCAAGCAGGGTCCATAGGTCACCGTTTTGGCCCTTTAAAAGGCATATGGCCTCGGCATACTCGCCTCTTCTGAAACTGCTGGCCCGGTCTCTCCTGTTCCTTAGATCCGTTAGGACTGCAGTCTTCCCACAGAAGGCCCGACTGGCCTTCTGGATCAGGTCCTTGACCCTTACGATTCTTCTCTGTAACTTTGCCGGACCCTCCCCAGGCTTGGGCAAGGTCCAATCTATTAATTCACCTTGGGTCCGCAAAAAGAGCATCTCCTCCCTGGATAGGTCCTTAATCTCCAGGGAGGAGGCAGCAGCATCAGGCCGGGAAAGCTGCCCCGGTCCTGGGCTGGAGGAGGCCATCACACCCCCTCCTCCTGGAGCTCCAGGAGCTCCCTACAGGCACGTCCTCTCACTCCAAAGGTCTCACAGCAACTGACACACTCCGCCCGCTGTAAGTGCTGCAAATGCCTGTTAGTGTAACACACCAGGAAAACACAGCAATACGGGCTAGCTTCAGGTGTATATTTAGCAGGAAGCACACTCCGACGCTGTAAGTGCTGCAAATGCCTGTTAGTGTAACACACCAGGAAAACACAGCAATACGGGCTAGCTTCAGGTGTATATTTAGCAGGAAGCACACTCCGCCCGCTGTAAATTTTTGTTTATTTTAAAAACTACTGCCAGTATATATACAAAAAGAAATAACATATACATTAAAGAAACCCTAACACATCAAACTAACACACGTTACCAAAACTCACCACCACCACCCTTACCCACTTTCCGACCACCCACACGTGGGTTTCTCATTATATATATCCGAAATCCTAAAATACAAGAAAAAGAACACATCACCCACTAATCTTACGAAATCCTAATACTAACACACATCAAACCTAACACTAACACCAGACCTAAACGCTAACACCAACCACCCACCAGCTACTTACAGGCGAGAACGCAAATAAGGTCTAGAATGCCTGCAAGCCCTATTTTAAAAAAAAGAACCCAAAATCTAAGGGGGGTGAAAAGGACAGAAAGAACCACCCCCTGAAAGAAAAAGGCCCAGAGTCCTCAAGGAGGCCGGAAGGAGAAACCCCTCCACAGCCGGGCACTCCTATTGGCTCCAACCCTTTCCCTCTCAAGACTCCTTACCTTCACCAACTCCCGAAAGATATCACCCACCACCTCATGCGTGGACAGGACTTTGCCCCTAGTGGACACCAAACACCGAGCGTGCCATGTGTAATAGAGAGCCACTAAGCTAGCTAAATAAAGTGACGATAACTCAAACCCTCTGTGAACCCTAAAGTCGCCGTACACCACCTCAGAGTAAGTCAAGGACGAGAGTCGGGGATAACCAATGGCTTCCTCTGCCCCCTCGCGAACCTCAATGTTGAAGGGGCATTCGGCCAAAAAGTGGTCCATGGTCTCCAATGCCCCCCCACATTCTGCACGAGGACAACCTCTGTCCCCTAGGTTCCTAAACTTTAGGTTTCCACGGACATAAAGGCGTCCGTGGAAAGCCCTCCACGCAAGATCCCAAAACTTGCTTGGGACTCTTGGGGAATTCAGAAGGGCTAGTCCCTTCTCAAGGACTCTCTCCGGGCAATCCCTTAAAGACAGTGGCCTCAAAATGTCCGAGGCCATGACTCTTGAGTACAGCTCACGCCGACCCAAAGAGCCCACCTCCAGGGCAGTTATCCACCACTGCCTCAGTACCTTCAAAGCTTGAGGGACATAGGACGGGAGATACCCGTGTGATCTACGAAGATCACCGGGCCGACCCCCATCCTCCCACCTACTCAGGAACAGCAAGAGCCAGTTCTTGCATGAGCGCTCCCACAGAGTAGGCAGGTCCACAAAGATGGACTGCAGGTTGAATTTCACAAATAAGGTGATGAAAAACACCACCGGATTGATCATATCCAACCCACCATGCCTCCTCTGTCGGTACGTGACTTCCCTCTTGATCAGATTTAGCCTGTTTCTCCACAACAGCAGGAAAAACAGGCCAGAGATCCGGGCATAGAGAGATGCAGGCAAAATACAAACATAGCTGACATAGAGGAACTCTGGCAGTAGGTATGTTTTGACCAGGCTTACCCTTTCCCTCAATGACAGCTTCCAGCCCTTCCAGGCATTCACCTTCCGAGATGCACCGACCAGTCTGCGCTCCCAATTTAGCTTGGGGTAATCACCCGGGCCAAATAGGATGCCAAGAATTTTAACTTCTGGCTGGGGCTGGGGAAACACGTCCGGAAGAGCGAACTGCTCGCCTTCCTTCCCCAACCAGAGAACTTCACTCTTGTCCCAATTGACCAACGAACCAGATGCCTCGGAGTAGCTCCCAATTTGCGTTTCCACAAATAGGGCCTCCTCGCGGCTGGACACCACCACTGAGACATCGTCCGCGTAAGCCACCACCCTCACTGCCGGATCCAGACCAATGCAAGGCTCCACCGGAACCCCCCTCAAACGCTCACAGTCGAGCCTTCTCACAAAGGGATCGACGGCAAAAACGTAGAGAAGGGGGCTCAACGGGCAACCCTGCCTGACCCCAGAGTCCACAGCAAAGGCAGGACCCACCCAACCATTGACAAGAGGGAAGCTCACCGCCCCCCTGTACAATACTTTCAGCCAATTCACAAATTGCTCAGGCAAACCGTACTTTCTCAGAAGAAGCCAGAGGTACTCATGGTTCACCCGGTCAAAACCCTTGGCCTGGTCTAATGCCAGCAGATACCGCCCATCCCCCGTTGCCCTGCACCTTTCCACGGCCTCCCGGATGTTCAGGAAGGCACTAAAGGTGCTCTGGCCAGGAATTGCGCAGTGCTGGGAGACAGAAAGCATCTTGTCAGCGACTGCTGACATACGCAAAAAGAATATTTTCGCCAACAGCTTCCTATCTGTAGTGAGAAGGGCGATCGGGCGCCAGTTCTCAATCACAGTCGGATCTTTCCCCTTTGACAGCAGAATCAAGGCTGACCTTCTCATTGAGGGAGGGAGCAGGCCGCTGGCCAAACACTCGTTGAAAACCTCCCACAAATGAGGAGCCAAGAGACTCTTAAAGGTTTTATAAAATTCAGCCGTAAGCCCATCAGGCCCCGGCGACTTTTTCAAGGACAAAGAGTCAATGGCCTGCTCGATTTCTGCAACCGAGATTTCTGCCGTCAGAGAGTCCGGGAGATCAGGCCCCGCACGAAGCGGAGTCTCATCAAGAAACACCCTGGCTTTCTCCATATCTAAAGGCTTCCTACGAAGGAGGTCTGAAAAATGGTCCCTGATGATGCCCAGGATACCCGGTCTGGACCGGACCAGGGACCCCGAGGCATCCCTCAAGCCATGTATGGCCTTCGAACTCACCGCCTCCCCACAGCTCTTGTAGGGATCCGGGGAGGAAAACTTCCCGTAATCCCTTTCAAGGACCAGGGAGGCAAGACGGTCATACTGACACCCCTTCATCTGAAGTTTCAGATCGGATATCTGTTCCTGAGGGCCCCCAGCTGAGACCAGGTGGTCTAACTGCCTGCGCAACCTCTGGTAGGCCAGGTACTTGGATGTCGCCCAGGTACCTAGAGATCCTGCGGAAAAAGCCCTCCGACCTCTTCTTCACCACTTCCCACCATTCCCGGCGGGAGCAGCCGCTCTCAAGGAGCGAGGCCTGATCCGCAAAGAAGATCTCATAGGCCTCCCTACCTTCGAGATCCTCGAGCAGCGATCCATTAAGACGCCAGAAACCTCGACCCTTCTGAGGAGTGTCGGCCACATTCAAAGTCACAGAAACCATACAGTGATCGGAGAACTCCACCGCCTGCAGCACAGGTGCCGCAAAGGTAGAGCTCCCCTTTAAAAAAAAACTATCTAACCTACTCCTACTATTACCTCGGGCATAGGTGAACCCAGTGTGGTTGGGGAGGCACTGAACATGTGCATCCACCAACCCGGCTTCCCTTACTATTCTATTCAAGAAGATACTATCATATCCCAGGGGGCCTGAGGCGCCTGCCCGATCCTTTGATCTAGTGACCATGTTATAGTCACCACCAAAGACCACCTGCTGGGACGTAAACAAGTAGGGCTTGACCATCGTGAGGAGGCTCCTCCTGTCCCTCTTGGTCTGAGGGCCATAGAAGTTAATCAGCCTCAGGAATTGCCCCCTCACGACGGCGTCCACCACCAGGCACCTACCGACCTCTACCTCAATCACTCGTCGACAAGCCACCGGACCAGTCTTAAAAAGGACTGCAACTCCACTGCAGGGCTCGGCCGCAAGAGACCAGAGGGAGGGCCCGCATCTCCACTCCCTCTTTGCTAGATGCATCTCTGCCACCGATGCCAGCCAGGTCTCTTGCAAAAACAAAATATCAACTTCAACTTGGCTGAGAAAATCGAAGGCCATGAAACGAGCCGCCGCAGAACGCACACTTGCGACATTAATGGTCGCAACGCGTATTGGAGAGGGTACCGCCATTCTTAGTGATTTTGGCCCGCATTCTCCTCTGCGTTTTCGCCTATAACCCAGGGTCCTCCTCCGAGTCGGAGAGGGCCCCGTACATATTCCCTAGGATCACTGGGGGGGGGGCCCCCATGGTCCCTACCAGGGACAACCCGGGGTCCCGCAACCCCCACCCCAGGATCCTTCTTCTTCTTCCTCTTCCTCACCTTCCTCTGCAGCCAGCCCGCCTGGGTCTGGCCGCCCACCTCGTCGCCGGAGTGCCCGCTAGAGGCCCCGATGGGCCTCTTGTGCAGGCCCCTCGACGACACGGCTACCTCCATCCCCCCCCCCCCAAATCCTGGGATAACACAAGGGGATCCAGGATGGAACGGGAGGGGGAAGGGGGCAGAGAGGAAGGGGGAAGGGCAGAAGGAGAATAGGGAGAAGGGGGGAGAGGAAGGGAGAAAGGGGGGGAGGAGGGGGGGAAGAAGGGGGAGGGGGAAGGGTAGAGAGGAGGGGGGAAAGAGGGGGGTAGAAGGGGAAAGGGGTATGGACAAAAGAGGGGGAGAGGGAGGGGAAGGGGGGAGGCTCCCAGCAGAGGGCCCCTCACCCCCTCGGCCCCTCACCCCCACTGGGCCTGATACTGGTGCACCCGGCCCCCCAGAAACAAGTCCCGAGGGACCAGGCACATACTCAGCAGGGGCCCCAACTCCGCCACGCCTACGCCCGGGCCTCTGCCTCTGCGGCAAAGGCCCCTCTGGGCCACCAACCCCAGGCCCATCTCCTGGGCCCGCCCGAGGCGCCTGGGGTGGGAGACCCACCCCCCCCCCGATGCGTTATCTGGGCCTGGCCCATCCCCATCAGCCGCACGCCCCGAAAAGCCTTAGGGCAGCGGCTGAATGGGTGGCCGGACACCCCACAGAGGTTGCAGACAATTAGTCTGCAAGTCTCCGGGGAGTGCCCAGGCCTGTTGCACCTGACGCACCGGGGTGTTGTGCTATCCGCACTCAAATGGGTGGGACTCCCACACTTGAAGCACCGACGGGGCTGACCGGGGTAAAAGACCAGGATCCTATCTCTCCCAATAAACGCACTTCCGGGGACATGGGTCACACTAGTCCCCTGGCGTTTGAGACGGATCCTGGCCAACCACGCCCCGGTCCAGACCCCACGCTCATCCAGGTTTTTGCGGAGGGGAGACTGCAGCTGCCCATACCTCCCCAACCAGGTGGCAATGTCCTCAGGTGGGAGGGATTCGTTCCTGACCAAAATGGTCAGGGACTTTATATCTTCCTGCCTGGACAGGGGGACCACCTTAAAGAACTTCCAAGGCTCCGACCTCTTGAGGAGCTCATAGACGGTGAGAAAGAGCTCCATTAGCACCAAGGAGGAGAAACTGACATCAAACTCCTTGGTGCCCGTGGGATGGATCACCGCGAAGAGGTCGGCTACCTTGAAGTTGGCCCCCTTCAGCAGGAGATCCACTACCTGCCCTCTGCTGGGGCACTGTCCAGGTCCCTCCCACCGCAGCTGCACGACATTGCGCCTGCGCCTCTCCGGACCCCCTGTACCCCTCGACCACGGGTTCACCCCCTGGAGCTGGTCTTCGGGGGGAACCCGGAAGTTTTGGGCACCAAACTGGTTGTACAGGGGGGCCAAAGGGACGCTGGTCCCTGCCACCCGGGCAAAAGACCTGGTCTCCCTAAGCGCCTCGAGTAGTACTGCCTCCTGGGCCTGCCCCAAAACACCCTCAGCCTGAGTGCCAGAAGTGCCCTCCGCCACATCACCAGGGGCACCCTCAGAGGGCACCCCAGCACCCATGGCTGACTCACCAACCGGGGGAACCCCCCGGCCTAATCCTGCCGGGGGGGTCCCTCCCATCCACCACCCCCCCAGAGCAAGCCACACCCACAACATCCCTCCTCCTAACACTGGGAGGAGGGTCCACCACTGAGGGCCCGCTGGAGCAGCAGGCACGAGCCCCAGATGGCTCCCCCCCTGCTCCTGTGGCCATGACTGCTCCTTCCCCTTTACCTGTGCCCCCTGAGTCTCCATGCCTCTGATAAAGGCCACAGCTGGGTGATCCCCAAGAAGTTCCCCAGCCTCAGCCTCGCTCCACCTGCCCACCCTCTGGGCTGGGCTCAGATCCCCTGAAGAAAATACTGGCACAACACACATTTCTCCCCCCCCCACATACCTCCATCCCATCTTCACCTTCAGGGCCATCAATGGCCGCGGACCGGAAGTTCCCAACCACTTCCGGTTCAGGACTCACTTCCTGGTCAGCCCCCCCGCACACTTCCGGGTCAGGCTGACCAGAAAAAACGGAAGTGGCCGCACTGACACCGCTAGCCCCTCCCACATCCTCCCACCGCCCAGACTCCCACTCCAACTCCTCCCCCTGGCCCCCCAGCCCGCCCAGGCTCCGTCCACTGGCCACACCCCTACTGTCAGCAGTGGATGTCACACATCCCGGCGCCATAGTGTCCATTGTATGTGCGTTGCTTACAGCATCCAATCCTCCTCCATCTCCACTGGAAAATGGCGCCCCCCCACCCTCACCACCAACCTCCCCCACACCCACTGCAACCACCACCATACCACCTCTAGTTTTTTCCCCCCCTAACACCGGCACACTTGCAGTCTTTGCTTTCCCAGTCTCTCCTGCAGCTTTTGGGATAATAACTTCTGTGGCAGTCTCTGTCTGCATAGCGAACCCCTCTCCCTCCTCCACAGCATGTGCAGTTTTTATGCCACATGCAGGATTCACAGGGGTCCTGGGGGCCCCACCATCTTGCCTGGCTGCTTCCTTTCTCCCTGCTTCTAGCCTGTCCCCCGGGAGAGGCGTTAGGACCACCACCGCAACTCCCCCCAATATTCCCCCTCCCAGAGTGCACCCGTCCTGGCCCTTCTTGGCTGTATCATGGGGTACCCTACCCGAGACTGCCTGCGTGCCGGCAGATTTTCCTGGCCGCAACGCTGCATGGACTCGGGGACCCTCCACAGCCGGGACCACAGGGACCACAGGGACCACACTTCCAAGGGAGGGGGGAGGTCCTTCACCATCACCGGGGCTTACCACCTCCACAGGCTCTTGAGGTTGCGGATGGTCCTGCGTTTTTTTATGGCTGTTACGCCTGGCAGCCTGGGAGCCCTCCTTACTCGCTCTCCGGAGCTCAGTCCTCACTTCTAGGAGGAATTCTGTCTCCCCACGGCCTCTTCCACATAGCCCACCAAGCAGGGTCCACAGGTCGTTATTTTGACCTTTTAAAAGTTTAATGTCCTCAGCATACTCGCCTCTTCTAAAGCTGCTGGCCCGGTCCCTTCTGTTTCTCGAATCCGTTAGGACTGCGGTCCTCCCACAGAAGGCCCGGCTGGCCTTCTGGATCAAGTCCTTGACCCTTTCAACCCTTCTTAGCAACTTTGCAGGACCCTCCCCAGGCTGGGGCAGGGTCCAATCCATAAGCTCGAACTGCGTTTTTAAAAAGAGCGTCTCCTCCCTGGACAAGTCCTTAATCCCCAGGGAGGAGGCAGCAGCATCAGGCCGGGAAAGCTGCCCCGGTCCTGGGCTGGAGGAGGCCATCACACCCCCTCCTCCTGGAGCACCAGGAGCTCCCTACAGGCACGTCCTCTCAGTCCAAAATCCTGCAGCAACTGAAACACCACGCCTGCTGTAAGTGCTGCAAATGCCTGTTAGTGTAACACACCAGGAAAACACAGCAATACGGGCTAGCTTCAGGTGTATATTTAGCAGGAAGCACACTCTGCCCGCTGTAAGTGCTGCAAATGCCTGTTAGTGTAACACACCAGGAAAACACAGCAATACGGGCTAGCTTCAGGTGTATAATGTGCAGGAGGCACACTCCGCCCGCTGTAAGTGCTGCAAATGCCTGTTAGTGTAACACACCTGGAAAACACAGCAATACGGGCTAGCTTCAGGTGTATATTTAGCAGGAACCACACTCCGCCCGCTGTAAGTGCTGCAAATGCCTGTTAGTGTAACACACCAGGAAAACACAGCAATACGGGCTAGCTTCAGGTGTATATTTAGCAGGAAGCACACTCCGCCCGCTGTAAGTGCTGCAAATGCCTGTTAGTGTAACACAACAGGAAAACACAGCAATACGGGCTAGCTTCAGCTGTATAATGTGCAGGAGGCACACTCCGCCCGCTGTAAATTTTTATATATTTGAAAAAACTGCTACCAATATTTACAATATGTACAGTAGGAAAACAATATATACATTAACAAAATCCTGACACATAAAACTAATACATATTTACCACCAACCTTACCCATCCTCATCCGACCAACCCACACGTGGGTCTCATTATTTTTATTTTTCCCATCACCCTGGAAAAGAACAAGAAGAACACATCACCCAAAAAAAAAAAAAAAAAAAAAAAAAAAAAAAAAATCAAACCACACAAACCCTAATACTACATATTAACCTAACACTAACACCACACCCTAATATATATACAAAACCTACTACCTAACACCAACCACCCATCGGCTACTGACAGGCGAGAATGCAAGGTCTAGAATGCCTAAAGCCCTACTGTTCAGAAAAAAATGAAACCAAAAGACCTAAAGGGGGTGAAAAGGACAGAAAGAACCACCCCCAAAGGAAGAAGGATTGGAGCCTCAGGGAGGCCGGAAGGAGAAACCCCTCCACAGCCGGGCACTCCTATTGGCCCCAACCCTCCCCCTCTCAAGACTCCTCACCTTCACCAACTCCCGAAAAATATCACCCACCACCTCATGCGTGGACAGGACTTTGCCCCTAGTGGACACCAAACACCGAGCGTGCCATGTGTAATAGAGAGCCACTAAGCTGACTAAATAAAGTGACGACAACTCAAACCCTCTGTGGACCCTAAAGTTGCCGTACACCACCTCAGAATAGGTCAAGGATGAGAGTCGGGGATAACCAATGACTTCCCCTGCCCCCTCAAGAACCTCAATGTTGAAGGGGCATTCGACCAAAAAATGGTCCATGGTCTCCAATGCCCCCCCACATTCTGCACGAGGACAACCTCTGTCCCCTAGGTTCTTATATTTTAGGTTTCCCCGGACATAGAGGCGTCCGTGGAAAGCCCTCCAGGCAAAATCGCAAAACTTGCTTGGGATTCTTGGGGAATTCAGAAGGGCTAATCCCTTCTCGAGGACTCTCTCCGGGCAGTCCCTTAAAGACAGTGGCCTCAAAATGTCCGAGGCCATGACTCTTGAGTACAGCTCACGTCGACCCACAGAGCCCACCTCGAGGGCAGTTATCCGCCACTGCCTCAGTACCTTCAACGCTTGAGGGACATAGGACGGGAGATACCCGTGCGATCTACGAAGATCACCAGGCCGTCCCCCATTCTCCAACCTACTCAGGAACAGCAAGAGCCAGTTCTTGCATGAGCGCTCCCACAGAGTAGGCAGGTCCACAAAGATGGACTGCAGGTTGAATTTCACAAAAATGGTGATGAAAAACACCACCGGATTGATCATATCCAGCCCACCGTGCCTCCTCTGTCGGTACGTGACCTCCCTCTTGATCAGATTTAGCCTGTTTCCCCACAACAGCAGGAAGAACAGGCCAGAGATCCGGGCATAGAGAGATGCAGGCAAAATACAGACGTAGCTGACATAGAGGAATTCTGGCAGCAAGTACGTTTTGACCAGGCTCACCCTTTCCCTCAGTGACAGCTTCCAGCCCTTCCAGGCATTCACTTTCCGAGATGCACCGACCAGTCTGTGTTCCCAATTTAGCTTGGGGTAATCACCCGGGCCAAATAGGATGCCAAGAATTTTCACTTCTGGCTGGGGCTGGGGAAACACGTCCGGAAGAGCGAACTGCTCGCTGTCAGGGCCCGGACTGGTGGCTAGTGAGGACACAGGAGGTGGATCCTCTGTGCCAGAGAGGCGAAGGCACGGGTCGCACTGGAAGACCGGTTCTAAGCAGCTACCGGTTTTCACCAGAGCCCGCCGCAAAGCGGGATGGACTTGCTGCGGCGGTAGCAACCAGGTCGTGTCCCCCAGTAGCGGCTCGACTTCACTGGCAGCTGAGATAGGCACAGTACACAGGGACTAGGCAGAGGCAAGGTCAGACGTAGCGGAAGGTCAGGGCAGGCGGCAATGGTTCGTAGTCAGGGGCAACGGCAGAAGGTCAGATACACTGGCAAGGCAACTACAAAACGCTTTCTCAGGGCACTAAGGCAACAAGATCCGGCAAGGACAGGAAGGGGGAGTGGGTTTTTAAGTGTTTTGGGTGTGTACACAGTAATTGGACCAGGCACCAATCAATGGTGCACTGGCCCTATAAATTTAAGAAGACCGGCGCGCGCGCGCCCTGGAGAGCAGCGGGACCGCGCGCGCCGGAGCAGGAGGAGGAGGCCGGTGAGCAGGATGGGATGCGATCCGCGGGCGGACAGGTGCCGCCGCATGGATCGCATCCCCGCCAGCATCAGAGCAGCGCTCACGGTCAGAGGGGCCGACCGGAGCGCTGCAGGGGGACAGACGCCGCGGGCGCTCCGGGATGGATGGGACACCTGGAGCGCTCGGCATTACAGTACCCCCCCTTAGGTCTCCCCCTCTTCTTGGAACCCAAGAATCTACGGATGAGCTCTTTATCTAAAATGTTGGCCTCAGGTTCCCAGGATCTTTCCTCAGGACCACAGTTCTCCCAATCAACTAAAAAACATATTTTACCTCGGATGACCTTGGAAGCGAGGATCTCTTTCACCGAGAAGACATCAGAAGAACCAGAGACAGGAGCAGGAGCAGTGACCTTAGGGGAAAATTGGTTAAGAATGAGGGGCAGGGCTGGCCCTATGATGGGACCGGGTGGTACCATGGTACCAGGCGGCACTGTTAGGGGGGCGGCAAACTGACGCCCGCCAGCCAGCTCCGCTGCCTGTGAGGAGCCCAGCGCCGCTGAGGACACTCACCTTAGTCAGCGAGTGAGCAGGCATGGGCAGGCGCCGCTCCCTGTGAGGAGCCCGGTGTACCGGCGCCGCTGCCTGTGAGGACACTCACAGGCGGGGGGAGGGGGCAGTCAGCGAGTGAGCACTGCAGGCACCGCTCCCTGTGAGGAGCCCGGCGCCGCTGCTGTTGGTGACAGGGGCGGACAGAGCACTCACAGCGGGGGGGGGGGGTTGGGAGCAGGCAGCAAGTGAGCGGGCAGCGGAGCAGAGTGATGATGTCATCTCTCCCCGCCGCCCTGCATCACCACAGTTTCACCCTCACTGTGCAGCCATGGGCAGCAGAGAGATTATATCATCTCTCTGCTGGCTGCCTTCACTCTGGGACACAGCAAGTGACAACCCGCAACGTGTGACAGGTGATGTCGTGACAATCCGCAACGTGTGACAGGTGATGTCGTGACAATCCGCAACGTGTGGCAAGTGACAATACGCAACATGTGGCAGGTGACGCTTGGCAAGTGACAATCCGCAATGTGTGGCAAGTGACAATACGCAACGTGTGGCAGGTGACGCTTGGCAAGTGACAATCCGCAACGTGTGGCACGGGACTATCCGCAACGTGTGGCAGGTGACGCCGTGGCAAGTGACAATCCGCAACGTGTGGCAGGTCACGTTGTGGCAAGTGACAATCTGCAACGTGTGGCAGGTGACGTTGTGGCAAGTGACAATCTGCAACGTGTGGCAGGTGACGTTGTGGCAAGTGACAATCTGCAACGTGTGGCAGGTGACGTTAAAGTGACAATGCGCAACGTGTGACAGGTGACGTCGTGACAATCCGCAACATGTGGCAAGTGACAATACGCAAGGTGTGGCAGGTGACGCTTGGCAAGTGACAATCCGCAACGTGTGGCACGGGACTATCCGCAATGTGTGGCAGGTGACGTTGTGGCAAGTGACAATATGCAACGTGTGGCAGGTGACGCCGTGGCAAGTGACAATGCGCAACGTGTGGCAGGTGATGTTGTGGCATGTGACGTGGCAAGAGACAACCCGCAACGTGTAGCAGATGACAATCCGCAACGTGTGGCAAGTGACAATCCGCAACGTGTGGCAAGTGGCAACCCGCAACGTGTGGCAGGTGACATAAGTGACCATGCACAACATGTGGCAGCCGACAATCCGCAACGTGTGGCAGGTGACAACCCGCATCTGGTGGTGGAGTCCGAAGCAAAACTGTAAGTACAAACACACATCACAAGTTGTATGAGACATGAGAGCCTCTGAGAGGGACTTGCCTTGCCCAGCCCTGATTAACCACTTAAGGACCGGAAAGATTTGCCCACTTAAAGCGGTTGTATGGCTTTGTTTTTTTTGTTTTTTTAAATAACAAACATGTGTGAGGGGGTTAGCTCGGCAGCGGGTGTGTGTGACCCCCGGGATGGGCTCCCCACACAAAACAGGCCCAGCAAACGGAGGTTGTGGTTTTCAAAATCAAAAAGGTGCGGTTTATTTTCTATTTACAGTGACAAAACACAGCAAAGCAAAAGAAACATAACCAAAATAAATCCTGGTCAAGTTGACCTCTGACTAAACATACAGGTTTCCTAACTAACAACTGGGATCAGCCTAGTGCTGTCCTAGTCCCTAAGTCCCTGGTTTTAAATGTCCAAGCAAATAGCCACACAGGCTTTTTCTCACCGCACAGGGGTTCACTCTCCCTAGACAGTCCACACAGGTCTGGTTCCAGGCATGAGCCAACACCTAATGAATCTGGGAGTTTTTATAGAGGCCTTAAACGAGCTGACAAGCCTCAGCTGGTCTCATCAACTCCCTGCCTGCACGACGCCCAGCCCTCTCCCTAGAGGTATGAGTCATCCATGAGCCCACTAGCCTCAGCTGGGCTTATACAACTCTCCACCTAGTTGTATAAGTCGGCGTAAAGCCTGAATCTGGGCGAAATATATCTACCCCCCTGGATGCAACCAGGTGACTTTACCTTCCTGCTGTCACATACCCCCCCTCTTGTTTTAACCTCGGGGTTGGAACACCAGCAATCAGGCATTCATGTACTCGAGACAAAGCATCCACATTCCCCATTTGAACGCCAGGGCGATGCTTTACTGTGAAGTTGAATTCCTGGAGGGCCAGGAACCACCTATTCACTCTTCTATTTGTTTCCTTGTTTTGAGCCATCCACTTTAACGGAGCGTGATCCGTAACCATGTCAAAGTGCCTACCTAGCAGGTAGTACCGAAGGGAATCTAGAGCCCACTTCACCGCTAAACACTCCTTTTCAACGGTGGCGTAATTTACCTCATGGGACTTCAACTTCCTGCTGAGGTAAATGACTGGGTGCTCTTCCCCGTTCCAGACCTGGGACAATACTGCTCCTAACCCCACATCTGATGCATCACTTTGTACGACAAAGTCTTTAGAGAAGTCGGGTGAGTACAACACTGGCTGGCTACATAAGGCTTGTTTCAAGAATTGGAATGCTGCCTCAGCCTCGGGGGTCCATTTAATCATGACCGACCCTTTCCCCTTCGTCAGGTTGGTTAGGGGCACAGCCTTAGAAGCAAAGTGGGGAATGAATCGCCGATAATACCCAGCGATTCCCAGAAAGGCTCGTACCTGCTTCTTGCTGTTGGGACGTGGCCAACTCTGGATGGCCTCGACTTTGTTGAGTTGGGGTTTTATTACTCCCCTCCCAATGGTGTACCCAAGATATTTGGCCTCCTCCTGCCCAATGGTACACTTCTTGGGGTTAGCCGTAAACCCCGCTTCCCGAACAGAGTCCAGGACTGCTTGCACTTTTGGCAGATGTGAGGCCCAATCTGTGCTATGGACAATTACGTCATCCAGGTAAGCCGCAGCATACTTCCGATGGGGCCTCAGCATCTGGTCCATTTTCCGCTGGAATGTGGCCGGCGCATTCTGTAACCCGAACGGCATTCTGTTATATTGGAACGCCCCGTCTGGGGTTACAAATGCGGTTTTCTCTTTGGCCGACTTGGCCAGGGGGATTTGCCAATACCCTTTTGTGAGGTCAAGAGTCGTCATGTATCGGGCTGTTCCCAGCCGGTCGATCAACTCATCTATACGTGGCATGGGGTAGGTGTCAAATTTTGTAACTTTGTTCAACTGACGAAAATCGTTACAAAATCGCCAGCTCCCATCCGGTTTAGGCACCAACACGATGGGACTAGACCAATCACTTTGGGACTCCTCTATCACCCCTAAGTTCAGCATTTTCTGTACTTCCTCCCGTATTGCCTCCCGTCGAGCCTCTGGGATCCGATAGGGTTTTAACTTCACCCTTTCACCGGGCGGGGTAATGATGTCATGCTCTACCCCAGATGTTTGTCCCGGCAGCTCAGAGAATACCTCCTTGTTGCGAAGCACAAACTCCTTAACCTCCTGTTGTTGGGGTTGTGACAAGGTGGCTGCTATTCCAACCTCAGGAATCACGCAACCAGTTTGAGCTGGTGACCAAGTGTCTGCGACTAGGGACTCTCTATCCCTCCAGGCTTTCAACAGATTAACGTGATAGATCTGTTCGGGCTTTCGCCTTCCTGGTTGTCTGACCTTGTAATTCACTTCGCTCACTTTTTCCATTATCTCGTAGGGGCCTTGCCATTTGGCAAGGAATTTACTTTCAACCGTAGGGACAAGTACCAATATCCTATCCCCCGGGGAAAAGGTACGGGTCTTGGCTCCACGGTTGTACACTCTCTGCTGTGCCAACTGCGCTTGGGCCAAATGTTCCTTCACGATGGGCATTACCTGTGCAATTCGATCTTGCATCAGGGCGACATGCTCAATCACACTCCTGTGGGGAAAACTCTCACTTTCCCAAGTTTCCTTGGCAATATCCAACAGCCCTCTTGGGTGTCTCCCATACAGTAACTCAAAGGGGGAGAATCCCGTAGAGGATTGGGGCACCTCCCTAATAGCAAACATCAAATAAGGAAGTAAACAGTCCCAATCCTTTCCATCTCTATCCACCACTTTCTTCAACATTTGTTTTAGGGTTTTGTTGAATCTTTCAACCAGCCCATCGGTTTGGGGGTGATACACAGACGTACGCAATTGCGTCACTTTGAACAATTTACACAGCTCTTTCATAACCCGGGACATAAAGGGTGTACCTTGGTCCGTAAGCAGTTCTTTACAAATACCCACCCGGCTAAAAACAAGAGATAGCTCTTTGGCTATGGTTTTGGCCGAGGTATTTCGGAGAGGGATCGCTTCTGGATAACGGGTGGCATAGTCCATTATAACTAATATGTACTGGTGCCCCCTAGCGGACTTGATTATAGGACCTACCAAATCCATGGCGATCCTCTCAAACGGGACCTCAATGATGGGTAGAGGGACCAGCGGGCTACGGAAATGTGGCATCGGGGCCAACCTCTGACACACAGGGCAGGAGGAACAATAATTTTCTACGTCCTTCATCACCCCCGGCCAATAGAATCTCTGTAATACCCTCTCTCGGGTTTTCTCTGTCCCCAGATGACCTCCAAGAATGTGTCCATGGGCCAACTCCAACACCAACTTCCTGTAAGGTTTGGGCACCACAAGCTGCTCAACAGTTTCTTCTGCCCTTTTTGCCACCCGATACAGTAGGTCCTTCTCTACGCTGAAGTATGGGTAAGTGCAGGTATTATCTGGGTTCACTAACTCGCCATCTATTTTCACTACGTTTTCCCGTGCCTTTATTAGGGCGGGGTCTTTCAACTGTTCTGTGGCAAAGTTTTCCCTGTGAACCTCAAGATCAGAAAACTCCACAGACGGTAGGTTTTCGTCTGAGGAGGTGGGCTCCTCTCCAGTTTCTTGAGTCTCCCCTGCCAATACTGATAAGGGAAATTCCGGCGAGTCCTCACCACTCTCAGGGGAGTTCTGGCTATCACATTCCTGGTACATAGGGGCACCAGTGAGGGGCTCAGGATCATCCCACAGTTCCCAGAACTTCGGAAAATCCCTTCCCACAATGGCGTCATACGGTAACTGAGATACTAAGCCCACTGGATGAGAGAGGGTACCTTTGGGGGTCTCGAAACACACTGTAGTCACTGGATACTCTCGGGTGTCCCCATGCACACAAATAACAGCTACCTTGCTACTCCCAGAGACCTCTGTTTTAACTAACTCAGCCTTTATCAGGGTCACAAGGCTACCTGAATCCAGCAATACCACAACATTTCTACCATTAACACACATTTTGCATAAATGTTTCTCAGTTCCTCGAATGGCAGTGCATGCGACTGTCGCACACAGCGACTGACGTCTGCCCGTCAGAAAGTCACACTGCATGGGTTCCTCCACAACCGGGCAATTGGCTGCAATATGTCCCGCTTGCCGGCAGCGGTAGCAAACGATCCTTCTTGCCGCCTCTTGAGCCGCTGATTTTCCAGGCTGTTCTCGCCAAACTTGGGGTAGAGCTCCCACCCTCTCACTCTCTCCACCCTCACCCCTTGGAATCCTCTTATCCGCCCCTGGGGATGGTCTGGTCTTAGGGTGGAAAGTCCGAGTGTCTCTGGAAGAGGCCGTCAGGTTCTCTGTAGCCAAGTATTTCTCCACACGATCCACAAGACCATCGGCCGTCTCTGGGTCTCCATGGCTTACCCACTTTTGGATGGCAGTAGGAAGAGCTCTCAAAAACCGATCCATTACAACACGTTCCACAATCTTTGGTGCGGACAAAGTCTCTGGCTGTAGCCACTTTCTGCTCAGGTGAATGAGATCATACATTTGAGACCTGGGGGGTTTTCCAAGCTGGAAAGTCCAGTTATGCACACGCTGAGCCCGGACAGCCTGGGTGACACCCAGCCTTGCCAATATTTCAGCTTTTAGCATCACATAGTCTTTTGCTTGGTTAGGCTCTAGGTCATAGTAAGCTTTCTGCGACTCACCAGTTAACAGAGGAGCCACCAGTCCAGCCCACTGCTCCTCAGGCCACTTTTCTCTTTCAGCGGTCCTTTCAAATGTGGTCAAAAATACCTCTGGATCATCCTCTCCAGTCATTTTTGTCAATAAACGACTCACCCCAAAGGACGCGGTATTAGTGGGACGGCTTTCCTCACTGGTCTGCGGACGTTGCTGCATTACTGCTTCCATCTGTTGTTGTAGTCTCTGCTCTTGCTTCTGCAACAGGTCTATGAAGCGGGCCTCAGATTGCTGCTGGGCTCGTTGCTGAGCCTCCAGACTCTGTTGCAAAGTTGCGTTTGTCTGCTGCTGGGCTGCAAGGCTCCTTTGCAAACCTGCATTTGTCTGCTGTTGATTGGCATTTGCTAGAGCCAGCTGTTTCAGTATCTCCTCCATGCTGGCTTAAAAAAAACTGCCCGCATTCTCCACCAACTGTGAGGGGGTTAGCTCGGCAGCGGGTGTGTGTGACCCCCGGGATGGGCTCCCCACACAAAACAGGCCCAGCAAACGGAGGTTGTGGTTTTCAAAATCAAAAAGGTGCGGTTTATTTTCTATTTACAGTGACAAAACACAGCAAAGCAAAAGAAACATAACCAAAATAAATCCTGGTCAAGTTGACCTCTGACTAAACATACAGGTTTCCTAACTAACAACTGGGATCAGCCTAGTGCTGTCCTAGTCCCTAAGTCCCTGGTTTTAAATGTCCAAGCAAATAGCCACACAGGCTTTTTCTCACCGCACAGGGGTTCACTCTCCCTAGACAGTCCACACAGGTCTGGTTCCAGGCATGAGCCAACACCTAATGAATCTGGGAGTTTTTATAGAGGCCTTAAACGAGCTGACAAGCCTCAGCTGGTCTCATCAACTCCCTGCCTGCACGACGCCCAGCCCTCTCCCTAGAGGTATGAGTCATCCATGAGCCCACTAGCCTCAGCTGGGCTTATACAACTCTCCACCTAGTTGTATAAGTCGGCGTAAAGCCTGAATCTGGGCGAAATATATCTACCCCCCTGGATGCAACCAGGTGACTTTACCTTCCTGCTGTCACACATGTTATACTTACCTCCACTGTGCAGTGCGTTTGGAAAAGAGTGGCCGCGATTCTCTGGTCCCTCGGCGGCTGTCTTGGCTCCTTACTGCATCAGCTAACCCCCTTCTGGGAAGCACTCTCCCAAGGGGGTTAGCTTGCGGGCGCGCTCCCTGTTATACACGCTGCGTCCATAGACACAACGTGTATGACTCGTTCCCGCCCCCCCCAGGGCCCGGGTCATTGGATGTGATTGACAGCAGCGCGAGCCAATGGCTGCACTGCTATCAATCTAGCCAATTAACGGCCAGACTCCGTGGAGAGGGGGACGCGCACAGCAAGTGAACGGGCTCAGGTAAGTAAAACATAGGGGCTGGGGGGCAGTCATTGCCAGGTGTTTTTTCACCTTAATGCATAGGATGCATTAAGGTGAAAAATCACGAACCTTTACAAACCCTTTAATAACCAGGCCATTTTTTGCGATACGGCACTGTGTCGCTTTAACTGACAATTGCGCGGTAATGCGACACTGTACCCAAATAAAATTGGCGTCCTTTTTTTCCCACAAATAGAGCTTTCTTTTGGTGATATTTGATCACCTCTGCGGTTTTTATTTATTGCACTATAAACAACAAACGAGCAACAATTAAAAAAAAAAAGAACAATATTTTTTACTTTTTGCTATAATAAATATCCAAAAAATGTATAAAAAAATAATTTCTTCATCAGTTTAGGCCAATATGTATTCTTCTACATATTTTTGGTACCAAAAAAAACATAATTAGCGTACATTGATTAGTTTGCGCAAAAGACATTGCGGCCGCCCGCCATGCACAGGTCCCTTTATACTCCTATATACATGTATAGAGCCCTGACAGGTCCTTTTATACACCTATATGCACGTATAGAGCCATGACAGGTCCTCTTTATACTCCTTTTATACATGTATAGAGCCATGACAGGTCCTCTTTATACTCCTTTTATACATGTATAGAGCCATGACAGGTCCTCTTTATACTCATTTATACATGTATAGAGCCACGACAGGTCCTCTTTATTATCCTTTATGCATGTATAGAGCCACGACAGGTCCTCTTTATTATCCTTTATACATGTATAGAGCCACGACAGGTCCTCTTTATTATCCTTTATACATGTATAGAGCCATGACAGGTCCTCTTTATACATGTATAGAGCCACGACAGGTCCTCTTTTTACTCCTATACATGTATAGAGCCATGACGGGTCCCCTTTAGTTATCATGATATAAAATAATGAATGTGGGGGCCTTTTGGTGGGCGTGATTTTTTTTTTTTTGGGGGGGGGGGGCAGCATTTCATTCTTGGTCCCAGGCAGCACAATGTCTTGGGCCGGCCCTGATGAGGGGTTTAAGAAGAGACACATGAAAAGAGTTGGGAATACGAAGAGGAGGAAGGTGGAGCTTGTAAGAAGCAGAATTGATTTGGTTTTTGATTTTAAATGGCCCGAGGTAACGAGGGCCCAGCTTGTAGCTAGGTACCCGAAACCGAACATATTTGGAGGAGAGCCACACTTTGTCACCAGGGGCATAGACAGGAGGGATTCTTCTTTTTTTATCTGCATGTCTCTTCATGCGGGCAGAGGCCAGCGAGAGCGACTTTTGAGTCTCTTTCCAGATAGAGGCAAAGTCCTGAGTTAATTCATCCACGGCCGGAACTCCAGAAGACGTGGAAATGGGGAGGGGGGGGCAATGGGTGACGGCCATAGACCACAAAGAAAGGCGACTTGGAGGAAGATTCAGAGTTCTTGAAATTGTATGAGAATTCTGCCCAGGGCAATAGGTCGACCCAATCGTCTTGACGGGCGGAGACAAAATGTCGTAGGTAGTCGCCAAGGACCTGGTTAACTCTCTCCACCTGTCCATTGGACTGCGGGTGATAAGCGGAAGAAAAATTCAACTTAATCTTTAGTTGAGTACAGAGAGCTCTCCAAAATTTTGAGATGAATTGAACGCCTCTATCCGAGACGATATGTGAGGGCAGCCCATGGAGGCGGAAAATTTGAAGAAAAAAATGCTTCGCCAACTGAGGTGCAGTAGGCAGACCAGGGAGCGGGACAAAATGAGCCATTTTAGAAAAGCGGTCAACGACCACCCAGATGACAGTGTTACTACGAGACAAAGGTAGGTCCATGATGAAATCCATGGCGATGTGGGACCATGGTTGTTCAGGCACAGGGAGGGGAAGGAGAAGACCTGCAGGCTTCTGGCGAGGAGTCTTGTCACATGCACAGATAGTGCAGGCCCGTACAAAGTCAGTCACATCTTTCTCCTGGGTAGGCCACCAATAGTGTATGGCAATCAATTGTATGGATTTTTTGATCCCAGCGTGACCGGCTAGATGGGAGGAACACTTGAGTATCTGAAGCCGAAGGCGTGGAGGAACGAAAGTCTTTCCTGGAGGAATTGGCACGAGAGAAGCGGGAGCAGAGGAAATCAGACACTCAGGGGGTACGATGTGTTGAGGAGGAGTCTCGGTTTCAGAGGTATCGGAGAAACGGGACAAGGCATCAGCCCTGACATTTTTGTCTGCGGGCCGAAAATGGATCTGGAAGTTGAAGCGGGCAAAGAACAATGACCACCTGGCCTGGCGAGGATTTAGGCGCTGAGCGGACTGAAGGTAGGACAAATTTTTATGGTCAGTGTAGATGGAGATAGGGTGAAGGGATCCTTCCAGGAGATGTCTCCACTCTTCTAATGCCAACTTGATGGCCAACAGTTCACGGTCACCTATGGAATAGTTTTTTTCCGGAGGGGAGAAAGTTTTAGAGAAAAAAACACAAGTGACGTTTTTCCCTTTAGCGTTTTCTTGAAGAAGCACAGCTCCGGCTCCTACCGAGGAGGCGTCAACTTCAAGGAAGAACGGCTTTAGAGGATCTGGCTGAGACAGGACAGGTGCAGAGGAGAAGGCGGTCTTAAGGCGAGTAAAGGCTTCCTCCGCTTGAGGTGGCCAGGACCTAGGATTCGCGTCTTTTTTGGTCAGTGCCCCTATAGAAGCAACGATGGTGGAGAAGTGGGGTATGAACTGACGATAGTAGTTGGCAAATCCAAGGAAGCGTTGGATAGCACGAAGTCCAGAGGGGCGTGGCCAACCCAAGACTGCGGAGAGTTTGTCAGGGTCCATTTGAAGACCTTGTCCAGAGACCAGATAACCTAGGAAAGGAAGACTGCTGCGCTCAAAAAGGCATTTTTCAAATTTAGCGTAAAGATGATTTACGCGGAGGCGCTGGAGCACTTGACGGACATGGAGCTGATGTTCCTCAAGGTTGGCAGAGAAGATTAAGATGTCGTCAAGATAGACAACCACACAGGTATACAGTAGGTCCCGGAAGATTTTGTTGACAAAATCTTGAAAGACTGCAGGGGCGTTGCAAAGTCCGAACGGCATGATGAGATATTCAAAGTGACCATCTCTGGTGTTAAATGCGGTTTTCCATTCATCTCCTTTACGGATTCTGATGAGGTTATAAGCGCCCCTGAGGTCCAATTTAGAAAAACTTTTGCTCCGCGCAGACGGTCAAAGAGCTCCGAGATGAGAGGCAGAGGGTAGCGGTTTTTAATAGTGATTTTATTGAGACCACGATAGTCTATGCAAGGGCGTAGAGATCCGTCCTTCTTGGCCACAAAGAAGAACCCTGCTCCGGCTGAAGAAGATGATTTCCTAATAAAACCTCTCTTGAGGTTCTCCTGAATGTATTCAGTCATGGCCTTGGTTTCAGGAGAGGAGAGAGGGTAAATTCTGCCACGGGGTGGTGTAGTACCTGGGAGCAAGTCAATGGGGCAGTCGTAGGGTCTATGTGGTGGTAAGACCTCCGCCTGTTTTTTGCAAAAAACATCAGAAAAGTCCTGATAGGCCTTTGAAAGGCCAGGCAAAGGAGTAGTGATGGGGACTTGACAGGTCGGTACAGACTTAAGGCAATGCTTGTGACAGGAGTCACCCCAGGATTTGATGTCCCCAGTGGTCCAGTCGAGGGTAGGAGTGTGACGCTGGAGCCAGGGTAGGCCAAGAAGGATGTCAGAAGTACAGTTCGGCAAAACAAAGAATTCAATGTTTTCGTGGTGAAGAACACCAACGGACATGAGCAGGGGTTCGGTGCGGTAACGCACGGTACAATCCAAATTTTCTCCATTTACAGAGGAAATGAAGAAGGGTTTGATGAGATGGGTAACAGGAATGTTGAACCTGTTGATAAAAGAGGCTTCAATAAAGAGTCCAGGAAGGCCACCGCAGGGAAGAGGGAGCCAGCAGAAGGAGAAATCCGCACAGGAATAGTCAGACGTGGAGAGGAAGAATTCACACCTAGTAACGCCTCTCCCACGTTCACTAGGTGCGAGCGTTTCCCTGACGCGGAGGACGAATAGGGCAGTCTTTTAGGAAGTGTTCAGAGCTCGCACAATAAAGGCATAAGTTCTCGTTCCTACGGCAAGACCTCTCTTGTAGGGTCAGGCGAGACCGGTCCACTTGCATGGCCTCCTCGGCGGGAGGCACGGTAACAGGATGTATTGGATTCAGAAAGAGAGGAGCCAGGCGCGGATAACGTGCCTTGGCGTCTTTCGATGTAGCGCATATCGATGCGGGTAGCTAAATGGATGAGTTCCGTCAAGGAAGAGGGTATCTCTCGTGCGGCCAGTAGGGATGAGCTTCGAGTTCGAGTCGAACTCATGTTCGACTCGAACATTGCCTGTTCGCCCGTTCGCCGAACAGCGAACAAATTGGGGTGTTCGCGGCAAATTCGCAAAATCTATGGGAGAAATCTAAAGTGCTAATTATAAAGGCTTATATGCAAGTTATTGTCCTAAAAAGTGTTTGGGGACCCGGGTCCTGCCCCAGGGGACATGTATCAATGCAAAAATAAGTTTTAAAAACTGCCGTTTTTTCGGGAGCAGTGATTTTAATAATGCTTAAAATGAAACAATAAAAGTGAAATATTCCTTTAAATTTCGTACCTGGGGGGTGTGTATGATATGCATGTGAAGTGGCGCATGTTTCCCGTGCTTAGAACTGTCCCTGCAAAAAATGTCATTTTTGAAATAAAAAAAGTCTTTTAAAACTGACTCGCGGCTATTAATGAATTGTCGGCTCCCGGCAATACATACAAAAGTCATTGATAAAAAAAAAAAAAAAAGCGTGGGGGTTCCCCAGAATTCAATTACCAGGCCCTTCAGGTCTGGAATGGATATTAAGGGGAACCCCGCCACAAATTTAAAAAAAAATTGACGTGGGGTTCCCCCAAATATCCATTCCAGGCCCTTCAGATCTGGCATGGATTTTAAGGGGAACTCCACCCCAAATTTTAAAAAAAAATGGCGTGGAGTCCCCCTAAAAATCCATACCAGACCCCTTATCCGAGCACGCAACCTGGCCGGCCGCAGGGGAAAAGGGGGGGACGAGAGAGCGGCCCCCCCTCCCTCCTGAACCGTACCAAGCCACATGCCCTCAACATGGGGAGGATGTCCCCATGTTGATGGGGACAAGGGCCTCATCCCCACAACCCTTGCCCGGTGGTTGTGGGGGTCTGCGGGCAGGGGGCTTATCGGAATCTGGAAGACCCCCAGATCCCGCCCCCCCCCTATGTGAATTGGTAAGGGGTACATTGTACCCCTACCATTTCATGAAGAAAGCGTAAAAAAATGTTTAAAAAAACACACAAACACCTTGAAAAAGTCCTTTATTTAAAAAAAAAAAAAAACAGCGGTGAAATCCAGTGTCCCGCGGCGATCCCGATGTCCAGCGCTGTCCTTCATTGGTTGTGCCTGAGCGGACCTGATGGGGAACTCCCTCTCAGTATTTTAAATGTATAGACCCGCCCCTTCTAAAGTTCCCCATCAGGTCCGCTCAGCGGACCAGATGCGGAACATGAGAAGGGGCGGGTCTATACATGTATTACCACAGTGAGAGAAGTTCCCCATCAGGTCCGCCTCCTCGGTATGTCGGACCCGCCTACGTCATTGGCTTGAGCGGGGAACTTCCTTCACTGTGTAATTTAAATTTACATAGTGAAGGAAGTTCCCCGCTCAAGCCAATGACGTAGGCGGGTCCGACATACCGAGGGGGCGGACCTGATGGGGAACTGCTCTCACTTTGGTAATACATGTATACCCCGCCCCTTCTCATGTTCCGCATCTGGGGAACTTTAGAAGGGGCGGGTCTATACATTTAAAATACTGAGAGGGAGTTCCCCACCAGGTCCGCTCAGGCACAACCAATGAAGGACAGCGCTGGACATCGGAATCGCCGCGGGACACTGGATTTCACCGCTGGAATGTTTTTTTTTTGTTTGTTTTTTAATAAAGGACTTTTTTCAAGGTGTTTGTGTGTTTTTTTTAAACATTTTTTACGCTTTCTTCGTGAAATGGTAGGGGTACAATGTACCCCTTACCAATTCACATGGGGGGGGCGGGATCTGGGGGTCCCCTTTGTTAAAGGGGTCTTCCAGATTCCGATAAGCCCCCCGCCCGCAGACCCCCACAACCACCGGGCAAGGGTTGTGGGGATGAGGCCCTTGTCCCCATCAACATGGGGACATCCTCCCCATGTTGAGGGCATGTGGCTTGGTACGGTTCAGGAGGGAGGGGGGCCGCTCTCTCGTCCCCCCTTTTCCCCTGCGGCCGGCCAGGTTGCGTGCTCGGATAAGGGGTCTGGTATGGATTTTTAGGGGGACTCCACGCCATTTTTTTTTTAAATTTGGGGTGGAGTTCCCCTTAAAATCCATGCCAGATCTGAAGGGCCTGGAATGGATATTTGGGGGAACCCCACGTCAATTTTTTTTTAAATTTGCGGCGGGGTTCCCCTTAATATCCATTCCAGACCTGAAGGGCCTGGTAATTGAATTCTGGGGAACCCCCACGCTTTTTTTTTTTTTTTATCAATGACTTTTGTATGTATTGCCGGGAGCCGACAATTCATTAATAGCTGCGAGTCAGTTTTAAATGCATTTTTTTCTTTCAAAAATGACATTTTTTGCAGGGACAGTTCTAAGCACGGGAAACATGCGCCACTTCACATGCAAATCATACACACCCCCCAGGTACGAAATTTAAAGGAATATTTCACTTTTATTTTTTCATTTTAAGCATTATTAAAATCACTGCTCCCGAAACAACGGCCGTTTTTAAAACTTCTTTTTGCATTGATACATGTCCCCTGGGGCAGGACCCGGGTCCCCAAACACTTTTTAGGACAATAACTTGCATATTAGCCTTTATAATTAACACTTTAGATTTCGAACGTTCGAGTCCATTGTATTTAATAGGGTTCTAAAGTTTACACGAACATTTTGTCTGTTCGCAGGTTCTGGTGCGAACCGAACAGGGGGGTGTTCGGCTCATCCCTGGCGGCCAGACAATCCTTGATGTGGCCGGATAAACCCTTCTTGAAGGTCGCGCAGAGAGCCTCATCATTCAAGGCTAACTCTGAGGCCAGTGTGCGGAACTGTATGGCATATTCGCCCACAGAGGAGTTTCCTTGGACAAGGTTAAGCAGGGCGGTTTCAGCGGATGAGGCTCGGGCTGGTTCCTCAAAAACGCTGCGAACCTCAGCAAAGAAGGACTGAACGGTGGCTGTAGCAGGGTCGTTGCGGTCCCAGAGTGGCGTGGCCCAGGCCAAGGCCTTTCCAGACAACATAGAGACCACGAATGCCACTTTGGACCGTTCTGTGGAAAACTGGTCAGACATCATCTCAAGATGCAGGGAACATTTGGACAAGAATCCCCGGCACATCCTAGAATCCCCGTCAAATTTCTCCGGAAGAGACAGGCGAATTCTCGAGGTAGTAGCGGCAGCTCAGAGAGGGGAAGATGCTGGAGGCTGTGGCGGCAGAAGCTGCTGGACCATGGCGGTCAACTGCGACAGCTGCTGTCCTTGTTGGATGATCTGTTGCGACTGCTGGGCAACCACGGTAGTGAGGTCAGCGAGATTTGGCAGCGGTACCTCAGCGGGATCCATGGCCAGATCTACTGTCAGGGCCCGGACTGGTGGCTAGTGAGGACACAGGAGGTGGATCCTCTGTGCCAGAGAGGCGAAGGCACGGGTCGCACTGGAGGACCGGTTCTAAGCAGCTACCGGTTTTCACCAGAGCCCGCCGCAAAGCGGGATGGACTTGCTGCGGCGGTAGCAACCAGGGAGTATCCCCCAGTAGCGGCTCGACTTCACTGGCAGCTGAGATAGGCACGGTACACAGGGACTAGGCAGAGGCAAGGTCAGACGTAGCGGAAGGTCAGGGCAGGCGGCAATGGTTCGTAGTCAGGGGCAACGGCAGAAGGTCGGATACACTGGCAAGGCAACTACAAAACGCTTTCTCAGGGCACTAAGGCAACAAGATCCGGCAAGGACAGGAAGGGGGAGTGGGTTTTTAAGTGTTTTGGGTGTGTACACAGTAATTGGACCAGGCACCAATCAATGGTGCACTGGCCCTTTAAATTTAAGAAGACCAGCGCGCGCGCGCCCTGGAGAGCAGCGGGACCACGCGCGCCGGGACGGAGCAGGAGGAGGAGGCCGGTAAACAGGATGGGATGCGATCCGCGGGCGGACAGGTGCCGCCGCATGGATCGCATCCCCGCCAGCATCAGAGCAGCGCTCACGGTCAGAGGGGCCGACCGGAGCACTGCAGGGGGACAGACGCCGCGGGCGCTCCGGGATGGATGGGACACCCGGAGCGCTCGGCGTTACACTCGCCTTCCCTCCCCAACCAGAGAACTTCGCTCTTGCCCCAATTGACCAACGAACCAGATACCTCGGAGTAGCTCCCAATTTGCGTCTCCACAAAGAGGGCCTCCTCGCAGCTGGACACCACCACCGAGACATCGTCCGCGTAGGCCACCACCCTCACTGCCGGATCCAGACCAGTGCAAGGCTCCACCGGAAACCCCCCCAAACGCTCACAGTCGAGCCTTCTCAGGAAGGGATCGACGGCAAAGACGTAGAGAAGGGGGCTCAACGGGCAACCCTGCCTGACTCCAGAGTCCACAGCAAAGGCAGGACCCACCCAACCGTTGACAAGAGGGAAGCTCACCGCCCCTCTGTACAATACTTTCAGCCAATCCACAAATTGCTCCGGCAAACCGTACTTTCTCAGAAGAAGCCAGAGGTACTCATGGCTCACCCGGTCAAAAGCCTTGGCCTGGTCTAATGCCAGCAGATACCGCACATCCCCCGTTGCCCTGCACCTTTCCACGGCCTCCCGGACGTTCAGGACGGCACTAAAGGTGCCCCGACCAGGAATTGCGCAGTGCTGGGAGACAGAAAGCATCTTGTCAGCGACTGCTGACATACGTAAAAAGAGTATTTTTGCCAATATCTTCCTATTTGTAGTGAGAAGGGCGATCGGGTCTTACAGTTGGATCTTTACCCTTTGACAGCAGGATCAGAGCTGACCTTCTCATTGAGGGAGGGAGCAGGCCGTTAGCCAAACATTCATTGAAAACCTCCCCCAAATGAGGAACCAACAGGCTCTTGAAGGTTTTATAAAATTCAGCCGTGAGCCCATCGGGCCCTGGCGACTTTTTCAAGGACAAAGAGTCAATGGCCTGCTCGACTTCTTCAACCGAGGTCTCTGCTGTCAGAGAGTCCGGGAGACCAGGCCCCGCACGAAGCGGGGTCTCATCAAGAAACACCCTGGCTTTCTCCATATCCAAAGGCTTCCTACGGAGGAGGTCTGAAAAATTGTCCCTGATGACGCCCAGGATACCCGGTCTGGACCGGACCAGGGATCCCGAAGCGTCCCTTAGGCCATGTACGACCTTCGAACTCACCGCCTCACCACAGCTCTTGTAGGGATCCGGGGAGGAGAACTTCCCGTAATCCCTCTCAAGGACCAGGGAGGCGAGACGGTCATACTGACACCCCTTCATCTGAAGCTTCACATCGGATATCTGCTCCTGAGGGCCCCCAGCAGAAACCAGGCGGTCCAACTGCCTGCGCAACTTCTGGTAGGCCAGGTACTTGGACGTCGCCCGGTACCTAGAGATCCTGCGGAAAAAACCCTCCGACCTCTTCTTCACCACTTCCCACCACTCCTGGCGGGAGCAGCCGCTCTCAAGGAGCGAGGCCTGATCCGCAAGAAAGATCTCATAGGCCTCCCTAACCTCGA
Source organism: Rana muscosa (assembly GCA_029206835.1). Lineage (NCBI taxonomy): Eukaryota > Metazoa > Chordata > Amphibia > Anura > Ranidae > Rana > Rana muscosa. The sequence goes on along the minus strand of CM055127.1, from coordinate 255,081,828 downwards.
GGTCCTCGAGTAGTGATCCATTGAGACGCCAGAGGCCTCGACCCTTCTGAGGAGTGTCGGCCACATTCAAAGTCACAGAAACCATACAGTGATCGGAGAACTCCACCGCCTGCAACACAGGTGCCGCAAAGGAAGAGTCCCCCTTTAAAAAAAAACTATCTAACCTGCTCCTACTGCTACCTCGGGCATAAGTGAACCCAGTGTGTTTGGGGAGGCACTGAATATGCACATCCACCAACCCGGCTTCCCTCACTACACTATTCAGAAAGATACTATCATATCCCAGGGGGCCTGAGGCGCCTGCCCGATCCTTTGATCTGGTGACCATGTTAAAGTCACCACCAAAGACCACCTGCTGGGACGTGAACAAGTAGGGCTTGACCATCGTGAGGAGGCTCTTCCTGTCCCTCTTGGTCTGAGGGCCATAAAAGTTGATGAGCCTAAGGAATTGCCCCCCCACGACGGCATCCACCACCAGGCACCTACCGACCTCCACCTCAATCACTCGTCGACAAGCCACCGGACCAGTCTTAAAAAGGACTGCAACTCCACTGCAGGGCTCGGCCGCAAGAGACCAAAGGGAGGGCCCACACCTCCACTCCCTCTTTGCTAGATGCATCTCTGCCACCGATGCCAGCCAGGTCTCTTGCAAAAACAAAATGTCAGCTTCAACTCGGCTGAGAAAATCGAAGGCCATGAAACGAGCTGCCGCAGAACGCACACTTGCGACATTAATGGTCGCAACGCGTATTGGAGAGGGTACCGCCATCCTTAGTGATTTCAGCCTACATTCTCCTCTGCACTTTCACCTACACCCCAGAGGCCTCCTCCGAATCGGTGAAGACCCCGAACATATTCCCTAGGATCACCGGGGGGGCCCCCCAGGGTCCCTATCAGGGACAACCCGGGGTCCCCTAACCCCCCCTAGGATCCTTCTTCCTCATCCTCTTCCTCACCTTCCTCTGCAGCCAGCCCGCCTGGATCTGGCCGCCCACCTCGTCGCCGGAGTGCCCGCTAGGGGCCCCCATGGGCCTCTTGTGCAGGCCCCTCGACGACTCGGCCACCTCCATCTCCTCCCCCGAATCCTGGGGATACAAAAGAGGATCCAGGATGGGACGGGGGGAGGAAGGAGGTGGAAAGGAAGGGGGAAGAGGAGAAGAGGACCGGGGGGGACGAGGGGATGGGGGAGGGGGAAGGGAGGAAGAAGGGGAGGGATGGGGAAAGGGGGAAGGGGGGAAGGGGGGAAAGGAGGGGGGGAACAGAAGGAGAAGAGGAGGGGGAAGGAGGGGGGGTAGAGGGAGGAGGGGGTGCAGAGGAAAGAGGGGGAGGGGGACGGCCCCCCGCAGAGGGCCCCCCCACCCCCCCGACCCCTCACCCCCACTGGGCCCGGCGCTGGTGCACCCTGCCCCCCAGAAACAAGTCCCGGGGGACCTGGCACATTCCCAGCAGGGGCCCCCACTCCACCACGCCTGCGCCTTTGCCGCTGCGGCAAAGGCCCCTCTGGGCCATCAGCCCCAGGCCCCTCACCTGGGCCTGCCTGGGGCGCCTGAGGTGAGAGACCCACCCCCTCCGGTGCGTCGTCTGGGCCTGGCCCATCCCCATCAGCCGCACGCCCCCTAAAAGCCTTGGGGCAGCGGCTGAATGGGTGGCCGGACACCCCACAGAGGTTGCAGACAATAAGCCTGCAAGTCTCTGAGGAGTGCCCAGGCCTGTTGCACCTAATGCACTGGGGTGTTGTACAGTCTGCACTTAAATGGGTGGGACTCCCACACTTAAAGCAGCGACGGGGCTGACCGGGGTAAAAGACCAGGATCCTATCTCTCCCGATGAAAGCGCTGCCAGGGACATGGGTCACACTAGCTCCCTGGCGCTTGAGACGGATCCTGGCCGCCCACGCCCCGGTCCAGACCCCGCGCTCATCCAGGTTTTTGCGCAGGGGAGACTGCAGCTGCCCATACCTCCCCAACCAGGTGGCAATGTCCGTCAGGTGGGAGGGATTCATTCCTGACCAGAATGGTCAGGGACTTGATGTCCTCCTGCCTGGACAGGGGGACCACCTTAAAAGACCTCCAAGGCTCCGACCTCTTCAGGAGCTCATACACAGTAAGGAAGAGCTCCATTAGCACCAAGGAGGAAAAACTCACATCAAACTCCTTGGTGCCCGTGGGATGGATCACTGCAAAGAGGTCAGCTACCTTAAAGTTGGCCCCCTTCAGCAGAAGATCTACCACCTGCCCCCTGCTGGGGCACTGTCCAGGTCCCTCCCATCGCAGCTGCACAACATTGCGCCTGCGCCTCTCCGGACCCCCTGTACCCCTCGACCACGGGTTCACCCCCTGGAGCTGGTCTGTGGGGGGAACCCGGAAGTTTTGGGCACCAAACCGGTCGTACAGGGGGGCCAAAGGGACGCTGGTCCCTGCCACCCGGGCAAAAGACCTGGATTCCCTGAGCGCCCCAAGCAGCTCTGCCTCCTGGACCTGATCTAACACCCCCCTAGCCTGAGTGCTGGAAGCGCCCTCTGCTGCCTCACCAGGGGTACCCTCAGAGGGTACTCCAGCACCCTCAGCTGACACATCAACCGGGGGAACCCCCCGGCTTGATCCTGCCGGGGGGGTCCCTGCCTGATCCTGCCGGGGGGGTCCCTCCCATCCACCGCCCCTGGAGCAAGCCACACCCACAACAACCCTCCTCCTAACACTGGGAGCAGGGTCTACCACTGGGGCCCCACCGGAGCAGCGGGCATGAGCCCCAGAGGGCTCCTCCCCCTGCTCCTGCGGCTGTGGCTGCTCCTTCCCCTTTTCTAATTGTCCCTCCTGGGACTCCATACCCTTAATGAAGGCCAAGGCTGGGTGATCCCCAAAAAGTTACCCAGCCTCGGCCTCACTCCACCTGCCCACTCTTTGAGCAGCACTCAGGTCCCCAGATGAATCCATGAGATCTATCAAATCCCCTCCTGCCAACCCTCCACATACCTCGGCCATCTCCTGATCATCCAGGCCGTCAGAGGCCGCCAACCGGAAGTGCTTCTGGCCGCCCCGACCACTTCCGGTATAGACCCTACTTCCGGGTCAGGCCGCCCGCCCACTTCCGGTTCACGCTGGCCAGGGAAACCGGAAGTGGTCATAGAAGCACTTCCCGACCTTCCCGGTTCCTCACCAGATCTGTTTCCTGCTCTACCGGCCACTCCTCCTGGGCATGATGTATTCATAGATCTTTCCTCAGGCTGCTGTACTTGCTGGCTCCGCTGTTTGCTGCGCCTGACAGCCTGGGATCATTCTTTGCTGGCCCTTTTCAGCTCATCCCTTATTTCCAAAAGGAAGTCGGTCTCACCTCGCCCCCTCTCACAGAGGCCACCCAGCAGGCCCCAGAGTTCCCCACACTGGCCTTTCAGGGAGTCAATGGCCTTACTGAACTCCCCCCTCCTGAAGCTGCTGGCCCGGTCCCTGCGATTCCGGAGGTCGGCCAGCACTGCAGACTTCCCACAGAAGGCCCGGCTGGCCTTCTGGATTAGATCCTTGATTCTTGCGATCCTTCGCTGCACCTTAGTCGGACCTTCCCCAGGCTGGGCCAGAGTCCAATCTAGCAACTCGTGCTGGGTCTTCAAAAATAATGTCTCCTCCCTGGACAGGTCTTTAATCCCCAGGGAGGAGGCAACAGCATCAGGCCGGGAAGCTGCCCCAGTCCTGGGCTGGAGGAGGCCATCACACCCCCTCCTCCTGGAAATCCAGGAGCTCCCTACAGGCACGTCCTCACACTCCAAAGCTCTCACAGCAACTGACACACTCCACCCGCTGTAAGTGCTGCAAATGCCTGTTAGTGTAACACACCAGGAAAACACAGCAATACGGGCTAGCTTCAGGTGTATATTTAGCAGGAAGCACACTCCGCCTGCTGTAAGTGCTGCAAATGCCTGTTAGTGTAACACACCAGGAAAACACAGCAATACGGGCTAGCTTCAGGTGTATAATGTGCAGGAGGCACACTACGCCCGCTGTAAGTGCTGCAAATGCCTGTTAGTGTAACACACCAGGAAAACACAGCAATACAGGCTAGCTTCAGGTGTATATTTAGCAGGAAGCACACTCAGCCCGCTGTAAATTTTTATTATTATTTGTAGACTACTGCCAAATACAACTATATACATAAAAGAAACTAACATATACATCAAAGAAACCTACCACATCAAACTAACACTTATTTTACTAAAAACTCACCACCACCACCCTTACCCATCGTCCAACCACCCACACACACGTGGGTCTCTTATTATATTACACATATCCAGAAATTCTAAAAAACTGAAAAAAACATATCACCCACTAGTCAAAAACACCCAACCCTAATACACATCAGAAACCTACCAACCTAATATTAACACCAAACCACCCACCGGCTACCACAGGCGAGGATGCAAATGAGGTCTAGAATGCCTGCAAACCCTACTTGTTAGAAAAAAAAGAAACTCAAAATCTAAGGGGGGTGAAAAGGACAGAAAGAACCACCCCCTAAAGGAAGAAGGCCCAGAGCCTCAAGGAGGCCGGAAGGAGAAACCTCTCCACAACCAGGCACTCCTGTCGGCACCTACCCTCTCCCTCTCAAGACTCCTCACCTTCACCAACTCCCGAAAGATATCACCCACCACCTCATGCGTGGACAGGACTTTGCCCCTAGTGGACACCAAACACCGAGCGTGCCATGTGTAATAGAGGGCCACTAAACTAGCTAAATAAAGTGACGACAACTCAAACCCTCTGCGAACCCTGAAGTCACCGTACACCACCTCAGAATAAGTCAAGGACGAGAGTCGGGGATAACCAATGGCTTCCCCTGCCCCCTCGAGAACCTCAATGTTGAAGGGGCATTCGACCAAAAAGTGGTCCATGGTCTCCAACGCCCCCCCACATTCTGCACGAGGACAACCTCTGTCCCCTAGGTTCCTAAACTTTAGGTTTCCACAGACATAGTGTTGTGGAGATTTTTATGGAGATGTATTTAATATGTATTGTCATAGTGTCACCCAGTGTTCGTACTTCCGCAACCCGCTCTAAAAGAGCTGATTGGGGTAGTCTGAGGCTGGTTGAATCCCATCTGATAGGGGAAAACGTCTTGAGGTTGGAGTGTGATATTTGCAGGGTGCGGATATGTCCACCAACGGGGGCCCTCTGTGCATTAGCATGGACGATCGTTAAGGAGGGGATATGCTCGCTCTGCAATGACATCATTGGTTATAGGCGGATACGCGCTCTTGTCTCTGCTGTGTCTGATCAACATTGGTTGGAATTCGTAGCGTGCGTCTGCAGATAGCCTCCCTCCCCCATTCAATAATAGTATAATCTTAATATGCGTTATTCTATGGAATAGCGCAGAATAAGGATTCCTATCAACGGTAACTTTAGCCATCCTACGTTATTGTATTCATGTATGACATCTCCTGTTGGAAGGAATGTCCAGGTATTGCCATTTTCCTTGTATGGTCATTTTCCTGTGAGGAAGGAACATCCTGTGAGGTTCCCGCCCATGGGGGAGGGGATTGGTTGCTGCAGCCAATCACCTCCTGTGTGAGATCTTTTGAGTTTAATAAAAGCCTATGATTAGGCGTCGGCTAGTCAGTCTAGGCTGGTATGCTGAAATGAGAACATAGCTTTTGTGGTGCTGCCTTCTTGGGATGAATGGGAATGAACGGCGAGTGGATTTTAGCAAACTTAAAGATAGCATTATTCCAAAAAGATGAATCTAAAGTGTGTGCTTATAGAGCACAGGAATTATAGGCTGTGTGCTCTACAAACAGCCTAGGAATTCCACAACAGTTTATGGCGGGCCAGGATTTTTGGGAATAGATGGAGTCCCTTTGGACATCGGATCGAGATGGGGGGAAGAGTGGATCTACGTTCCGATGTGGGGGGCTCTACTCTTTAAAAGAACATTTTTTTGTCTTTTTGAAATAATGCTTTAAGTTTGCAGCGTGTGTATGTGTGCGTGTGTATGTCTGCGAATCGTATGTGTGTGTGATTTTGTCATGGATCGTATGCCTGTGAATTTGATTGTGTGTGGGTATGCCTGCATGTGCCTGTGTGATTAGATTGTTTGTGTGATGTAGGACATGTGTACCCATGAGTGTGATTGAAATTGTGTAACTAAGCGAGAAATATATAGACTGTTTGTGCGATGTATTGAGCAGTTTGCAGCCAGCCATGGCTGCTGCATTGTTCTGGTCCCTGTGTGAGAGAAGCTGAAAATGGCTGCCCCCATGAGGTTTAGTGGGGGAGGGGCGGGCAGCATTTCAGTTACAAGGGTGAAAGTTGGTGACTTTCTGTAAATAGCATGCAGGAGTTTTGTAGTGGAAGGGCCCTGAGAGATGATCTGATGTTACAAGCAACAATATACTGTATGTGTGTGGTGTTTGTGATTTCTATGAAAAATAGAAATGGTTAGATTGTGATTTTTGCCTTTATAGGGGACAAAGACACATCTCCCCATAAGTGTAAAAATATTTTAACGAAAGTGTTTGGTTTTTGAGTTGAAAGTTCCCGCCGCATATCCAAGTGGCCAGGCATTGCTAGAAGGCAGACATAGTATGTCTCTGCAATGGCTTGTTATGGAAGCTGAGGCCACTGTGTGTGAACTTTAGGTAGAGAAAAGTGGTGAATATCTCAGAGTATATGAACTTAGAGAAATGAACATGTTTTTAATATTGTTCATGTAACTTACATTTATTGAATGTGCTGTTTAGTTGGCAAAAGGGAGGCTAAGTTTGTAAGTGTACATGTGGTCCTTGTAGAGTGTAGCTGACACCTTTTTCAGTGGATTTTGATGATAATTTAGAAAAGTTTCAATGGTGTAGTCAGTCTTTGTGGAGAAAAACATTTTTTTTAAAGAGATGCTGGTTTTGGCGGGAAAAAGTAATGGCGCCATTCTTGGCTTTTGTTAGCCTTGCAGGTTTGTCTGCCATTTTGAGGCACAGTTTTTCCTTAGCCTGTGGGTATCCTATAAGGGAAGGTGCAGCCACCTTTCTTTTGGGCACTATACCATGTGGCATTCGTCTGCTATTTCGCTGGTGGAATTTCTCAGCCTTTGGGGCAGATTTTGATGTTTGGTGCGAATATAGTGCGATCTTTTCTGCGTGGAACCTGGTGGAGGCAATTTGTGTTTTTCTTTGTGTAGGGGAACCAATGTGGTGTTCATTGTGACGTCCCATGCTGGTTTTGGCGGGAAAAATTGCATGCGTCAATGGCGCAATTTTTGTTGTCCATGAGGTGCTGTGGTGGGTCATCCACCATTTTGTAGTCCTGGCTTGTCGGCCATTTTGAGAGATGTTTACAGTTTGAGATAGGAAGTTCCAGTTTAGCAAACACGGCCCCTGAATATGCTGTATTGGCATTTGTTGATTGGCGCAGTTTTGTCTCTGGTTTAAATTGCTTTTCTAAGCATCACCTTTTGAGGTGAGTTGAGAGGTATCTTAAAATAGCGCGGTTTTACCCCGAGGGGCCACAACGTGCTTGCGGGATCTGGCTGACCTACCAGCAGTTAGAGTGTGGGAGGAGGCCAACGCAGACACAGGGAGGACATGCAAACTCCATGCACATGATGTTAGGTTGGGGATTTCTCTGTTTTCATTTGGGTGAGTGTGGGCTATTGCAGGATCGGCTGACTTAGCAGTATATGAGCAGGGTTTGGGGTTTTGGATTTTGGTTTTAAGAAAAAACTTCACTTTACACTGAATTTTGATAGATTGTAAGACTAACAGAGTTTTTGTACAATGATGTGTTTTTATGTTTAAATATTTGGGAGTTTCCCAGAGGGCAATTAATTTTTTGGTACTGTATAGCCATCTTTTGGCAGGAGTTTGTATTTTGGGTCCCAACTTATGGTTTGACTTCCAGGGAATGTGGGTCAGGGGGGATTCCCTCCCATTTGCAAAGGGGGGTTTTACTCCATCATTTCCTTGACAAGGTTTTAAATGGTTGAAATATATAATGTGTAGCCATGGATTTTTTGGAGTCTTGATAGACAAGGCGATTAAGGCCTCCCCTCCCCCTCCCTCTTCCTGAACAATTGATATGTAAATAAACCAGTTTGGGTTTTTTAAGAACTGAGCATAACCGGAAGTTTCTTTTCAGCATTTATATATCAGCAGAAAGTTAGTGGGAGGAGCTTGGGGTTTTTAAAGGTGAGCAATGAGATTTGTGTCTGGAAGGAAAATGGAAAGCATTTTGGCGTTTAAAAGTGTTTTTATATTTTGTTCCAGTTTTGTAAAGTTTTATACTTAAATATAGTTTTGGGTAGAGAGCAAATGAGGGCATCACCATTATTGTTGTAACATCTAGATGCAGGTAGAAAAGAAGCCATAATATTGTTTTGAATAGTGGAGGATTTCATGATGCTTTGAAGGTTGTCTGACAAACACGTTTATAGGGCTGCCGATAATCGGTTGAAGAGCATGTAAACGTGAGGAGTAGATTCTAGCATACCGGGAGGCCGTGTAAAATAATCGGAATACGCCGGGTGCCAGTACTGTAAAAATGGTCACTAAGCAGTACTGCTCCGAAAACTAGTGCAAGGGTGTCCTGGACGCAGGACACTTCATAAGCGATTCGAATCGTCATGGGTAATGTGCCGTCCATGCGTTGGAGGAAAAAAATTAGGCTCCACACCAGTCAGACAGCTGCACCGCACATGAGGTCTGGGTTTGGGGCTCCAGACATGAGACCCCTTAAAGGATAACATAGGTGGTCCAAGGATACTATTTTGGGTATCCCTCTGGAATGGATGTAGTTGAGCTGCGGCTTCAGAAATCTGTAATGATGAGTGTGTTGATAGAGGTGTAGTCTCATGCCCGTTTGTTTGAACTTTATGGCTGGTCCATGGAAGGTTCTCGAGCTGCTCTCATGTTTTTCCCATTGTATTTTTTTCTATTGCTGAAAGAGTGAAGGGAGAATTCTGGCTGTTTGTTTTTTTTAATTTTTGATTTTGGAAACAATGAAGTATCTCCCCCACGTTTGTATCTGAGTGTTTATATGTAGTAACGTGAATATGTTCGAACTTACCGCGGCGATCCTTCGATGCGTCGCGGCTGTTGTATTTTTGTAGGAACGGGAAAAGTAAGGGTTACAGAGGGTTTTGTTTAAATCAGTTTTGAAAGAATGTCATTGACAATTTACCAATGTACAGGAATGTCATTATTATTTTCGATTCTTTGCAGGTTAAATATGAAGGATAGAGTAATGATTTTGCTTATAAGTATTTTTCAGGTCCAAGGAGTTTGTACACAGAGAACAGGTGTATGTAGACAGCTGTACATATGGGTAAATATGAGTCTAAGGCGGTAAAAGTATCATAGGCTATTTCATTGTTTCTTTTTTCCTGCACCACGCATTTCTTTCTTCAGTCTGTAATGAGGAAGAAAAGGGGGGAGAAGTGATAAATGTAAGAGTGACAGTTTTTTTTCAAACTAATAATAACCTCTGTAATTCTAACCAAGTTTGTGCCAAGACTGTCTTTCTTTGATAGAATTTGAATCGGCGAGCAGCAGTCTGGTGAAGTAGGTTCCCATCCCAGAGGCTAAGAACCTTTTGTCAGTGGTTCCAGGTATTGTAAGCCACGCACAGGTTATGCAGTGACCACAGTCCCGATGTCTGGGTTATTGTCATATGAGGGTTGTTTGGAGGTCAATCAAAATCAGGGTCGTACTCTCCTCATTAGCTGTCACTTATATTCTCGGCTGATGGGGTGGGTGCGATCGTTGTGACATGAACTTCAAAATGTCCACCAAAAGGTTTTCACGATTCCCTCCCGGACCCTGACTTAATAATCAGTTTACATTCTTTCCAAACAGGTGACTGGGTCGTTGTAAAGAAGCTTGAGGGATGAGACCACGCCAGCCACTGCAAGAAGCGGCTCAACCACATCAAAGAATGAGGAGTATATTTGTTTATTTATATTTTTGTTGTTTAGTAAATTTTAGCGAGGGTAACGATGAAGCATCCCAAGTTATTATTTAAAGTGTATGTCCTGACTAGCTCAGAAAGCGAACAGGACCGATGGTCTGTTCTGAGTCTTCACCGAGTTTTAGTCCCCAACGATGACAGCGGTACATGTCATTTATGATGTTATTATGGGTATGAGGAGTTTTAGTCCCCAGCGATGACAGCGGTACATGTCATTTATGATGTTATTATGGGTATGAGGAGTTTTGACAAACTAGTGAAGACTCCAAACAGACACTTGTCAATGGAATCTAACGATGCATTTTTAGAGGGTAAAATTGGTTTTAGTTTTAATGGTTCTGCCTCTTGTCGGTTTGGGTATCTAGGCAGCCCACAAGTGTGTTTGAACTTTAGTTTGGTGTTTATGCGGATCTGCAGCTTATAAAGGTAATTCCCCCAAAGCAAGAGGTTCATGCGTGATGGTGAAGCTGTCCCAGCATCTTAGGTCGCGGCCGATCGTGAGGATCTGATGGCGCAGGAAATTAAGAATGGCAGGGACAGCTAAAAGGGATTTGTTCACCAACCCCGACCAGGTCTGGGCATGGGGTCCTGGATGTACAAGGTGGGGAGGGCTCGGGCTTGGGATACGATTGAACAATTCTCATCCGTTAAGGATAGGGTTCTTCATGTAATTGTTGAAGCCAGAGCTGTAGCTAAGTGAAGGTTGGGAGTCTATTTTAAGGGTCTGGGAATCTTTGGGGATCTAATTTTTATTTTACAGCGGATCGTGGTTAAAGGAAGTGGGAATATATATACTCATGTCGTTTTATTTCTATTCTTTCTATTTCGTGACGAGGTGCTCCTGTTGCCTGATTTGACGCGTGACCAGAGTTTCCTTGATGAGACGCCCCAAAGCCGGACCCACATACAAGATACAGAGGATCACAGACCGATCGGCGATTACTACAGCTCACCATGTCGTGTCCTCCTTTATAAGTCATGCCCCTGAAGAGTAGAGTCTACATGTCAAGCCGTGTTTTCCTTTTTATGGACTAAGAACTGATTCATTTCCAGGTGTAAGAAGCATATCAACTCTCATCGAGGGACACATGGGGTGCATATGACAAAAAAGGGAGGACTGTTGTGGAGATTTTTATGGAGATGTATTTAATATGTATTGTCATAGTGTCACCCAGTGTTCGTACTTCCGCAACCCGCTCTAAAAGAGCTGATTGGGGTAGTCTGAGGCTGGTTGAATCCCGTCTGATAGGGGAAAACGTCTTGAGGTTGGAGTGTGATATTTGCAGGGTGCGGATATGTCCACCAACGGGGGCCCTCTGTGCATTAGCATGGACGATCGTTAAGGAGGGGATATGCTCGCTCTGCAATGACATCATTGGTTATAGGCGGATACGCGCTCTTGTCTCTGCTGTGTCTGATCAACATTGGTTGGAATTCGTAGCGTGCGTCTGCAGATAGCCTCCCTCCCCCATTCAATAATAGTATAATCTTAATATGCGTTATTCTATGGAATAGCGCAGAATAAGGATTCCTATCAACGGTAACTTTAGCCATCCTACGTTATTGTATTCATGTATGACATCTCCTGTTGGAAGGAATGTCCAGGTATTGCCATTTTCCTTGTATGGTCATTTTCCTGTGAGGAAGGAACATCCTGTGAGGTTCCCGCCCATGGGGGAGGGGATTGGTTGCTGCAGCCAATCACCTCCTGTGTAAGATCTTTTGAGTTTAATAAAAGCCTATGATTAGGTGTCGGCTAGTCAGTCTAGGCTGGTATGCTGAAATGAGAACATAGCTTTTGTGGTGCTGCCTTCTTGGGATGAATGGGAATGAACGGTGAGTGGATTTTAGCAAACTTAAGGATAGCATTATTCCAAAAAGATGAATCTAAAGTGTGTGCTTATAGAGCACAGGAATTATAGGCTGCGTGCTCTACAAACAGCCTAGGAATTCCACAACAATAGAGACGTCCGTGGAAAGCCCTCCACGCAATATCCCAAAACTTGCTTGGGATTCTTGGGGAATTCAGAAGGGCTAGTCCCTTCTTGAGGACTCCCTCCGGGCAATCCCTTAAAGACAGTGGCTTCAAAATGTCCGAGTCCATGACTCTCGAGTACAGCTCACGCCGACCCAAAGAGCCCACCTCAAGGGCAGTTATCTGCCACTGCCTCAGTACCTTCAAAGCCTGAGGGACATAGGACGGGAGATACCTGTGTGATCTACGAAGATCACCAGGCCGACCCCCATCCTCCCACCTACTCAGGAACAGCATGAACCAGTTCTTGCATGAGCGCTCCCACAGAGTAGGCAGGTCCACAAAGATGGACTGCAGGTTGAATTTCACAAATATGATGATGAAAAACACCACCGGATGGATCATATCCAACCCACCATGCCTCCTCTGTCGGTACGTGACGTCCCTCTTGATCAGAAATAGCCTGTTTCCCCACAACAGCAGGAAGAGCAGGCCAGAGATCCGGGCATAGAGAGATGCAGGCAAAATACAGACGTAGCTGACATAGAGAAATTCTGGCAGCAAGTATGTTTTGACCAGGCTTACCCTTTCCCTCAATGACAGCTTCCAGCCCTTCCAGGCATTCACCTTCCGAGACGCACCCGCCAGTCTGCGCTCCCAATTTAGCTTGGGGTAATCACCCGGGCCAAATAGGATGCCCAAAATTTTAACTTCTGGCTGGGGCTGGGGAGATACGTCCGGAAGAGCAAACTGCTCGCCTTCCTTCCCCAACCAGAGAACTTCACTCTTGTCCCAATTGACCAACGAACCAGATGCCTCGGAGTAGCTCCCAATTTGCGTTTCCACAAAGAGGGCCTCCTCGCAGCTGGACACCACCACCGAGACATCGTCCGCGTAGGCCACCACCCTCACTGCCGGATCCAGACCAATGCAAGGCTCCACCGGAACCCCCCTCAAATTCTCACAGTCGAGCCTTCTCACGAAGGGATCGACGACAAAGACATAGAGAAGGGGGCTCAACGGGCAACCCTGCCTGACCCCAGAGTCCACAGAAAAGGCAGGACCCACCCAACCGTTGAGAAGAGGGAAGCTCACCGCCCCCCTATACAATACTTTCAGCCAATTCACAAATTGTTCAGGCAAACCGTACTTTCTCAGGAAAAGCCAGAGGTACTCATGGTTCACCCGGTCAAAAGCCTTGGCCTGGTCTAATGCCAGCAGATACCGCCCATCCCCCGTTGCCCTGCACCTTTCCACGGCCTCCCGGACGTTCAGGACAGCACTAAAGGTGCCCCGGCCAGGAATTGCGCAGTGCTGGGAGACAGAAAGCATCCCGTCAGCGACTGCTGACATACGCAAAAAGAGTATTTTTGCCAACACCTTCCTATCTGTAGTGAGAAGGGCGATCGGGCGCCAGTTCTCAATCACAGTCGGATCTTTACCATTTGACAGCAAAATCAAGGCTGACCTTCTCATTGAGGGAGGGAGCAGGCCGTCAGCCAAACACTCACTGAAAACCTCCCTCAAAAGAGGAGCCAAAAGGCTCTTAAAGGTTTTATACAATTCGGCCGTGAGCCCATCGGGCCCCGGCGACTTCTTCAGGGACAAAGAGTCAATGGCCTGCTCGACTTCCGCAACCGAGATTTCTGCTGTCAGAGAGTCCGGGAGATCAGGCCCCGCACGAAGCCGGGTCTCATCAAGAAACACCCTGGCTTTCTCCATATCCAAAGGCTTCCTTCGAAGGAGGTCTGAAAAATGGTCCCTGAAGATGCCCAGGATACCCGGTCTGGACCGGACCAGGGACCCCGAAGCATCCCTCAGGCCATGTATGACCTTCGAACTCACCGCCTCACCACAGCTCTTGTAAGGATCCGGGGAGGAGAACTTCCCGTAATCCCTCTCAAGGACCAGGGAGGCGAGACGGTCATACTGACACCCCCTTATCTGAAGCTTCAGATCGGATATCTGCTCCTGAGGGCCCCCAGCTGAAACCAGGCGGTCTAACTGCCTGCGCAACTTCTGGTAGGCCAGGTACTTGGTCGCCGCCCGGTACCTAGAGATCCTGCGGAAAAAGCCCTCCGACCTCTTCTTCACTACTTCCCACCATTCCTGGCGGGAGCAGCCACTCTCAAGGAGCGAGGCCTGATCCGCAAGAAAGATCTCATAGGCCTCCCTAACCTCGAGGTCCTCGAGCAGCGATCCATTGAGACGCCAGAAACCTCGACCCTTCTGAGGAGTGTCGGCCACATTCAGGGTCACAGAAACCATACAGTGATCAGAGAACTCTACCGCCTGCAACACAGGTGCCACAAAGGCAGAGTCCCCCTTTAAAAAAAAACTATCTAGCCTACTCCTACTACTACCTCGGGCATAGGTGAACCCAGTGAGGTTGGGGAGGTGCTGAACATGCGCATCCACCAACCCGGCTTCCCTTACTATACTATTCAAAAAAATGCTATCATATCCCAGGGGGCCTGAGGCGCCTGCCCGATCCTTTGATCTGGTGACCATGTTGTAGTCACCACCAAAGACCACCAGCTGGGACGTAAACAAGTAGGGCTTGACCATCGTGAGGAGGCTCCTCCTATCCCTCTTGGTTTGAGGGCCATAGAAATTAATCAGCCTGAGAAATTGCCCCCCCACAACGGCGTCCACCACCAAGCACCTACCGACCTCTACCTCAATCACTCGTCGACAAGCCACCGAACCAGTCTTAAAAAGGACTGCAACTCCACTGCAGGGCTCGGCCGCAAGAGACCAGAGGGAGGGCCCGCACCTCCACTCCCTCTTTGCTAGATGCATCTCTGCCACCGATGCCAGCCAGGTCTCTTGCAAAAACAAAATGTCAGCTTTAACTCGGCTGAGAAAATCGAAGGCCATGAAACGAGCCGCCGCAGATTGCACACTTGCGACATTAATGGTCGCAACGCGTATTGGAGAGGGTAAAGGAGGGGGGGAAGGGAGGGAGAGAGGGGGGAGGAAAGAGAGTTTTTTTGGGCAGAAGGAGGAGGGGGTGCAGAAGAAAGAGGGGGAGGGGGACGGCCCTCAGTAAAGGACCCCCCACCCCCACTGGGCCAGATGCTGGCACACCCGCCCCCCAGAAACAAGTCCCGAGGGACTGGGCACATTCCCAGCAGGGGCCCCCACTCCACTGTGCCTGCGCCCGGACCTCTGCCTCTGCGGCAAAGGCCCCTCTGGGCCACCAGCCCCAGGCCCATCACCTGGGTCCGCCTGAGGCGCTTGGGGTGGGAGACCCACCCCCTCCGGTGCGCCATCTGGGCCCGGCCCATCCCCATCAGCCGCACGCCCCCGAAAAGCCTTGGGGCAGCGGCTGAATGGGTGACCGGACACCCCACAGAGGTTGCAAACAATTATTCTGCAAGTCTCCGAGGAGTGCCCAGGCTTGTTGCACCTGACGCACCGGGGCGTTGTGCAATCCGCACTCAAATGGGTGGGGCTCCCACACTTGAAGCAGCGACGGGGCTGACCGGGGTAAAAGACCAGGATCCTATCTCTTCCAATAAACGCGCTACCAGGGACATGGGTCACACTAGTCCCCTGGCGCTTGAGACGGATCCTGGTCAACCAGGCCCCGGTCCAGACCCCGCGCTCATCCAGGTTTTTGCGGAGGGGAGACTGCAGCTGCCCAAACCTCCCCAACCAGGAGGCAATGTCCTCAGGTGGGAGGGATTCGTTCCTGACCAAAATAGTCAGGGACTTTATATCCTCCTGCCTGGACAGGGGGACCACCTTAAAGGACTTCCAAGGCTCCGACCTCTTCAGGAGCTCGTAGATGGTAATAAAGAGCTCCATTTGCACCAAGTAGGAAAAACTAACATCAAACTCCTTGGTGCCCGTGGGATGGATCACCGCGAAGAGGTCGGCTACCTTGAACTTGGCCCCCTTCAGCAGGAGATCCACCACCTGCCCCCTGCTGGGGCACTGTCCAGATCCCTCCCACCGCAGCTGCACGACATTGCGCCTGCGCCTCTCCGGACCCCCTGTACCCCTCGACCACGGGTTCACCCCCTGGAGCTGGTCTGCGGGGGGGAACCCGGAAGTTTTGGGCGCCAAACTGGCCGTACAGGGGGGCCAAAGGGACGCTGGTCCCTGCCAACCGGGCAAAAGACCTGGTCTCCCTAAGCACCTCAAGCAGCTCTGCCTCCTGGGCCTGCCCCAACACACCCCCCAGCCTCAGTGCCAGAAGCACCCTCCGCTGCATCAATAGGAGCACCCTCGGAGGGCACTCCAGCATCCATGGCTGAAATGCCAACCGGGGGAATCGCCCGGCCTAAACCTGCCGGGGGGGTCCCTCCCATCCACCGCCCCCCGGAGCAAGCCACACCCACAACATCCCTCCTCCTAACACTGGGAGGAGGGTCTACCACTGGGGGCCCACTGGAGCAGCAGGCACGAGCCCCAGATAGCTTCCCCCCTGCTCCCGTGGCTGCTCCTTCCCCTTCATGCGTGACTGTTCTTCCTGGGATTCAATGCCCCTGATAAAGGCCAAGGCTGGGTGATCTCCGGAAAGCTCCCCAGCCTCGGCCTCACTCCACCTACCCACTCTTTGAGCGGCGCTCAGGTCCCCAGACGAATCCATGAAATCGATCAGATCACCTCCTGCCATCCCTCCACACATCAGAGGCCGCCAACCGGAAGTGCTCCCGGCCATCCCCGACCACTTCCGGTACAGACCCCACTTCCGGGTCAGCCCGCCCGCCTACTTCCGGTTCAAGCTGACCAGAGAAACCGGAAGTGGTCATAGAAACGCCACCCGACCTTCCCAGCTCCACCTCCTGCTCAGACTCCCGCCCAGGCTCCTCCCCCTGACCACCCAGCCCGCCGGAGCCATGCCCCAAAGCCCCGCCCCCACTGTCAGCAAAGGCAGTTCCTTTTACTGGCGCCAATACGTCCTTTGATTGTGCAGCAGTTTGCTGTTCACTGCACTCGCCCTTAAGTAATGGCATCCCCCCTCCTCCCCACCAATCTTTGCAGCCTCCAAACTTTTACCACCATCAATGCGTGGTATAACAGTTACTTCTGTTTGAGCTTGTCCATGTTTGCCAGACCCCTCTCCCTCCTCCACAGCATGAGCAGTAATGGCAGGATCCACCATTAGCAGTGGCCTGCCTTGCACCTGGCTGCATGCGGGAATCACAGGGGCCATTGGGGTCCCAGCAACGGCAACATGCCCGGAAGTCTTTCCTGCTTCTGTCTCCAGCCTGATCCTTGGGAGCGGTGTAAGAACCACCACTGGGGTGAGTCCCAGCTTCCCCATCCCCACTGCATCCCCCACGGCGTTCCCCATGGCGTTCCCCTCCTGATTTCCCCTGGCTGTATCATCTGGTACCCTACCCGGGCCTGCCTGAATGCTGGCAGCTTTCTCTGACCCAAGCACCGCATGGTCCCGGGGACCCTCCACAGCCAGGTTGTCAGGGACAGCGCCTCCCGGGGAGAGGGGGGTGGGGGGAGGGAGGGGGGAAGATTCCTCACCAGTTCTGTCTCCTGCTCCACCAGCCAAACCACCTGGGCTTGATGTCTCCATGGATCTTTCTTCAGGCTGGGGACGTGCCTGCTGGCTCCGCTGGTTGCCGCGCCTGACAGCCTGGGATCCTTCTTTGCTGGCCCTTCTCAGCTCATCCCTGATTTACAGAAGGAAGTCGGTCTCACCCGGGCCCCTCTCGCAGAGGCCTCCCAGCAAGCTCCAGAGTTCCCCACATTGGCCTTTCAGGGAGTCAATGGCCACATTGAACTCCCCCCTCTTGCTGCTGCTGGCCCGGTCCCTGCGATTCCCGGCTGGCTTTCTGGATCAGATCCTTGATCCTTATGATCCTCCGTTGTAGCTTGGCCGGACCTTCCCCGGGCTGGGCCAAAGTCCAATCCAGCAATTCGTGCTGCGTTTTCAGGACTCGAACACCGAGCTCATCTTTACTCCTGAACTATCGCACTTCTAAATTTAAAACCGGAATGTATCTCTTATACTCAGTTTAAGTTATTACTACAAATCACCACAGGCGCAAAACAAACCATCACTTAGCCCTGGTTCACACTGGTGCGTTTTGACTTGTGATTTGGCATGTCAAATCGCATGTCAAAACGGCGATATTTGCCGCAAATTGCCGGCAATGGCACCATCCTAATCGGTGCGATGGCGCATCAGCGGCGCTGCACCGATTTCAAAAAGTAGTTTATGTACTACTTTTTGCGATTTCGGCCCGCGATTTACATTGACATCTGTGCAGAAACCTGCACAGATGTCTTTGTAATCGCGGCTGGACTGCCAGCGAGAGTGAAATTGTGCGAGTTCAGCTAAAACTTGGAAAACAGCTACGCTTCTTGTTTCTGAAACTAGAAATAGAATGCACCAAGCCATGCTCCTTTCAGAATCAGAAGCCATAACCAATGATTCCATAGATCTATATGAAAAAATATGGAACCCTTGGGGGTCTTATTCTATCCCATCTAACCCTGACAATTCTTTACTGAGACCTTGGTTGAAAGCCAGTAATATTCTAGATTCTAGATCTCAATATTATCTCTACCCCTTTATATGTAATAATCCCGGAGTCTTCTCTATCCTGTACTTCCTTTCCTATCCTTTTGTTTCTATTCACTCTCTATCTTTTATATTCCACAATTTGTCCTTTTTCCTTTAATTCTCTTTTTCTTTTTTTTTATAATTTTTATATATTGTAATATATCTAGTGCACCCACCCCAGACTTTACCTGCTTTTCTTTACTTGGCTCCTCCGCAGGAAAGAATGAGGCACACCGCACTCAGCCCGTACCCTCCTGGATGGGGAGTTTGGGTGGTGTTAGTTTTCGGGCCTGCCTGCGGCTGGTGTTAGAATCCTCCCGAGCTGATCTCGCCTCTGCATTTCGCCAGAAGCAAGTCCTTAATTTTCCCCAGTAAAATAACTGTCCACACCAACTGAAAGTCCAACCTTTGTATTTATTTCACCACGGATAACAAATAGTCTCTATGAGAGCAGACAGGTTGATACGAGACACAGGTCAGATAAGGTGGGAGGAGGTCCAGGCACAAACTCAATTAAGGTTCTCTTACTGTTCTGATTTCACGAACAGGTTTGGGCGCACGGTCTCTGCCAAGGACCGGGTGAATATGAAAAGTCACTGCCACTGACTTGTTGAAGTTGGTCACTGCCACTGACCTGGTGAATAGGGCCTTGCCCTATTTGGTCACTGCCACTGACCTGGTGTGCGTAGAGTCACTGCCACTATGACCTACAGAACATGCACTTCCTTCTTGAAGAAACTTGGCCCATGTCGAGGAGAAGAACCTCCCTCCGGAGAGTTACCAGAGGCCTCCACTGTCACCACGACTCTGCACTGGGTCTTCAGAAGGGGTCACCTCCCTGGCCTCCTCAATCCTGCATACGGGTCCCCTTGCAAGGCGGCACCCTGGGAGCCCTCAATCCCCGGCGGAACCCAGCCGAAGGCGCTGGGCTTCCGGGCCTCCAAAATAGTACCTCACCCCAGACTGAAGGTGTCTGGGATGGAACAGGAACTCGGCCTCCAGGCCTAGAGCACCCGGAGATGACACACGCACCACCCAGGCTGAAGGTGCCTGGGCGCGAACCCCTCTGGAAGATGGCCGCCCCTTTTTATACCCTCTCCCGACAGGCACAACAGGTTCCCCGCCCCGCCGTCACTACTGCCGAGAGGGGACAAAAAAAAACACAGCCCTGTATCAGCGGTTCAACCCTGGCCTACGGCAACAGCGCCACCTGTAGGCCACAGGGAACAGCAAACCAATACTATCTCCCAGAGACAGAAATGGTCCAAGAAACCTAATAATTAGTGTATCTGAGCCTAATTACCACTCAGATACTCCCCCTAAATATAAAAGCCCGCTACATATATAAAATGGTATATTTGAATATATAAATACGATATTTACTTTTACTTCTAATAATTTAATATTTTATATAAATATGATAACCCTCCCCCCTATCTCTTCATATTTTTGATCCAATTTATTACTAATTTACTACTCTTTTATAGCTACAGTATAGTCTATGTTTCTATTTTATCCGGTTTTACTAATATTATAAAATTCTATAATATTTACATATTTGTTCAAATGTAATAGTTTTACATAATTAGATTGACTATAATCTGGTTCAACAATTCCTTATCTATTTATCTCAGGATCTTCAAATATATATCAGCTGATTCTATGCTTCTAATGCTCTCTTAACACATTATACCATTTCTTGTAATTATTTATTGTCAATTGTATTCATTGTTTTCTCTTTATTTCAAACCCAATAAACAAATTTGACGAGAAAAAAAATATATATTTTATTTTTATTTTTTAAATTTTCAAAACTTTGTGACAAAAAGCGAGATCTGCAAAATACTCACCATACCTCTCATCAAATAGCTTGGGGGGTCTACTTTCCAAAATGTGGTCATTTGGGGGGGTTTGTGCCATCTGGGCATTCCATGGCCTCCGAAACTGTGATAGGCAGTGAGGAGTGAAATCAAAAATGTAAACCCTTAGAAAGCCTGAAGGCGGTGCTTGGTTTTTGGGGTCCCGTACGCGGCTAGGCTCCCAAAAAGTCTCACACATGTGGTATCCCCATACTCAGGAGAAGCAACAGAATGTATTTTGGGGTGTAATTCCACATATGCCCATTGCATGTTTGATCAATATATAATTTAGTGACAATTTTGTGCAAAAAAAAATTTTCTTTTTTACACAACTTGTGTCAAAATATAAAATATTCCATGGACTCGACATGCCTCTCAGCAAATAGCATGGGGTGTCAACTTTCCAAAATGGGGTCATTTGGGGGGGTTTTGAACTGTCCTGGCATTTTATGCACAACATTTAGAAGCTTATGTCACACATCATCCACTATTCTAACCACTTGAAGACAAAGCCCTTTCTGACACTTTTTGTTTACATGAAAAAATATTTTTTTTTGCAAGAAAATTACGTTGCACCCCCAAACATTATATATGTTTTTAAAGCAAAGGCCCTACAGATTAAAATGGTGGGTGTTGCATTTTTTTTTCCACACGGTATTTGTGCAGCGATTTTTCAAACGCAGTTTTTTGGGAAAAAACACACTTTTTTTTATTTTAATGCACTAAAATTCACTATATTGCCCAAATGTTTGATGAAATAAAAAAATTATCTTAGACTGAGTACATGGATACCAAACACGACATGCTTTAAAATTGCACACAAACGCGCAGTGGCGACAAACTACATACATTTTTAAAAGCCTTTAAAAGCCTTTACAGGTTACCACTTTAGATTTACAGAGGAGGTCTACTGCTAAAATTACTGCCCTCGATCTGACCTTCGCAGTGATACCTCACATGCAACTGCTGTTTACATATGACACCAGGCCGATGCTTGTGTCCGCCTTTGCGCGAGAGCAGGGGGGGACGGGGGTGTTTTTTTTTTTGTTTTTTTTTATTATTTATTTTGCTTTTTTATTTTATTTTTAAACTGTTCAAAAGTTGGGAGGGGGGAAATGGGATTTTTTACGGTGCAATCAATGAAGTAGAAGAGATGAGAGGGAGATTATTATAAGTAAAAAAAATACATTTTATTTAATATATATATATAAAAATCGATCTCAGGCAATCGCAGGTTTACATAAAGTAAAACCAAAGTGGTTATAATGCAGTTTGGAGAATGGCCACAATTATCAAGTCATAATCAAGTAAGGAGCAAAGAACTGGTCGCATCAACCCGACATGTTTCGCTTTGATAGCTTCAATAGAAAATGAAAAATAAATACATATTTACATATTTATTACAAAAAAGAAAAACATCGTAGTAAATCACAATATTTTTGAAGGAAGAAGTCAAGAACAGCATGCTTCAATCTAAGGGCCAATGCACTTACCCAATCATGGATCTCCAGCAAGTGAAACCACCAGAAAGTTCCTGGATCAGACAGAGGACCCCCAACAACGAGAGGTGTGGACTGTCCCTATTGGTCACAGAGGACAAAATAAGGAAACTGGATAATAAAGGAAGAATAGAAAAAGAGAAAAAATGAAATAAAACAAAGTGAGGGGTGGGTTGAGTAAAGTAAAAATCAAAAAAATATCAAAAAAGGGGGGGAGGGGGGGCAGAAAAAGGGGGAAAATGAAAAATTGGGATGTGTAATGTAATATAAAGATGAGTCCAAAGAAATGTTATACATATATGAAGGTATCACTTACTTAAAATCAACTGAGACGATGATTTGCAGAAGGGAAGAGGTCGCAATGTTACTGGACTGGCTAAAACAGCCGTATAAGCCAGTAAAGGTCTGAAACTATAACAGAAAACTGAAAATTACAATAGATGGGAACAAGAAAATATAAAAAATTAAAGAAATAAAGGAAAAATTAGTAAGGTACTGAAAGAGTAAAAGAGTAAAATAAATTGGATTGAATAAAATTGAAAAGGAAAAATTAAGAAATAAAATAAAATAGAATGAAGTAAAAAGCAGTATTTTACTGAAGGATAAGTGATTTCTAATAGAGAAGTTAGTAAGTGAATGAATAGAACCCACTCTAGAAAGTTGTAATGCTTTTCAAACATGAATAGATTGCAGAGAAAATATACCAAACAATGAGGGCGGACACTGGGTCTCAGGGAGAAAGAGCCAGATTTATATATTTATTCAATAAGCCAATGGCAAAAAATAGCAGCAGTGTTGGTATAGGCAATATTGGTGTGTGATAGCATCAACAACATTGAAAGAGTGTATAGATAAAGAGGAGAGCAAAAGGATACAAGTATGACACAGTTTCCAAATTGGGACAGCAAAGACAAAAACAGAAATAGCATAGTCCTATGAAGGAGCAATATAACAATTACCTCCAGCGTCGGAGCAATGTCTCCAGCCCCCCTGCTTCTAGCGAACATTTTAATAGAAAGCAAGTTAAATCGTGTCCTCCATCGAACCCGGCGTCTGACGTCACAGGGTGCGAGGCGGGCAATTGGATGTCACTGCGCATGTTCCAAAATTCTCGGATGGTGATGGACTACAGGCCCCAGACTCCCTAGTGTGGAAAGAGGGAGGCACAGCGTAACGGCGAGGCGGATCAGGGATGTCCTACCTCAGAGTCCCGTCAGGCCAGTGGGGAACAGCAGGAGAAATATGACTTCTGTTTGATTGTTTCCAGTACTAGATTCAAAGAAAGAGAATCAGCTCTTAAAAAACACATAGAATCATACACTTTGGAAATTATTAGGTTAAAAGAGAACAAATTAATGCGTGACCAAAACGCACATACTAACGGATATGCCTATAAATGGACTGCTCACACCAATACTAGACCATTTAGACCTGCTAATCAGAGAAATACTAGAAATGATGACAATATACCTAACCTTTCGTCTACTTCATCTCTCTCCTCTAGTCAATCGACAGTCTACCGTGATCTGTCAGGAGACAGACTCCCAGAAAAACGCAAGGGTAATTCAGATGCCGCCTCCACAGAATCATTGAGACACCAACTTGGCTCTGCTCTTCCACATCGATCACAGGCACCTATTCCCAAACAGACTCCGTCACGTCTTTCTACACCATCTTACCCTTCCTTACCCGCACCTCGCGGTCCACAGCCGAACGTATTGCATGCCGTAGCTCCTACGGCTCTATCCACGTCTACTTTAGCCTCACCTATGCACTTAGACACTCTAAACAAGGTGAGTAATGCTGAGATTATTGTCTCTCCTACAGGAACTCCTTTACCTGCTGAAGTGAGATTGGCACCAATTTTTTTAGTGAAAGAGTAGATCCAAACTCTATGTTGGACTTTGTTCCCTCCTTGGAGGAAAACTCTAACAACAACCAGGAATTTTCTATTATTAATTTATCATCCTATACTTTGACTGAAGATGAGTCCCAGGTTTTGAAATTGGGTATAACTTTTTGTCCCAATTTACAGGTAGATAAATTCCATCTTATTAAAGATTTACACCTATTCGCTCGTAGACTCGTGTATAGGGTCATTTATGACAAACCCACCACAGAAAGTCAGAGCAAACAGAAGTATTCCCTAATATTCATACAAATTTTGAAGAACAGGCGCTACAGGATTTGATGGATCTTTGGGAGGAGGGCCATAACACTGACGACATTCCGTGGCTGGATTCCCCACCAGCCATGTCGATCGCTGGCATGTCCTCCCCCCCCCCCACAATCCTTTAAACCGAAATCAAGAAATTTTCCGCTCCTAAATGCCAACCCTAACATTTGGGCCTTTGTCCAACAGGCTACCATTGCTATTGAGGAAACCAATTTTAGAGTCCCTAAATCTGTCAATCTTACAACCTCACAAAAGGATGCCATTAAATCTTTACAGACCAATAATGAGATAACCATCAAATCTGCAGATAAAGGGGGGAATTTGGTTATTATGGACATTTCCAATTATGAAACCATGTGCAAGAAAATCTTGTCAAATATTGATTGGTATAGACCCATTTCCCAAACAGTACTTAATAATTTCTATAATCAATATAGTAAAATAATTTTAAAAGCATACCATGAAGGTATTATTGATCAAAGCACGTGGAGTTTCTTGGATACAAAGAACCCCAAAACCCCCAACTTTTATGCTCTTCCAAAGACTCATAAATCGTTAACAGACCCACCTGGACGACCGAATATATCGAGCTGTTCCAGTCTAACAGAAAATGCGAGTTCTCTGATAGATGGATATCTATATCCCCATGTTACCTCCCTCTCTTCCTACATCAAGGACACCATTGACCTACTGAGAACCATTGAAGGTATCTATCTCCCACCAAACACTCTACTTGTGGCACTCGATATTGAGAGTCTATACAATGCCATATCCCATGATAAGGGAGTTGAAATTATTGAAAACCATCTTAGAGAAAGAGGCCCTTCAGCGGCCAAATATAACCGATTTGTTCTTGACCTTTTAGGCTATATCCTTAAGCATAATGTTTTTGTTTTTGGTTCCTCCCACTACCTCCAGGTACAGTGGGTTGCGATGGGCACCAAGTGTGCTCCATCGTATGCCAACCTGTACCTGGGGGGTGGGAGAAAAGTATTTTTTCCAGGGACGACCTTGTCCCATTCATGGACAATGTCGTTTCCTGGTACCGTTATATTGATGATGTTTTAATTTTCTGGTCGGGCAAGGAATTACAACTCCAACAATTCATGGATTTGATTTAAATTAATGAATTTATTCTAAGATTCACTATGAACTATAGTCTAACGAATATTAGCTTTTTGGATCTTAACATCTCCATTGATGAAAGTGGGAAGGTCAATTCCTGTTTATACAGGAAACCTTCGGCAGCAAACATCATTCTCCACGCCAGCAGTTCTCATCCTGACCCACTTTTAATGAGCATCCCCTATAGCCAATATCTAAGGCTTAAACGAAATTGTAGTCAACGTGAAGACTTCATAAAAGCCTCTAAGGATCTGTATCATAGATTGAAAGCAAGAGGATACAGCCATAAATGCCTGAAACGTGCCTTTAATCGAGTGAAAGGGCAAGATAGAAATTCCCTCATATTTTCCTCTAAGGAGTCTGTCAAAACAGATACAGTTCAAATTATTACTCGATACTCTAGCCAACATGCTGAGATTAGGAATATTTAAAAAAAATATTGGCCCCTCTTAGAAGCAGATCCCGTTGTTAAGAAATATATTCAGAACTTCCCAGAAATTTCTTTCAAACGTGCACCGTCTTTAAAAGATCGTTTAGTGCACAGTAATTTCTCTGTCACACCAATATCTAACAACTCTATACCCACTGGCACGTCTCCTTGCGGCCATTGCGATATGTGCCCCTATGTAGATCACAAATCTAAGTTTTTACTCCCCAATGGTAATTGGCATACTACAAAAACAAGAGTCACCTGCCAGACATTGGGGGTTATTTATTTGGCACAATGTAGATGTGGTGGTTTTTACGTAGGGAAGACGAAACGCCCATTCTTCATGAGGCTAAGAGATCATATTAAACCTATCCTAAAGAAAAAAAATTATAACCGCTGTCAGCAGACATATCGATTTATATCACCAATTTGAAGCTAATTACATTAAATTCTATGCCTTGGAGCATGTTCCTTTTAACTCAAGAGGGGGCAGTGTCGACAAAATACTGCTCCAGCTTGAGGCCCGCTGGATCTACACTCTGAGGGCAACCCAACTTCTGGGATTCAACGAAAATCTAAGTTTCAGATAATTTCTCTAAAACTTTAACGTTCGCCATTTCAGTACATTGGCAAGGTCTTTAATTAGATATACTTCATTGGTCCCAACTATTGTTAGTACATATGTTTTTTCAATCCCTTCCCCTCCCCTCCCCCTTGGGCATCCTTCTATTTAGATGTAGGCTTTCTTTTCCCTTTTTTCACCCCACCTTTCCCCCCCTCCCCCTCCTCCCCCCTTCCCTCCCCTAGGTGTCATTTATGTTGCACCCTTTCTTCAGGAGGAACTGCCCTCCCTTTGGTTTTGTTATAGTTATTTCTCAACTTATATCTGTAATTGATTACCAAAATGAAGGATTTAAAAGTTTTTTCCATATGTCTTTACTGTCTATTCTTTAATACTTTTTGAATGTTTATTATTTGATACAGAAAAATGTTTTTCTCTATATACTGAATCAATATCAGCAGCTTCATATCTATGACACCGGCATCTATTAGTCACGTATGCCGGTTTCTTTATGGCCATCTTCCTGATGTGTGCTCTCCACCAACTTCCCTCCCTTGTCCCTGTTCACTGGTCCCCTGGCTGACTGGTTTTCCTATTGATTCACATGGGCACCCAAGGTGGAGGATACTTCCTCCACCGGTTTGATGTTCATTTTGCGGCTCCTCTATGGTCGATTCACGGCCATTTCTCCATCTGGCCAATGAATCAACCTCTCTATTTCTCCTGCTGTTCCCCACTGGCCTGACGGGACTCTGAGGTAGGACATCCCTGATTCGCCTCGCCGTCACGCTGTGCCTCACTCTTTCCATGCTAGGGAGTCTGGGGCCTGTAGTCCATCACCATCCGAGGATTTTGGAACATGCGCAGTGACATCCAATTGCCCGCCTCGCACCCTGTGACGTCAGACGCCGGGTTCGATGGAGGACATGATTTAACCTGCTTTCTAGTGAAATCTTCGCTAGAAGCAGGGGGGCTGGAGACATTGTCCGACGCTGGAGGTAATTGTTATATTGCTCCTTCATAGGACTATGCTATTTCTGTTTTTGTCTTTGCTGTCCCAATTTGGAAACTGTGTCATACTTGTATCCTTTTGCTCTCCTTTATCTATACACTCTTTGAAATTTGTTGATGCTATCACACACCAATATTGCCTATACCAACACTGCTGCTATTTTTTGCCATTGGCTTATTGAATAAATATATAAATCTGGCTCTTTCTCCCTGAGACCCAGTGTCCGCCATCATTGTTTGGTATATTTTCTCTGCAATCTATTCATGTTTGAAAAGCATTAAAACTTTCTAGAGTGGGTTCTATTCATTCACTTACTAACTTCTCTATTAGAAATCACTTATCCTTCAGTAAAATACTGTTTTTCATTTCATTCTATTTTATTTTATTTCTTAATTTTTCCTTTTCAATTTTATTCAATCCAATTTATTTTACTCTTTTACTCTTTCAGTACCTTACTCATTTTTCCTTTATTTCTTTAATTTTTATATTTTATTTTATTTTTTAATTTATTTTATTTGACTCTATTTTTTTTTCTTGTTCCCATCTATTGTAAATTTTCAGTTTTCTGTTATAGTTTCAGACCTTTACTGGCTTATACGGCTGTTTTAGCCAGTCAAGTAACATTGCGACCTCTTCCCTTCTGCAAATCATCGTCTCAGTTGATTTTAAGTAAGTGATACCTTCATATATGTATCACATTTCTTTGGATTCATCTTTATATTACATTACACATCCCAATTTTTCATTTTCCCCCTTTTTCTGCCCTCCCTCCCCCCTTTTTTGATATTTTTTTGATTTTTTACTTTACTCAACCCACCCCTCACTTTGTTTTATTTAATTTTTTCTTTTTTTCTATTCCTTTATTACCCAGTTTCCTTATTTTGTCCTCTGTGACCAATAGGGACAGTCCACACCCCTCGTTGTTGGGGGTCCTCTGTCTGATCCAGGGACTTTCTGGTGGTTTCACTTGCTGGAGATCCATGATTGGGTAAGTGCATTGGCCCTTAGATTGAAGCATGCTGTTCTTGACTTCTCCCTTCAAAAATATTGTGATTTACTACGATGTTTTCCTTTTTTGTAATAAATATGTAAATAAATAAATAAATATGTAAATATGTATTTATTTTTCATTTTCTGTTTATACAGTTGTCAATACCAGTTTTGAGCACTATCGCACTACCCCCGAAGAAGCTATCAAAGCGAAAAATGTCGGGTTGATGCGACCAGTTCTTTGCTCTTTACTTGATTATGACTTGCTAATTGTGACCATTCTCTAAACTGCATTATAACCACTTTGGTTTTACTTTATGTAAACCTGCGATTGCCTGAGATCGATTTTTATATACCGTATATGTTAAAAAAAAAAATTTTTAACTTATAATAATCTCCCTCTCATCTCTTCTACTTCATTGATTGCACCGTAAAAAATCCCATTTCCCCCCTCCCAACTTTTGAACATATACTTTTCTGGGAAGTGGTGCCAACCTATTTTGGTGTTTCACCTCGGTTTGGACAGAAATTCATGAAATTATTTTTAAACTGTTCCTTCCATTTTTTTTTAATCATTTTTATTATTATCTCAGGGAATGTAAATATCCCCTATGATAGCAATAGGTAGTGACAGGTACTCTTTTTTGAAAAAAATGGGGTCTATTAGACCCTAGATCTCTCCTCTGCCATCAAAGCATCTGACCACACCAAGATTGGTGTGATAAAATGCTTTCCCAATTTCCCAATGGCACTGTTTATATCCGGCAAAAATCGAAGTCATGAAATGCTCGTAGCTTCTGGTCTCTGATCAGCTCTATGGTCAGCTGGTGGAACCACCAGCTGCATTCTCAGGTTCCCTGTTGGGACAGGAGAGCCAGAGAAAACCATGGAAGACGGTGGGGGGGGGGGAAATTCCCTCCCACTGCTTGTAAAAGTAGTCTAAAGGCCAATTAGCCCCTAGGATTGCTTTTACATGAAAGCCGACGGCTGGCTGAAAATAATGATACCAAGATGATACTTAAACCCGCAGGCATCATTCTGGTATAACCATTCAAAGTCCAGCAACATTCCAGTACGTTGCTGGTCCTTGTTGGACATATATTGTAGTCTTTTTTTTCATGCAGCCTGTTGGCTGAACGAAAAAAGAGATTGATCAGTGGGTATGCCCACCATTAGAATACCTCCCTTCATCCACCCACTTCTAATGATGGGCATACATGCACCATTTATATATGCCGAAGCATGGGGGCATCCTCCCGCAAAAGTTAGGAGCAAATCGCTGCTCTGCCCCTGCTGCCCCCTATGCTTCGGCATATATGCTCCTTTTTTTTTGTTTGTTTTAAAGTTTTTATTGAATTTTTCAGGTTTACAGAGTAAAAACAATGCATTGTTGAACTATTAAATGAATGACTAGGTTTAAGTAGTTCCAACACAATTGCAATACAGAATTAAGTGATTTTTGAACAATAAACTAGACAACAGAGATGAAAAACAAGTAAGAACGTAGCAACATTTCTCCGTACAATATGCGGAAATGTCTCCGCTGGAGGTCAAGTGTGTGAGGGGTGGAGTGACGAAAAAAGAGCGGTTCGTAGGGTAAGAGCAGGTAAACCTCAAATGCTCCCCTGGCACCCAAACACCCCTATCGGGTACTAACTGTGAGTGGGTGGGGGGCTATGAATACCGAAATACGTTGTTTGTTCAGAGTTGGTTTACCAAAATGACAGAATGTTTCGCTCAGGGCCAGAAGGATACCATAGCGGCTCGAGTACCTCTACGGGGTGTCCGCCTGGGGTCAAACCCCTGGCATTGTAGGACAACCAGGTGACATATGGAAAGTCATATATAAGTCAAGGTCACCTGAGCTGCATTGGGCATTATCAGGCGGGGGTGAGGAGTGAGGGGGTGGGGGGAGGAGGGATAAGTTTGTGTGATCATTCAAAGTGTAGGCAGATCGCGTTTCATAGGTTACATCAGGTCGGGCCGGTGTGAGTCAGTTCAGGCGAGTGCGGTACTCAGCTGTTTCTTTAAAGTGTAACCAGCATGCCCAGATTTTCTGGTATTTTGTTGGAGTTTCTCTACTTTGGTGAATAAGGGCCTCCATTTCCTGCTATTTTCTCTATTCGGTTGAGCCAATCAGAAGTACTTGGGGGGTTGGTTCGTCTCCAGAGTACTGGTATGCATTGTTTGGCAGCATTAATGAGGTGGAGGGTGAGGGATTTTTTGTATGCCGAGTGGGGTATGGATGTGTGGTGGAGCAAATATTGGGCAGGGGTGAAGTCCGGGGTGTATAATGTTATTTGAGCGGTGAGACGGTGTACTTCCATCCAGAAGGGTTGTATGAGTGGGCAAACCCACCATATGTGGAGTAAAGAGCCTTGGGCTTGATTACATCTCCAGCAAAGCGGGAAGATACTAGGGCGGTATTTGTGGATCCTAACAAGGGTTCTGTACCATCTAGAGTATATTGTATATCCCTTTTCCTGAGCCGAAACATTAATGGATCCTTTATGAATGTGGTCAAAGATTCGCTCCCATTCCTCTGTAGGAAGATCTTTAGCAAGATCTCTTTCCCATTGCTGGCTGGGTGCGTTTGTCTTGGGATTGGAGTCAAGGAACAGGATAGAATATTTGGCCCGAGATTAGGAGTCTTTGGGGTTCTGTGCTTGTACAGATGGCTTCAAAGGAGGTGTAGTCTCTGTGCCAGAGGTTTAGAGCTGTGAATGAAATGTCTGACCTGCAAGTATTTGAAGAAAGGGATGGTTTGCTCAGGGAAACAGGAAACGAGAGCTGCATATGTTATAAATTCATCATTGTGGAAAAAGTGTTCCGCCCTTAGAGGAGGTGCATGGCGTAGAGTATGCAGGTTATGTTTAGAGAAACCAGGGGGGAAGTCAGGGTTCTGATCAATAGGAGTCAGAGGTCTGGGTGAGGATGCCAGGTTGAGTTTATTGCATGTAACCCTAAAGTTACATAGGGTAGGGCCAATGAGCGGGTGATTCTCGCTATCTTTAGGGATCGCGGTCTGTGAGATCCACGGTAGGTGGGCAATTGTTACCCGAGCAAAAGACTCCTCGAGTTTAACCCACTCTTTAATGTGTACGTGGATGTTCCAGTCGATTACTCTAGTCAGGTGGCAGGACCAATGATATTTGTGAATGTCTGGGAGTCCATCTCCTCCTTTCGACCTGGGCAGAACTAGTCTGTCCCAACTCAGTCTGGGGGTGTTGGATGACCAGATGAAATTTCTGTAAAGCCGCTTGTATGTTGTAAATAGGGATGAGCTTCGAGTTCGAGTCAAACCCATGTTCGACTCGAACATCGGCTGTTCGGCTGTTCGGCTGTTCGTCGAATTTCGAACATTATGGGCCGTCACGGCCCATAATTCAGTGCATTGCTGGTTGATGACTGGCCAAGCATGCACTATGACCCACATGCTTGGCCAATCACAGCGCCGTAGGTACAAAGAGCCGTAATTTGCCAAAGCCAGGGTGACTTTGGCCAATCATGGCTCAGAGGAGTAGGTACACGCCCCACACTATATAAGGCCACCGGCTTGGCGGCCTTGTGTAGTGTGTTGGCGTTGGTTAAAGGAAAGAGAGAGAGACAGTGTAATTTGATTTGAGTTAGATAGAGCAGGCAGGCGAGTCAGTTAGCTGCAGTTACAGTGTGTAGAGGCATTATATGCATCCTAGGTGTTGTATATATATTTACACACTGTATTCAGTTTAGCTAGATCCGTTCCTGTTATTCTCTATACTGACAGGCAGGCAGGTGATTGTGCTAGCTGCAGTGTTTTACTTATTGTACTGTGTCTGTGCACAGTGTACACCAAAAGCTTACCTGCATACAATTGCTGGTGTTCTGATACAAATACAGGCAGGGAGCTGCAGTATTTTGCTTTAGTGTCCTTTGCACAGTGTGCACCAAAAGCTCACCTGAATACAATTGCTGGTGTTCTGATACAAATACAGGCAGGGAGCTGCAGTATTTTGCTTTAGTGTCCTTTGCACAGTGTGCACCTGAAGCTTACCTCAATACAATTGCTGGTGTTCTGATACAAATACAGGCAGGGAGCTGCAGTATTTTGCTTTAGTGTCCTTTGCACAGTGTGCACCAAAAGCTTACCTCAATACAATTGCTGGTGTTCTGATACAAATACAGGCAGGGAGCTGCAGTATTTTGCTTTAGTGTCCTTTGCACAGTGTGCACCAAAAGCTTACCTCAATACAATTGCTGGTGTTCTGATACAAATACAGGCAGGGAGCTGCAGTATTTTGCTTTAGTGTCCTTTGCACAATGTGCATCTAAAGCTTACCTCAATACAATTGCTGGTGTTCGGATACAAATACAGGCAGGGAGCTGCAGTATTTTGCTTTAGTGTCCTTTGCACAGTGTGCACCAAAAGCTTACCTCAATACAATTGCTGGTGTTCTGATACAAATACAGGCAGGGAGCTGCAGTATTTTGCTTTAGTGTCCTTTGCACAGTGTGCACCAAAAGCTTACCTCAATACAATTGCTGGTGTTCTGATACAAATACAGGCAGGGAGCTGCAGTATTTTGCTTTAGTGTCCTTTGCACAGTGTGCACCAAAAGCTTACCTCAATACAATTGCTGGTGTTCTGATACAAATACAGGCAGGGAGCTGCAGTATTTTGCTTTAGTGTCCTTTGCACAGTGTGCATCTAAAGCTTACCTCAATACAATTGCTGGTGTTCGGATACAAATACAGGCAGGGAGCTGCAGTATTTTGCTTTAGTGTCCTTTGCACAGTGTGCACCAAAAGCTTACCTCAATACAATTGCTGGTGTTCTGATACAAATACAGGGAAGGGAGCTGCAGCATTTTGCTTTAGTGTCCTTTGCACAGTGTGCACCAAAAGCTCACCTGAATACAATTGCTGGTGTTCTGATACAAATACAGGCAGGGAGCTGCAGTATTTTGCTTTAGTGTCCTTTGCACAGTGTGCACCTGAAGCTTACCTCAATACAATTGCTGGTGTTCTGATACAAATACAGACAGGGAGCTGCAGTATTTTGCTTTAGTGTCCTTTGCACTGTGTGCACCAAAAGCTTACCTGAACACAATGGCTGGTGTTCTGATACAAATACAGGCAGGGAGCTGCAGTATTTTGCTTTAGTGTCCTTTGCGCAGTGTGCACCAAAAGCTTACCTCAATACAATTGCTGGTGTTCTGATACAAATACAGGCAAGAAGCTGCAGTTATTTGTTTTAGTGTCCTTTTCACAGTGTGCACCTAAAGCTTACCTCAATACAATTGCTGGTGTTCTGATACAAATACAGGCAGGGAGCTGCAGTATTTTGCTTTAGTGTCCTTTGCACCATGTGCACCAAAAGCTTACCTCAATACAATTGCTGGTGTTCTGATACAAATACAGGCAGGGAGCTGCAGTATTTTGCTTTAGTATCCTTTGCACAGTGTGCATATAAAGCTTACCTCAGTACAATTGCTGGTGTTCTGATACAAATACAGGCAGGGAGCTGCAGTATTTTGCTTTAGTGTCCTTTGCACAGTGTGCACCAAAAGCTTACCTCAATACAATTGCTGGTGTTCTGATACAAATACAGGCAGGGAGCTGCAGTGATTTGCTTTAGTGTCCTTTGCACAGTGTGCACCAAAAGCTTACCTCAATACAATTGCTGGTGTTCTGATACAAATACAGGCAGGGAGCTGCAGTATTTTGCTTTAGTGTCCTTTGCACAGTGTGCACCAAAAGCTTACCTCAATACAATTGCTGGTGTTCTGATACAAATACAGGCAGGGAGCTGCAGTATTTTGCTTTAGTGTCCTTTGCACAGTGTGCACCAAAAGCTCACCTCAATACAATTGCTTGTATTCTGATACAAATACAGGCAGGGAGCTGCAGTATTTTGCTTTAGTGTCCTTTGCACAGTGTGCACCAAAAGCTTACCTCAATACAATTGCTGGTGTTCTGATACAAATACAGGCAGGGAGCTGCAGTATTTTGCTTTAGTGTCCTTTGCACAGTGTGCACCAAAAGCTTACCTCAATACAATTGCTGGTGTTCTGATACAAATACAGGCAGGGAGCTGCAGTATTTTGCTTTAGTGTCCTTTGCACAGTGTGCACCAAAAGCTTACCTCAATACAATTGCTGGTGTTCTGATACAAATACAGGCAGGGAGCTGCAGTATTTTGCTTTAGTGTCCTTTGCACAGTGTGCATCTAAAGCTTACCTCAATACAATTGCTGGTGTTCGGATACAAATACAGGCAGGGAGCTGCAGTATTTTGCTTTAGTGTCCTTTGCACAGTGTGCACCAAAAGCTTACCTCAATACAATTGCTGGTGTTCTGATACAAATACAGGCAGGGAGCTGCAGTATTTTGCTTTAGTGTCCTTTGCACAGTGTGCACCAAAAGCTCACCTCAATACAATTGCTGGTATTCTGATACAAATACAGGCAGGGAGCTGCAGTATTTTGCTTTAGTGTCCTTTGCACAGTGTGCACCAAAAGCTTACCTCAATACAATTGCTGGTGTTCTGATACAAATACAGGCAGGGAGCTGCAGTATTTTGCTTTAGTGATCTTTGCACAGTGTGCACCAAAAGGTTACCTCAATACAATTGCTGGTGTTCTGATACAAATACAGGCAGGGAGCTGCAGTATTTTGCTTTAGTGTCCTTTGCACAGTGTGCACCAAAAGCTTACCTTAATACAATTGCTGGTGTTCTGATACAAATACAGGCAGGGAGCTGCAGTATTTTGCTTTAGTGTCCTTTGCACAGTGTGCACCTGAAGCTTACCTCAATACAATTGCTGGTGTTCTCATACTAATACCACAGCAGGCAGTTGATTCTGCTAGCTGCAGTATAATCAGTATAGATATATATATAATACAATGGATAAAAAAACTATCACAAGTCCCTGGGTAGGTAATTGTCAGTTTTCTACTGCAGCGCTAAAATAGTCAGTCCTCAACAGTGACCACTCTTTTTTATTTAAAGTTCATAAGAGTAAATGAAGTAAAATGACAGGAAAAAACTGGAACCCAAAAAAAATCCTCAGATGTCTTCTAAAATCAAATTTGCAATCCACTTCTGAACCTTATTATGTTCCCCTTTCGGGTTGGTACTCACCACGAAGTGGATTTTCACAGGCACTGATAGACTAATTAGATCCCATCATCCCATCATCCGATCATCCAAATCCTGGTCCTGCTCCATCCCTCAAATCCCTCAGGAGATCCTCCGATATCCACAGGTATGTTTTGTAGGTGAAGAGAGAGACAGGCAATAGTGTAATCCCGTAAAAACTTCTTTAATCAGCAGGCCATTAAAATATTCCAAACATTTCTTTCATAAAACTAGTATAACAGTAAACAGCAGCACTATGATTTAAAAGCCGCGTCGTTCCTGGCTCCCACAAGCGTAACGTGTCAGCTGGTCACAATCGTCATTACCAGTCTCAACATTACTTCCTGTTTCCGGAGCGCAGCTGGAACGCACAGCGTCACTTCCTTTCAGCCGCAGAGTCACGCCCTGATGTTTCGTCCTTCCGACTTCCTCTGAGGGCCTATATATATACATCCCACCTTTGTGCAGCTACATCTCACTGCAGACCATTAGTATGTCTGGAAGGCAAACCAGGAGAGGCAGACAGACATGAGCCAATAAAAGAGGGCAAGCAGGCTCTGTGTCTAGAGGCAACAGTGCTGGTCGTGGACACGGTGCATCCTCATCAGCATGTGGCCGTGGGACACGCTTGTTCTTCTTTTTGGCAGCTGGCCATGTTGAGCCGCAACATGCCGAAGACTTGGTAGAGTGGATGACCAAGCCGTCCTCATCCTCCTCATCCTCTCTCATGCAGGCTGAGGGTACTTTGTCTGGCAAAGCAGCTGCCAACGCGGCCTCTTCCCTCGGCTCAATGGCATCAGTCACTCCTTCCCTAGCCCCACCATGTCCTCCTGAGGAGTCCCCCGAACTGTTTGACCACAGTGTTGGGTACATGCTCTAGGAGGATGCCCAGCGTTTTGAAGGCTCCGATGATGGTACCCAGCTAGAGGAAGGCAGTAACGTGAGCCCAGAGAGAGGGGGTGCCCAACAAGGACAGCAATCTGGAAGTCATGTTCCCTCAGCTGCAGCATACTGCCAGATTTGCTCCAGTGATGAGGAGGGAGGGGATGATGAGGTCACTGACTTCACATGGGTGCCTGATAGGAGAGAGGAGGAGGAGGATGAAGAGGCACATCTCCAACAAGGCAGGATGCCCTCCAGGGGCCAGCT
Organism: Rana muscosa; assembly: GCA_029206835.1. Classification (NCBI taxonomy): domain Eukaryota; kingdom Metazoa; phylum Chordata; class Amphibia; order Anura; family Ranidae; genus Rana; species Rana muscosa. The sequence continues at coordinate 255,045,450 of CM055127.1, read as the reverse complement.
TAAGGGCAGCCAACCGACTGCATCACACCATAGTGTTCCACATGTTCAGGGCACTGATGTCTCTGCGCGTTATTCCAAAAGTTCTTTGGTGTGGGCCTTTTTTCAGACGCGTGCAGCAGATCGCACCGTTGCTATTTGCAACATATGTCTGAAGCGTATCTCGAGTGGCCAAAACATGAGCCGCTTAGGCACCACGTGCTTGACCAGACATATGTCGACCTGCCATGCAGTCCATTGGCAAGCATACAAAAAAGACCCACACCAAAGAACAAAGCGGACCTCTCCTTGCTCCTCACCAGCTGGGATCTCCAACCCCACTATACCTTCAGTCCTCTCTGAAACCTGCACTGAGAGGAATGAAGGTGTAGAATTAGGTGTGTCACAGCCAAGTACTTGCAGGCAATCTGCTATCGGTACACCAACGTCAGATTGTACCAGGCAAATTTCCCTGCCCCAGCTGCTGCACTTCTGAAAGAAGTTCACTCCCAGCCATCCACATGCCCAGCGGTTGAATGCTAGCTTGGCTAAATTGCTAGCACTTCAACCGCTGCCTTTTCAGTTGGTAGACTCTGCCCCCTTCCATGAGTTTGTGGAATGTGCGGTTCCTCAGTGGCAGGTTCCCAAAGGCCACTTTTTCTCAAGGAAGGTGATTCCGGCTCTCTACCGGCATGTGGAAGGCAATGTCTTGGCCTCGCTGGACAGGGCGGTCAGCAGTAAGGTGCATATTACCGCTGACTCATGGTCCAGTAGGCATGGACAGGGACATTACCTATCTTTCACGGCGCATTGGGTGACTCTGCTGGCAGCTGGGAAGGATGCAGGACAAGGTGCAGTAGTGTTGGAGGTTGTTCCGCCACCACTCTCTCTTCTCCACCCCCTCCTCTTCTTCTTCCTCCATGGCCTCTTCCTGTGCTTTGTCCTCGGAACCGGCGGTGCTCCGTAGGCGTTCAAGGGGCTACACAAGTACGCAGGCAAAAAGATGCCATGCGGTGCTTGAGCTGGTGTGCTTGGGGGACAGGAGCCACACTGGGGCAGAGATTTTGTCAGCTCTGCAGGGGTAGGCTCAGAGGTGGTTGATGCCATGCCAGCTTAAGCCAGGAAAGGTGGTTTGCGACAATGGCACCAACCTCCTCTCCGCCCTCCGACAGGGACAACTGACCCATGTGCCCTGTTTGGCTCATGTCCTTAACTTGGTGGTGCAGCGGTTCTTGGGCAGGTACCCAAGCTTACAGGAGGTCCTATTTTGTAAAAGGTAGATAATCCGCGCTAACCTATCTAGACCAATGGTGAAATCTATTGGGATAAACCATATAAATGAGTGAAAAAAACACGTGATATGAATGAAACAGGTGCTGCAAACTTATAAACAGCCGGAATGGCAGCTGTGATCGTGTATGCTAAAATATATATAAATCAGTGCACAACCTATTAAATAAGCCAACACAGTGCTTAGAACTGTACAAGTGAAAATATAAGGTGAAAATAAACTTGTGACAGAATGGACACTTAAATAAATGTCCTATAATAACACTTAATTGACAAGTGAAAAAAGGGGTGAAAATAAACAAAAACCAAAAACCAGCAATGTATATTGTCCCCTAAGACTGATATACTCGTAGGTACACAGCTCAAATGTATTAAAGTTCATAAAAACAAGAATGTCGACATCTGACGGTTTACATCAAGCAACAAATTCCGATCCTGTGATTTGGGCAAAACAAGACTTTTTCAACTTGCTCGGATAAGTGATAAAGGCAATGGAGGCTTACCAGCTCAGGTGGATCCCTATTACAGAGATTTTATGGGGCTCATACATAGATAGAGACATCCACCGACATGCCGCAGATCGATACCTCCAATCACCCGATATCCCGATCTTCCAGGAGCCCTCAGAGCAAAGTGATCATGCAAAGGACTGCCTCGCTCTCACAGCAGAAAAAGGTGTGGAAATTATAAAAGAAAAAAACTTCATGGTGCAATACTTCTCATTAAAAGGAAGATACCCTTTATTACATTCGGGCACATAAAATCGCTACGGATCATGTCATTCTGAGTGACCCAGAGGACTCTGGACTGAATGCCTCAGCAAACCTACGCTGCATGGCCTCCCTGATCCTGCAAAGCCTGCAGAAGGATCCTCGTATTCGTGCTATCAAGGAGAGGGATCATTACTGGCTGGCAACCCTCCTTGATCCACGTTACAAGGGTAAGGTTGTGGACCTTATCTTGCCATTGCAGAGGGAGCAGAGGATGAAGCATCTTCGGGAGGCCTTGCAGAAAGGTCTGTGCAACGCGTTCCCAGAGACTGGGAGGTTACAAATTCCTGGTCCTGGACAACATGTTGCTGAGGCTTCGGTCAGTCAAAGGAGAATTGGTGGAGAAGGTGGCCGTCTGACTGATGCGTTCAGACAATTTTTTAGCCCGCAGCCCTAAGGTATGATCGGTTCCAGCAACCATCGCCAGCGTCTGGTTTACATGGTGCAGGAATACCTAGGGGCAAGATCAGACTTGGACACCTTTCCCACCAAAAATCCTCTGGGTTACTGGGTCTTGAGGATGGATCACTGGCCAGAGCTTGCACAGTTTGCAATTGAGCTACTGGCCTGTCCTGCATCCAGCGTTCTTTCTGAACGCACATTCAGTGCTGCTGGAGGCTTTGTAACGGATCACAGGGTGCGCCTGTCCACCAACTCGGCCGATCGACTGACCTTCATAAAAATGAATCAGTCTTGGATCACCACCAGCTACCAAGCACCTGATGCTGATGTAACAGAATAATTTTCTTTGAAATGTCAGATCCCTTCAAGACTGACTATGCTGATGCAGAGTGACTATCCTGTTATGCTGAGTGACTATCCTCTTCCCAGTGGCGTAGCGTGGGGGGGGCAGGGGGGCCGTCGCCCCGGGCGCAACATTGGGGGGGCGCAAAATCCTGCACCAGTTTGTGTCACTTTTCAAAATTTTGTGAAATTCCCTCAATGTGTCACCGCCAGGCCCCGGCCGCCATTTTGCGCCCTGTGATTGGGCGAATGTGGTCATGTGCTGGCAGCACATGACCACAGTGCTGTGGCGGGCTGGCCAGTCCTTGAACGCGGGCGGCGCATGCGCGAAGGCTGCTCCTGGAGTCCCGCCCGTGCTTCCTTAAGCCGCCGCAATCTTCTCCTAGAGTCCCGCCCACCCTTCCGCCTGAGTCCAGACCGCGCCGATTTGAAAGAAAAGGCAGTGCGAGTCCGACTACTTCATCTGGGACTGAGTGTGAATTCACCCCAAGCTGATCGATCTCATGGACAACAAAAACCGGAGGTGAGTCACGCGAGTGAGCCGGTGATGGATCCGGCGGGCGGCTGCTCCCATGATCTGAGATGGGGCTGCCTTCATGATGGAGGCAGCTGAGGCAGCCATCTCAGATCATGGGAGCAGCCACCGGTCAGCTGCACTGCAGTTAGGGAGAGTCACGCCACCATGCCCCCATTGCCAGCACACACACACAGCAGCATGCCTGCGAGCCTAAGTACAGTTGATGCCAAAAGCCCCCCCCCTCCTACTGCTGCAGGATTAATAAATTACAGGCTGCGTATTGTATTGTATTGTGTAGTTTGTGTAGTTTGTGTAGTTTGTGTAGTGTAGTGGTCAGTATAGGAGTCAGGTAGATTAGTGTAGCGGTCTGTGGGTAGTGTATTGTGTAGTGATTAGTATAGGAATCAGGTAGGTTAGTGTGGTGTGTGTAGCGTAGCGGTCAGTGGGTAGAGTATTGTGTAGCGGTCAGTGTGTATTGTGTAGTGGTCAGTATAGGAGTCAGGTAGATTAGTGTAGCGGTCAGTGTGTATTGTGTAGTGGTCAGTATAGGAGTCAGGTAGATTAGTGTAGCGGTCAGTGTGTATTGTGTAGTTTGTGTAGTGTAGTGGTCAGTATAGGAGTCAGGTAGATTAGTGTAGCGGTCAGTGTGTATTGTGTAGTTTGTGTAGTGTAGTGGTCAGTATAGGAGTCAGGTAGATTAGTGTAGCGGTCTGTGGGTAGTGTATTGTGTAGTTTGTGTAGTGATTAGTATAGGAATCAGGTAGGTTAGTGTGGTGTGTGTAGCGTAGCGGTCAGTGGGTAGAGTATTGTGTAGCGGTCAGTGTGTATTGTGTAGTGGTCAGTATAGGAGTCAGGTAGATTAGTGTAGCGGTCAGTGTGTATTGTGTAGCGGTCTGTGGGTAGAGTATTGTGTAGTTTGTGTAGTGGTTAGTATAGGAATGAGGTAGGTTAGTGTAGTGGTCAGTGTGGTGTGGTGTAGTGTGTTGTGTGTATTGGTCTGTGAGTTGGTCTGTGAGTAGAGTATTGTGTAAGTGTAGAAAAGAGAGTTGGGGGACTCTGCGCAAGGGAATTCAAACGCTGCACAGTAGGCAGAACTGCTGCCTCTACTAATTACTACCACCTGTTTAGGTGGAGCAAGAAATGTGAAAGGATAAAAGGTGTAGTTGTGGCGCTGTTCTGGCGTGTGAACCAACCTATTTTAGTGATATTACTGTGTGATCTTGAAATTGAACCTCAAAAATTAAATAAAAAGAAAAAATCAAAAAATGGCCGATGTAAAAATCAAAAAATTCGAGATCCCCACATCTCACATTATACCAGCAATCTAGCACTAATACACTACATCGGCCATTTTTTGATTTAGTAAACACCCGGCTGAGACACCACCTGAAGTTTGGATATTCACCAATCTCTTCACTATACAACCTTTTATGGACACATTCCAAACCAGGATTCATCCAAAACCCCTAAATAAGCACTCCCCACAATTCGGGCTGTAGCAAACACCCGGCTGAGCCAACACTTGGTTTTTCTTTTTATTTAATTTTTGAGGTTCAATTTCAAGATCACACAGTAATATCACTAAAATAGGTTGGTCCACATGCCAGAACAGCGCCACAACTACACCTTTTATTGTGTAAGTGTAGTGTGGTGTGTATTAGTCTGTGGTAGTGTATTGTGTAGTTTGTGTAGTGGTCAGTATAGGAATCAGGTAGGTCAGTGCTATTGTAGGAAGGGAAGGGACTCGGAATGCGAAAAGTCCGCAGGTTAGGGGGGGGGGCGCAAATTACTTGCCTTGCCCCGGGCGCTGACAACCCACGCTACGCCACTGCCTCTTCCTCCTCAGTGATCATGCTGATAGCAGGTAAGAACATTTTTGTTTCTGGGCACCGCCACCAGTGGCTATGGCCCAATTTTTCAGCCCCTGTTTAACAGGGGCGTGTAATTACAATTTTTAATGCAATACTTTGCAGCAGGGCTCATTCCTGCGCTCCAACTAGAGTATCTGTGAGGGGTTGCAATTCTTGATCTAATAAGTCACAGCAGGGCCCATTCCTGCGCCCACCAAGAGTAACTGTGAGAGCTTACAGTGTTGTGGCAACACCACCACCACCAAAGGCCCAGTTTTTCTGCCCCTGTTCAACAGGGGCATGTAATTACAATTCTTGGTCTAATATTTCACAACTGGGCCCATTCCTGCGCCCACCAAGAGTAACTGTGAGGGCTTACAGTGTTGTGGCAACACCAACACCTAAGGGCCAAATTTCTGCAGAGTATATACAGCAGGCCCCTACTTTCAAACATCCAACTTACAAACGACACCTACTTGCAAACGTAAGGAGACAACAGGAAGTGAGAGGAAATCTACCCCTAGGAAGGGAAATTCTCTCCTGTAAGAATTAATATGGGAAAAAGGTGTCTCCTCTACACTTATGCTTTATCACCAATCCTTGTTTCAATAAAAAAAACAAATTTTCAAAAACATTTGTCATTGGGACGGAAAGTGAGGTGAAATGTTCTGAACAGGTGCACAGACAGCAAAACAAATGTGACAGGGGTGATAACCCTTCCCTATGTTTTTCAAAAAGCTTAAAAATAGATTTTTTGGCTGGAGCTACACTTTAAAAATGTACCTGTTCCAAATTACAAACATATTCTACTTAAGAACAAACCTACAGTCCCTGTCTTGTTTGCACCGCCTGTATACTGCTGTTCAGAGTATATAGGGCCTCAAGGCCCCACGCCTTTTCTTTTTTTAAATTTGGGGCTGGGTTCCCCTTAATATCCATACAAGACCCAAATGGGCTGGGGGGGGGGGGTACCCATGCCGATTTTCTCAATGATTTTCATCCATAATGCCGGGACCACACATTACATTAAAGCCGCAAGCAGATTTAAATGACTTTTTTTCCTTTCGAAATTTCATTTTGTGCAGGGACAGTTCTAAACACGGGAAACACATGCCACTTCACAGGCATACTATAGACACCCCCCAGGTATGATATTTAAAGGAATATTTCACTTTTTTTTTCACTTTAAGCATCATTAAAATCACTGCTCCCGAAAAACTGCCGTTTTTAAACCTTTTTTTTTCATTGATACATGTCCCCTGGGGCAGGACCCGGGTCCCCAAACCCTTTTTAGGACAATAACTTACATATTAGCCTTCATAATTAGCAATTTTGATTTCGAATGTTAGAGTCCCATAGACTTTAATAGGGTTCTAAAGTTCGCACAAACTTTCGGTCCGTTCGCAGGTTCTGGTGCGAACCAGACCGGGGGGTGTTCGGCTCATCCCTAGTTGTAAAGAATGTTAAGGGGATTTTGATTGGCAGTATCTGGAAAAGGTACAGAATTCTAGGTAGGATATTCATTTTTATTATGGCAGCTCTTCCAAACCACGAGAAAAGGCCCAAAGTGCTAAAAGATCCTACAAAGTGGGACACCTCTGTGCTTGCAAGCCGCTCACCTCCCTACTGTCAGATGGACAGTGTAAGTGGCTCCAGGTAGATAATAATTACAGCAATGTGGCAATGTAGAGTTCTCCTTGCGATGATTCACAATATTCTCAATATCAGATGCATATCATAAAAAATATATAAAGAGAAAAAAGGTTCATCGCATAACTCCGTGGGAATTCACAATGGGGCATAGGCTGGTCATACAGTAATGCACTCACTCTTAAACAGAGGAACATGGGCGTCAATCCATGAACGCCGAGTTTGTCAGTCCCAGCTGTGTGCCTATGGTCCGCTCTGCAATCCCCAGTGTGAGTCCCCAATGTTAATTGGACAGCGGTGTTTTAATGGAAAAAATATGAAAAGCTCATAGCATAATTCCGTATTAAAACAGGTTTATTGACGCAATATATTGCAATAGAAACTCACATTTAGTAAGGTTGCAAGGAATAAAAAAGCGTACGAGCGCCGAGCTCATCTCCTTCCGTCTGGCTGGTAGTGTACTTAGTGCTCCAATCCCGACGCTTGTCGTCACGTCACGTGACTTCATCAGGGGATAACACTAGGCAAGGTACAAGGGCTTAAATAGTCTGCATAATAGGACGTCCGTCGGCCATTTTGTTGAAGCCCGCCATTATGTTACATAGTTACATAGTTAGTCAGGTTGAAAAAAGACACAAGTCCATCCAGTTCAACCATAAAAAAAAATATATCGTACAATCCCATATACCCAATTCTATACCCACAGTTGATCCAGAGGAAGGCAAAAAAACCAGCAGAGCATGATCCAATTTGCTACAGCAGGGGAAAAAATTCCTTCCTGATCCCCTGAGAGGCAATCGGATATTCCCCGGATCAACTTTACCTATAAATGTCAGTACCCAGTTATATTATGTACATTTAAGAAATAATCCTGGCCCTTCTTAAAGCAATCTACTGAGCTGCCCAGAACCACCTCTGCAGGGAGTCTATTCCACATTTTCACAGCTCTTACTGTGAAGAAACCTTTCCGTATTTGGAGGTGAAATCTCTTTTCCTCTAGACGCAAAGAGTGCCCCCTTGTCCTTTGTGTTGACCGTAAAGTGAATAATTCAACACCAAGTTCACTATATGGACCCCTTATATATTTGTACATGTTGATCATATCCCCCCTTAATCTCCTCTTCTCAAGAGTGAATAAATTCAGTTCCTCTAATCTTTCCTCATAGCTGAGCTCCTCCATGCCTTATCAGTTTGGTTGCCCTTCTCTGCACTTTCTCCAGTTCCCCAATATCCTTTTTGAGAACTGGGGCCCAAAACTGAACTGCATATTCCAGATGAGGTCTTACTAATGATTTGAACAGGGGCAAAATTATATTTCTCTCTCTGGAGACCACACCTCTATTAATACAAGAAAGGACTTTGCTCGCTTTGGAAACCGCAGCTTGGCATTGCATGCCATTATTGAGCTTATGATCTACCAAAACCCCAGATCCTTCTCCACTACGGATCCCCCCAGTTTTACTCCCCCTAGTATGTATGATGCATTCATATTCTTAGCCCCCAAGTGCATAACTTTACATTTATCAACATTAAACCTCATCTGCCACATAGTCGCCCAATTAGACAGAGCATTGAGGTCGGCTTGTACAGGCTTTGTAATGGTCCGTCCGCCATTTTACGTAAAGTCAAGCTATAAGGTAGATGTGGTTGATACAGGTACTGCATGGACTAGGTAATACAGCAGACAGCATCCATGACACACAATGCCAGCCATTGACTGACGGCGCTGGGCATTCCTGGACGGCTCCAAAACACGTCCGAAGACAGACACAGAGCCATGGATACATGATCCTATCTGGCTTGGCAATCTTATAGCATTGTGTGAATGCCAAAGCGTGACTGAACGGGCCATATAGGAAAGCTGGTTGGGAAACAGCTCCAAAGCAAGGGGTGCCTATATTAACCAGAGGCAAATGGATAAATAAATAAATAAAAAAATGATAATTAAAATGGATAAAATGGGAATAAAACGAAACTAAAATGAATATAAAATTAAAATAAAAAGATATCACATAAAGGCTGGTGAACGAGGAGCCTTAGGAACAACATAGCTGACTTAAGAGTAGATTATGAATGGTACATATAAACTCTAATATCAAAGATAATACCTGGCATACCAATGTTAAGAATCATGAAGTACACATATGAGAGATGTAAAGAGTATAAAGAATATACATGGTGACTGGTAATAGGAAAATAAATAAAAGGGGAGCTCCTGGGGTAGGACTAAAAATCACTTAGGAAGCAATTCAGGTCAAAGTCTATATTGAGTCCTTTCGGTGCAAAAGTGTCCATAGAGAAAATCCAATTGGACTCAAGCTGACTGAGGGTTCTCACTTTGTGGCCACCCCGCCATGGTCTATTATTTGGCACAATTCCCAAAAATTTTAGGTGAGAGGGGTCTTTGTTGTGGACTTCTGCAAAGTGCCTAGACACACTATGTTTCACAAAACCATATTGGATGTTTTGAACATGTTCTTTAATACGGGTCCTTAATAATCTTTTGGCGCGACCCAAATATTGTAGGCCGCAACTGCACTCAAGGACATATACCGCTCCCTCCGTATTACACCTGATAAACTCCTTGATATCATATTTGGTCCCATTACTGGTAGACTGAAAATAATCTATCTTTTTGTTTGGACGTTGCGTGCGGATGCACGCATAGCACCTTTTGCAAGTGTAAAAGCCTATACCGGGGAAAAAGGTGAACTTTTTCTTAGGAGGATCGATGACACTAATGACAAGCTGGTCACGAAGAGTAGGGGCTCATCTATAGATACATTTAGGCCTCTCTGGCAACACTACCTTTAGACTCTCATCAGATCTTAAAATATGCCAATGGCGTCTGAAAATACTTTAAATTTTCTTGTGCTGCATGCTATACTCCAGCGTCACTGGTACTAAATCTTGTCTGGGTGTTAATTTTCTATTTAAGAGTAAGCCTTCTCTTTGTATGTGCGTCACTTCTTCAATTTTTTCCTTGATGAGGATTTCCTCATACCCCTTTTGTATGAATCTTTCTCCAATCACATTGGCCTGTGTGCAAAAGTCTCCGACATTGGTACAATTGCATCTGAGTCGCATCATCTGGCCCATAGGGATATTGAATAACCAATTTTTGTGGTGGCAGCTTTTGATTGGCAGATAACTATTACAATTGACGCTCTTGAAAAAGGTTTTCGTAACATATTTATCGTCTATTCGAGATATCTCAAGATCAAGGAACGTGATTGTTGATTCTTCTATCTGCCAAGTTAATACAATATTCTTATGGTTATTGTTAAGTTTCTAAAAAAAAATAATTAATTGATTACGATCGCCCTTCCAAATCAAAAAAATGTCATCAATATATCGCCTATACATAACAAGGTCATCAGGCAGGTCGGAGAACACTGATTCGTCCTCCCATTTGGAGATGAAGTGTCCCGCGACGCTAGGGGCAAATTTAGCCCCCATAGCAACTCCTGTCTTCTGTTGGTAGTACTGTTTACAGTACCAGAAGTGGCTATGCTTGAGGCAAAAATCTAGGCTCTTTACTATGAATTTCCTTTGTATACACTGGAGTTTGGTATACTTCCTAAGTCCCCATTTTGTCGCTTCAACTGCTAGGTAGTGGGGTATGATGGTGTATAGCGACGACACATCCGTCGTTGCCATAATTAGCGGTCCAGTGTCATTTCTTTCTTCCAGTAACTGCAGCATTTCCTTTGTATCTTTAAAATATGCCCTGGTCTTTTGAACGGCTGGTTGGAGGAATCGATCTATAAATTGCCCCATCCTAGCTGTTTATGGAGAACGGGATATGGGACTTTAAAGGTGCTAATATATCAGTGAATACGACAAAATGTTTATAAAAAAATAGAAAATTTATTGATCACATAAAAACCTAATATACACATTTCACTAACCGTTACAGGTATACATCTACTACCTAACATGTAACAGAAAAGAATTGTATATAGATGACAATAACGTCCATTTGTGTTCAACAGTTTCGCCTGTAAGGCTTCATCAGGACTGGATGTTGAAGAATATTTTAATGAATTGTTGAAAATAGAAAATAGAAAATTCCCACTTTAGATGTAAAGAGCTGCTATCAATTCGATTCCATTCACGATGGGTCTAAGAGGGGAATCTGTTTTATTCTTATGGATTTTCGGTAGTGCGTAGATAATGGGAGTCCTGCAGGCCTCCGGTATCAAGTATTTGGCTTCTTTTTTATATCAAGCACTCCTTTCTTCAATCCTAAATGTACCACCTGCTCAAGCTCTTTCCTCCATTTAAATATGGGATTGCTTAATAGTTTACAATAGGTGTTTGGATCTTTCAATAATTTCATCATTCCTTTATGATATTGATCAGTTGTTTGAATAACGATCCCACCTCCTTTATCCGAGGGCCTAATCACCAGTTCATCAGTTTCTGAATACCAGTTTTAATAGTTTTAATAGTTTTAATAGTTTTAATAGCTCTTGGTTCCTCCATTCTTCAATTCTTCTGTCACCATGTGTTTGAATACCTCTATATGTTTATTGTCTTTGAGTTTGGGGTTGAAGGTAGATTTGTTCCTCAAATTGCTGTGTACCACTGTATTTCTTCTCGTATCTTTGCACTTATTGGATTCTCTGTCATGTATTTTTTAATATTCAGCTTCCTTACATATTTATGAATACTAATGAAAGTCTGAAATTTATCTAAATTCTTCACAGGTGCATACTTGAGACCCTTATCCAGTGTTATTAGTTCTTCTGGGGTAAGTGGTATATCATTTAGAAGGAAATTGCTAAATTGTGCATCACCACAGGGTGACACTGTGGATGCACCTAGTATAAATGCGCCAACGTCCCGATAATCAATGGGAGAACAAACAATATTCTCTAAGTGGTATATCAGTCAAATTGAAGATACCTTCACCTATTGTACCTTTTTTCTTTTGTTTAACCTTTCCAGCTCTACACCCTCTTTTCTTAAAAGGTTTCCTCTCTTTATTTATTAGTGTCTCCTCGGAGGGTGGTGTTCTGCTCTTCTCTCTAAAAAATATTTATTGTAGCCCTGTTCATGTCGGTATTCTTGTTGTTGTCTACTATCTCTGTCTCTGTCTGTGTCACAAAGGTCTCTCAATGGGGCATAATAATTCTGAGTATACACAGGACTCCTATCTCTTGGTCTCTGAGAGATAGGCAGTGGGCCTCTTCCATCTCTCGGTCCATATTGGTAATTGGGACCCGGGCTTCTTTCTTGACGTTTATATTCCTCATAGTGTCCATTTCTGTTGTCTCTCCATCCCTGGTTATTATTAGGATGGGCTGGACTTCTTTCTTGTCTGTACTGTTCTTGAGGCGGCCCTCTTGTGTCTCTTGGTCCCTGGTTCGGTCTTGTCCCATGGTTATTATAGGGTTTTTTATTTTTCCAATGGTTAGGTTTTTTCCACCCTTGTTGCGTGGTCCGTTCTGGGGGTGGTTTTCTCCATGTATTATAAGGAGTATTATTGCTATACTGCTGCTGCCTTACTTCATTCTTATCCTGTCTTGGGGAGTCATTTCTTGAAATTGGATCTCCTGGGTTCCTGTGGTGAGTCTCCTGTAGGGGGGGATCTCGGTATAGGAGACAAATCTGTCTGATATATGCCAGGTCTAGCCCTTTGTTCTGGCGTGGAAAAGGCTGAAATGGGGTCATTATGGCCTATGTCATTCTACCATTTGAAAACAAGATCGTTTTTGGAATCATTGATGTCCCTGGCGTATTTTTTACTTTTCCTTTGTTGAACATCCATGTCCTTTTTTAGTAAGGTCCTTATTGAGCTGGGTGGTCAGACGTTTGGAGCTGTTTCCCAACCAGCTTTCCTATATGGCCGTTCAGTCACGTTTTGGCATTCACACAATGCTATAAGATTGCCAAGCCAGATAGGATCATGTATCCACAGCTCTGTGTCTGTCTTCGGACATGTTTTGGAGCCGTCCAGGAATGCACAGCACCATCAGTCAATGGCTGGCATTGTGTGTCATAGGTGGTGTACAGGCAGAGGCGTATCTAGCGAAAATGGCGCCTATGGCAAGCACTGAAAATGCGCCCCTTTTAAAACATTTGAAACCCTACTTTCAGATAATGCTGTCAGTATATACAGTTATATAGGGAGAACAGTAGGTTAGTGGTATGCACTTGCCTCACTTGGTTTGAATCTGGGCCAGGAAGCTATCTGCATGGAGTTTTCATGTTCTCTTTGTGTGGGCATCCTCCAGGTACTCCAGTTTCCTGGCACATTCCAAAGCCATGTTGGTAGGTGATGGTCACCTGTCTGTATGAAGTGGCAATGTATATGGCCAATCACATTCTGCATGCCACCCCCATGTCCGAAAAATTATTTAAGATGATCTCTGGCTCAAAATCTGCCAAGAGCTGGACAGGACTGAATGGAAGTATACATAGATATGTGTAGGGTCCTCTAGGATTGTAGGGTCAGTGTAGAATGTGATCAGCCATGTACACTGCCAGTCTGTAAACAGGGTACAATTCACCTACCTGCATGTGTTTGGAGTGGGAGAGGAACCCCACAGGGAGAACATGCAAACTCCATGCAGCTAGTGTGCTGGGCAGGAGTGAAGCTATATATATATATATATATATATATATATATATATATATATATAGAGCATGTAGAGTCCAGAGGCATGCCCAGGATGCAGGCCAACCATAAAATGTCAAGGACAACATAAAGCAGACAGGCAGTGTCAGCAGGCATGGCCGGCCACCTATCCCCCATGTTAGTGTAGAAATGGAAGGAGAGGCACTTACCTAGGAGGAGCAGTCTATGGGTCTGCTTGTACTCCCTCTTCTGCTCCTTCAGTACCCGATCTATGCTCTTGCTGACTTTCTTGGCCTCCTTCTCCTCCAGTCAGAGTTTGTCCCATCCCTTCTGCAGAGAATGTTGCTGTTGATGGTGCACCTGCTGGCCCTTGCTGGGCTTGTGCTGCTGCTTATTGCTGTCCCCAGTGCCGCTGGTGCTATCTCCCCAGTTCTGCAGTAGTAGAAGCAGCCCGTCTGGAACTTTCCCCTCTCTAGTCAGTTTACAGAGCCCCCCCCCCCTCTGAGCTGCTGCTGTGATCCTCAGGTCCCTGGCTCTCATAGACACTAACAGCTCCAGGGGGCTGCTCGGTGTCCGAGTTGGTGGGGGCGTTGGAGATGGAGCCACTAGAATCACCGAACAGCCATGGTCGGAGGCTGTAGCAGAGGCCCATGGCTCAGGAGATGTACACGTGCTGGAGCTCGGCAATCAATCAAGGGATCCTCCTCAGCAACGGCGACCTCACCTCACGTGACGTCACCGACCCGCTCGCGCTCGGGGAGAAGATGGAAGCAGGCTCCAGGGGAGGGCTGGCAGCCTTAGGCCTGGGGGGCAAGTCCAGTCAAGTGGCCCATTGAACCATCAATGCAGCCTGATCAGTGCCCATTAACGTAGCCTCACCAGTGCAGACAGTGCCCATCAGTGCAGCCTGATCAGTGCAGACAGTGCCCATCAGTGCAGCCTCACCAGTGCAGACAGTGCCCATCAGTGCAGCCTGATCAGTGCCCATCAGTGCAGCCTGATCAGTGCAGCCTTATCAGAGCCCATCAATGCAGCCTCACCAGTGCAGACAGTGTCCATCGGTGCAGACTGATCAGTGCCCATCAACGCAGGCTGATCAGTGCCCATCAACGCAGGCTGATCAGTGCCCATCAATGCAGCTTCACCAGTGCCCATCAATGCAGCCTCATGAGTGCCCATCAATGCAGCCTCACCAGTGCCTATCAATGCAGCCTCACCAATGCCCATCAATGCAGCCTCACCAATGCCCATCAATGCAGCCTCATTGGTACCCATCAATGCAGCCTCACCAGTGCCCATTAGTGCAGTCTCGCCAGTACCCATCAGCACAGCCTCACCAGTGCCCGACAATGCAGCCTCACCAGTGCAGCTTATCAGTGGCCAACAGTGCGGCCTCATCAGTGCCCATCAGTGTAGCATATCAGTGCAGCTTAAGGCTACTTTCACACTGAGGCGCTTTGCAGGTGCTATAGTGCTAAAAATAGCGCCTGCAAAGTGCCCTGAAAGAGCCTCTGCTTTCACTCCCGAAGGCTTTCACACTGGAGCGGTGCACTGGCAGGATGGTAAAAAAAGTCCTGCAAGCCGCATCTTTGAGGCGCTGTAGGAGCGGTGTATACACCCCTCCTACAGCGCCCCTGCCCATTGGAATCAATGGGCAGCGCTGCCGAGCCGCCAACAAAGAGCCGCTGCATCGGCGCTTTGCGGGCGGTTTTAACCCTTTTTTGGCCGCTAGCGGGGGTTAAACCCTGCTAGCAGCCAAATAGTGCCGCAAAAACTACAGTAAAGCGCCGCTAAGTATAGCAGTGCTTTACCGCTGATGCCTCAGTGTGAAAGTAGCCTTAGAGTGCCGCCTAATCAGTGGCAATGAGTGCAGCCTCAACCTCCTTAATGAGTTTGCATTGATTTCAGCATACATGGAACACTTTGCACATGCCGAACTCAATGCAAACTCGTTAAACAGACCACATTCATTAAAAGTTCATTAATATACAGATCATGATTTTGCAATAAAGTGATTCATGCTGCAAACTCATTAAACAGTCCACCTTCAGTGAAAGTTAATGTACTGCAAAGTTTGCAAAACATGAACTTTCACTGAAGGGAGACTGTTGAGTTTGCAACATGGATCACTTTATTGCAAAATCATGATCTGACTGTGTATCATCATAAGAGTAATTTATTACATTTTACCTTCTGTCCTTGCCAGGGGGTTCTCCTCGTGCTTCTCTCTCCTCCTCCTCCTGTCATCTGACAGACCCCTCCCCAAGAGAGGATGCAGTGGACCACAGCCGCACAGAGAGGGTGGGCGGAGCTATAGGCTCCGCCTCCGCCAGTCGAATATGTCGGCTGCTAATGGAGGAGGCCGCTCTGTACTACCCCCCCCGCCCTCGGCCCCGCCCCCCGCATACACATTCACAATACTTGAAACTAGTACCGCCGCACTGCACAGCCACAGACAGAAAAAAAAAAGTAAACACAGGCTAAGGCAGCGCGGCCGTTTTATCAATAAGGTAGGCTTCCTGGGGGGAAATCTCCACCCATCCCCCCGCCCAGTCCACCAGCACAGAGGAGGAAAGCTCCGCCTCCCCGCCAGTTAGCCGAATGACGGTCTGGAGATGCAGTGGACAGTCCCACTCATCTGTAAGCATGGGGGCGCCCGCGCCTGTCACTCTCCATAACACTGCCATCCAGATCCAGCCAAGTAAGAGTGAAGTGCTGTGCCGCCGCCGGGGGCTATAGTGCGGGAGGCGGCCCGCAGGAGGACAGGTGCGGGTGAGAATTTTTTTTTCCGTTTAGTTTATTTTGCCGCCCCCCCCAGGGCGCCCATGGCACTTGCCATGGAGTGCCATACCCTGGATACGCCACTGCGTACAGGCTATCTCTCTGTCTGCTGTATTACCTAGTCCATGCAGTACCTGTATCAACCACATCTACCTTATAGCTTGACCTTACGTAAAATGGCGGACAGACCATAAGAAAGCCTGTGCCATGTAACATAATGGCGGGCTTCAACAAAATGGCCGACGGACGTCCTATTATGCAGACTATTTAAGCCCTTGTACCTTGCCTAGTGTTATCCCCTGATGAAGTCACGTGATGTGACGACATGCATTGGGATTGGAGCACTAGGTACACTACCAGCCAGACGGAAGGAGACGAGCTCGGCGCTCGTACGTTTTTCGTTTTTTTATTCCTTGCAACCTTACTAAATGTGAGTTTCTATTGCAATATATTGCGTCAATAAACCTGTTTTAATACGGAATTATGCTATGAGCTTTTCATATTTTTTCCATTAAAATACCGCTGTTCAACTTAACATTGGGGACTCACACTGGGGATTGCAGAGCGGACCATAGGCACACAGCTGGGACTGACGAACTCGGCGTTCGTGGATTGACGCCCATGTTCCTTTGTTTAAGAGTGAGTGCATTACTGTATGACCAGCCTATGCCCCATTGTGAATTCCCACGGAGTTATGCAATGAACCTTTTTTCTCTTTATATATTTTTTATGATACGCATCTGATATTGAAAATATTGTGAACCATCGCAAGGAGACCTCTACATTGCTGTAATTATTATCTACCTGGAGCCACTTACGCTGTCCATCTGACAGTAGGGAGGTGAGCGGCTTGCAAGCACAGAGGTGTCCCACTTTGTAGGATCTTTTATCACTTCATGCCAGTTTTTTGGTGACGGGACTTATCAGACTCTTTTTTCATTTATTCATATATATATATATATATACATATATATACAAAAGGTGTAGCGCTGGATAAATGAACTATATATGACCATATAGTGAAATATTAAACAGGAAAAAAGTATAAAAAACTGTGTAGATATTACAAATGAATAAAACACATCATAGTTCATGTGTATCTAAAGCAAAAAAGAAAAAATGTATATGTCCCTCCTCTGTTGTAAAATTTTATGAAAAATAGTTCTCCAGAGTGCAGGTATCCAATGTGAACATGGGGATGAACATCCAATACTTTAGAAAGAAATCCCACCACCAATGTGTAGAGAGAAGGCTTACCAGATAGCCTGCGACCGCCCTTCTCAGGGGGGTCAAAACAGGCTCAGTAGAGGGATGGTTCTCAATGGAAGGCACGATGATTCAGCAGGGACGCCTTGTCCACGGTGGGAGGATCTCCAGAGAGGCCAATCCGCAACCGGAAGTGATCACACTCTTTCCAGGTCAGAGTGGATGCTCCTCAGTGAATGGAAGAAACCAAAAAGGGAAAAAAACCTCCAATAGTGTAGCGTTCATCCAAAAAGTTTTATTTTGCAGAGGTGTATAATACAATCCTCAATAACAAATCCTCAAAAGTAAAAGGTTTTAAAATTCAGATTAAAAGCGCTCCTTGCAAGGAAAGACAAAGCTCCATGTTGTGTCAGTCAAAAACGACCGTTCGCGCATGCGCAATGCGTGCACGTGTTTCCCTACGTTGTTTCGTCAAATCTGACGTCATCAGGGGCACGCCCACACAAGCGCGCACACGCTATTTATAACCAAGGGGCCCACAAATGGTTCCCTCATTGGTTAGGCCATAGACTGACAAAACGGAGCAAATTGACTGGACGGGAAACCTGCGTTACATCAGAGGGGGCGGGTCACCCGCACGTCACTGGGAAAGCCCGGGTTTCCCACTTGCTGGGGAATAGCCAATGACGTAGGTGGGGTCTGATGTACGAGGGGGTGGGGTCACCTGTCAGATCATAGGGGTAAGCCCCGGCTTTCCCTGCTTGCCGGGGAATAGCCAATGACGTAAGCGGGGTCCCGCCTACGTCAATGGCTATTCCCCGGCAAGCGGGGAAAGCTGAGGCTTACCCTATGATGTGACGGGTGACCCCGCCCCCTCATATGTCATGAGGGTTTCGTGTGGAGTGGAGACTGGAGGAGACTGCAGCGCTGGACATCGGATCACCACGGGACATAGAGAACAATGCTGGACAGACTGGATTACATCGCTGGAATGGGTTTTTTATTTTTTTATTTTTAATAAAGGACATTCCCAACTGTGTCTGTGTGTTTTTTTTTACAATTTTTTACACTTTCTTTGTGAAATGGTAGGGGTACAATGAACCCGTTACCAATTCACATAGGGAGGGCAGGAATCTGGGGGTCCCCTTTGTTCAAGGGGGCTTCCAGATTCCGATAAGCCCCCGCCCACAGACCCCCACAACCACCTGGCAAGGGTTGTGGGGATGAGGCCCTTGTTCCCATCAACATGGGGACATCCTCCCCATGTTAAGGGCATGTGGCCTGCTACGGTTCAGGAGGGGGGGGCGCTCTCTCGTCCCCCCCTCCTTTCCTGCGGCCTGCCAGGTTACGTGATCGGATAAGGGTCTGGTATGGATTTTTGGGGGACCCCACGCCATTTTTTTAAATTTTGGTGCAGGGTTCCCCTTAATATCCATACCAGACCTAAGGGCCTGATATGGAATGAAGGAAAAAAAAGTCATTTAAAACGACTGCATCTATTAGTGAATTGTCGGGTCGCCAATACAGATAAAAATCATTAAAAATAATGGCATTTTGTGCAGGGACAATTCTAAACACGGGAAACAAGCGCTGCTTTACAGGCATACTATACACACACCCCAGGTACGAAATTTAAAGGAATATTTCACTTTTATTGTTTCACTTTAAGCATTATTAATATCACTGCTCCCGAAAAAACTGCCATTTTTAATACTTTTTTTGCATTGATACATGTCCCCTGGGGCAGGACCCGGGTCCCCAAACAGTTTTATGACAATAACTTGCATATTAACTTTTAAAATTAGCACTTTTGATTTTTCATGTTCGTGTCCCATAGACTTTAACACATTTTTTGCCTGTTCGCATGTTCTGGGGGGGTGTTCGGCTCATCCCTACTGGAGAGGTTAGTGAAGGCAAATATGCATGTAGGCCAAAAAAAGCTTACAGCATGCATGAGGACAAAGGGGACATTCAAAGCATATTACAATCATGGTAATTAGGGAATGATGAAAGAAATCAAATATAGTAGCATACATGAATTACATAGAATGTGATGTTAAAGGATAAAATTTACCTAAAATAAAATAAAACTTATTTCTTCTGCATAACTTGTATGATAGCAGAACAGGTTTCTGGGATAATGACCCCCAGAGCCTGGGGGGAGATGCCTGTCGGGAACTTGAGGTCCTGCAGGCTTCTCCCAGTCGCAAGGTATCGCAACGTGGCGATGAGCTTCTGCTCGGCAGTGATGGCCTGGCACATCACAGTGCCTGGTGATATAGGGGGACACCAAATCCAACAGACGGTGAAAAACGGGGTCCGTCATCCGGAGATAATTCCTGTAGTCATCAGGATTATTCTCCTGGATTTCCCGCAGCAGAGGCATATGAGAGAATTGGTCTCGCTGGAGCAACCAATTCTTGGTCCATGAACACCTCTTCACCCTGTTCTTGGACTGAGCTTGGGTCAAAGTATTAACTGCAACACCAAGCGCATACGCAGCACAAGCTCTTCGATGAGAACGTACTTCCAACATGGCTAGAAACCGAACGCACTGAGGAACAGCAAAGCCTATGAAGAACGACCTGAAAACCAGTAAACGAGCTGACAAGAACGCACTGAAAAACAGATACGACCTGACTACACGCACTGAAAGACAGATACGAACCCACAAGCACAAACTGAACACCAGAAAACGATCTGAAAAGCACGGAGGCTGAAAAGCGCAAATCGGCTAACACCAAACTTTTACTAACACGTCGTACGTGTACGTCTGCCGTCGTACGTGTTGTACGTCATGGCGTTTTGGACGGTCAGAATTTTGTCTGATGGTGTGTAGGCAAGACTGATGAAAGTCAGCTTCATCGGAATTCCAACGGAAAATTCCATCGGATTTTATTCAATCGGAAATCCGATCGTGTGTACAGGGCATGAGGGGGGCTGCTGCACAAGGAAGGTTTTTTATCTTATTGCATGAGAATGCATTAGGCCCCTTTTACACAGGGCTGTCTGTTTTGACGGACTCCGCTTGCTCAACAGGGATCGATCCATTGATCATCGCTGAGCCAGCGGGTGACAGGTCCGTCTCTGCACACTGTGCAGAGACAGATCTGTCAGAGCTCTGCTCTCCTCTATGGGGGATTGGATGAAAACGGACCACTTGTCCATTTTCATCCGATCCAATCCACCAAATGGATGGAAAACAGGGTTTCCATACATTTGCATTTAGCGAATCGGATGTCAGCGCACATGTAACCGCTGACATCCGTCTCTCCATAAAGGTAAATGGAGCAGTTCAGGTCTGTCTGAAAAACTGACAGGGGGACCTGAACGGTCTGCATGTGTGAAAGGGGCCTTAAGAATAAAAAACCTTCTGCCTGTAGAACCACTTTAAGCTTGGTTACTAGGTAGTCTTTGTGGTTTTTCCTTAAGACAAGTTTTGTTAGCATGTTAGAACAATTTTGCTGGGTACAACTGTAGTAAAATAAATACATTTTAATTGTTATAGAGCAAAATACCTTAAATTTTGGATTGCAAATGTTAATTTGTGCTGCCATAAATCATCTATGGCAGAGAAATAGGATCCACTTTGGGAGTTGTTGCAGCAATGCCATCCCCCAGGAGGACAATGTCCCATTGAGCATTTCTTCATGGATACAGAACTATTCAGAAAAAGAAACATTCATCAAATTGTGACATGGCTTCAGATGAAAGCAAAAGTGCTGTGCCATGATTTTCATCTCCCCAGAATAGCTTTGCGCTGAAGTGTGTTTAGGGACACTGTTCTGTATTAAATATAAACATATAAGAGCAAATAAGTGAAATAGATAGAAGCTGCTCTTATCCATTAATATCATTGCTGTGTATCACATAGTTGATGCGGTCGTGGTTAAATTTAATTTGAAATTTTCTTCCTTTACAAGCATTTAGGTGAACTCTAAAAAAAAATTACAGTAAACCTCAAATTTGTCTTGGGGTAACATTGTGAATTTAATACTCGAATGTCATACCTTGCAATCATCTACAAGGAAATATAATCTAATCTAGCCGTTTACATTTGTATCGGCAGCCCAGACAATTCCCATTACTTCTGTAGTGCCCTGCTCCTGTTGACCAGGCACTATTATCTAAATTTAGTGGGCTGTCTGAACTGTAGTTAGTTCAGATTCTATGTTTTGGCTAAATTGGCCTATGTTCCAGCCTTGGCTGAGTTGGGTGTATTTCCCGCGGTTACCAGCAGGTGTCTCTGCTACCTCTGGTTCGTGTTGGAAGGTACAACAAGCCGAGGCGTATTGGGTGCTTTTTCCCAGAGGCCACCTAGCGGGAGGTTGATGGGCATGCTGGGAGAGGGTACTTAAGGGGCGGACGCCATTTTTGGAGAAGCTCTCTCACCTCATGGCCACCCTGGCCGGAGGTATGTGACAACTCCTCTTCTGCCTTGGGGCCTGCTGGCCCGAGGTTTCGTCACTGGAAGTAGGCCCAGAAGCTACCCGGGGCCTACTGGTTCGAGGGTGATCCTGTGCTGTCTGTCCTGCGGGAAGAAGCAGAGCAGTTGAAGGAACCAGGGGAGGATTCTTCTTGGAGAATACGCAGCGGAAGGCTGGTATCTCGAGAGGATCCTGGGGCCTCAATTGGAGGATGCATCCAAACCCATCTGTCTCACAGTATTGCCCGCTTGGCTTAAAGGACTTTTCATACTGTGTAGTCGTGCTCGAACTTTGAAATTCTGATTACCAAGTCTGTGGCAGAGACTTTTCATTTTTGTCCGTGCATCATCCCGGCTGCTAGGCCGGTGAGAGGGGCCTATCCGGGTGAGCAAGATCCAACGACAGCGAGTGGACCGGTCTCTGGGATCTCAAGTTTTCCTCAATGATCTGCATCAGGTACCTGAACTTCCCCTAACCCTCCATCCCTCATTCTGCCAACGTTGTGGCAAATAAAAAGCATTGGAAAACACTCAGTCACTGGCAACCGTGTTTTATGCAACTTTAACCCTAGACTTTGAGCCAACACGGAGAACAGTGGGGTAAAGACAGACCAAAACTAACCAGCAGCTCCTACGGGGGTAGTGCTACACGTGGGGGCTCGTCTGGGATATTGCTGTTGCCCCTAGCAACTTAAGAAAGTCATTCACTGAGGGTTCGCGCTAAAGAGGGCCCTGGACTGTTTTTTGTGTAGGGAAAGACAGGGGTTAAGTGCAGATCACTCTCTGACTGCGCAGGCTATGGGTGGAGCCAAGAAAACCCGGGAGCTACGTGACCAGAGGAACAAGTGGGAGGAGTTCCCGCTTATTGCTGCGTGAGACGCGTGTGTGTGTCTGGCGCCAAAGAGAAGAAGTCGCATGATCATACAGAGAAGGTCGGAGTGCAGCTATGTCTTCTCTTTCTCTGGTGCCATCGGCCATGGGGCCCAGGATCTTTTCTTCCAGCACCGTTGCAGGTGCCATGTCATCTGGAACCCTGCTGATGGTATTCGTTTGAAGCCGCGGGGGCGGCTCATGATGTACGTGGTCGGAGATGTTGAAGCATTGGGTATGCTGTGCAACAGGTGCGAAGGACTAGCTGCAAACCCCCGTCCAGATGTTCGGTGCCTACACTGCGGGGAGTACCTGTTTGCTGTAGAGCAACCCACCATGCCACCCCGTGCCTATCGGATGGACTGGGCCATGGGCATCGCTACTGAGGAGGCTGCGGCCTTTGTTTCTGCAGCTAGACCTGCACTTGCCACATGCGCTACAGTGACTATTCCGGAGGGAGATGGCGCTTTTACTGCCATAGAGGAGTCGTCGGCGGACATTGCCACTGCTGTTACCTCCGCTGTATCTTCCTCTGCTACACCTGTCCTCGCTGCACCTGTCCTCAAGGAGGTGGGATACGTGAAGGCTTCCCACGGCCGCGGCTGAGGCCTACCCCTAGGACTATCCGAACCGGAGCCAGAGGAGAGCCTGAACCCTGGAGCATCCATGACAGGAACGGGTGAGAGATCAAGGGGGAACATATTTGGGACTGTTAGCAAATATTTGCCTGCAGAGGAGTTGAGGGACTCTGAAATAGACTCCCTGTCTGCTGTCTCAGGGGACGACAATATTTTTGAGACAATGTCCCAGGAACTGCTGTGGGCTTAGGGTGAGGATGTTGCTTCCACCTATGCTTTCACAGATTGGACAGCCATGGACTCTAGGAAAACATCGCCTAGTGTGGAGCCACACAGCACTACTAACGAGACTATGTCTAAAGTTGCCAGTAGTTTACGTGACAACTCCTCTTCTGCCTCGGGCCTGCTGGCCCGGGGTTTCGTTACTGGAGGTAGGCCCAGAAGCTATCTGGGGCCTACTGGTTCGAGGGTGATCCTGTGCTGTCTGTCCTGCGGGAGGAAGTCGAGCAGTTGAAGGAACCAGGGGAGGACTCGTCTTGGAGAATACACAGAGGAAGGCTGGTATCTCGAGAGAAGCCTGGGGCCTCAATTGGAGGATGCATCCAAACCCATCTGTCTCACAGTATTGCCGGGTTGGCTTAAAGGACATTTCATACTGTGTAGTCATGCTTGAACTTTGAAATTCTGATTACCAAGTCTGTGGCAGAGACTTTTCATTTTTGTCCGTGCATCATCCCGGCTGCTAGGCCGGTGAGAGGGGCCTATCCGGGTGAGCAAGATCCAACGACAGCGAGTGGACCGGTCTCTGGGATCTCAAGTTTTCCTCAATGATCTGCATCAGGTACCTGAACTTCCCCTAACCCTCCATCCCTCATTCTGCCAACGTTGTGGCAAATAAAAAGCATTGGAAAACACTCAGTCACTGGCAACCGTGTTTTATGCAACTTTAACCCTAGACTTTGAGCCAACACGGAGAACAGTGGGGTAAAGACAGACCAAAACTAACCAGCAGCTCCTACGGGGGTAGTGCTACACGTGGGGGCTCGTCTGGGATATTGCTGTTGCCCCTAGCAACTTAAGAAAGTCATTCACTGAGGGTTCGCGCTAAAGAGGGCCCTGGACTGTTTTTTGTGTAGGGAAAGACAGGGGTTAAGTGCAGATCACTCTCTGACTGCGCAGGCTATGGGTGGAGCCAAGAAAACCCGGGAGCTACGTGACCAGAGGAACAAGTGGGAGGAGTTCCCGCTTATTGCTGCGTGAGACGCGTGTGTGTGTCTGGCGCCAAAGAGAAGAAGTCGCATGATCATACAGAGAAGGTCGGAGTGCAGCTATGTCTTCTCTTTCTCTGGTGCCATCGGCCATGGGGCCCAGGATCTTTTCTTCCAGCACCGTTGCAGGTGCCATGTCATCTGGAACCCTGCTGATGGTATTCGTTTGAAGCCGCGGGGGCGGCTCATGATGTACGTGGTCGGAGATGTTGAAGCATTGGGTATGCTGTGCAACAGGTGCGAAGGACTAGCTGCAAACCCCCGTCCAGATGTTCGGTGCCTACACTGCGGGGAGTACCTGTTTGCTGTAGAGCAACCCACCATGCCACCCCGTGCCTATCGGATGGACTGGGCCATGGGCATCGCTACTGAGGAGGCTGCGGCCTTTGTTTCTGCAGCTAGACCTGCACTTGCCACATGCGCTACAGTGACTATTCCGGAGGGAGATGGCGCTTTTACTGCCATAGAGGAGTCGTCGGCGGACATTGCCACTGCTGTTACCTCCGCTGTATCTTCCTCTGCTACACCTGTCCTCGCTGCACCTGTCCTCAAGGAGGTGGGATACGTGAAGGCTTCCCACGGCCGCGGCTGAGGCCTACCCCTAGGACTATCCGAACCGGAGCCAGAGGAGAGCCTGAACCCTGGAGCATCCATGACAGGAACGGGTGAGAGATCAAGGGGGAACATATTTGGGACTGTTAGCAAATATTTGCCTGCAGAGGAGTTGAGGGACTCTGAAATAGACTCCCTGTCTGCTGTCTCAGGGGACGACAATATTTTTGAGACAATGTCCCAGGAACTGCTGTGGGCTTAGGGTGAGGATGTTGCTTCCACCTATGCTTTCACAGATTGGACAGCCATGGACTCTAGGAAAACATCGCCTAGTGTGGAGCCACACAGCACTACTAACGAGACTATGTCTAAAGTTGCCAGTAGTTTACGTGACAACTCCTCTTCTGCCTCGGGCCTGCTGGCCCGGGGTTTCGTTACTGGAGGTAGGCCCAGAAGCTATCTGGGGCCTACTGGTTCGAGGGTGATCCTGTGCTGTCTGTCCTGCGGGAGGAAGTCGAGCAGTTGAAGGAACCAGGGGAGGACTCGTCTTGGAGAATACACAGAGGAAGGCTGGTATCTCGAGAGAAGCCTGGGGCCTCAATTGGAGGATGCATCCAAACCCATCTGTCTCACAGTATTGCCGGGTTGGCTTAAAGGACATTTCATACTGTGTAGTCATGCTTGAACTTTGAAATTCTGATTACCAAGTCTGTGGCAGAGACTTTTCATTTTTGTCCGTGCATCATCCCGGCTGCTAGGCCGGTGAGAGGGGCCTATCCGGGTGAGCAAGATCCAACGACAGTGAGTGGACCTGTCTCCGGGATCTCAAGTTTTCCTCAGTGATCTGCATCAGGTACCTGAACTTCCCCTAACCCTCCATCCCTCATTCTGCCAACGATGTGGTAAATAAAAAGCATTGGAAAAGACTTGGTGACTGGCAACCGTGTTTTATGCAACTCTAACCCTAGACTTTGAGCCAACACAGAGAACAGTGCGGTAACGGCAGACCAAAACTAACCAGCTGCTCCTACGGGGGTAGTGCTACACTTTTAAATAGAGTTGGGGATGAAAAGTTTTGGCCGAGCATGAGTCGGGGCCGAACATTGGCTGTTCGCCTGTTTGACGAATACCCGAATTATCTGTGCGTTCAACCGTTTGTTCAGCCCGCTAAACGAACACAATGCACTGCATCGCCGCACAGGGTATGTGAAGCCCTGATTGGCTGAAGCAATGAAAGCTTTGCCCAATCAGGGCACAGAGTACTGTCAGAGCCATAATTGGAGAAAGTAATGATGGCTCTATCCAATCATAGTGTTGTGGAAAATTTTATCAAGATGTATTTAATATGTATTGTCATAGTGTCACCCAGTGTTAGTAC
Organism: Rana muscosa; assembly: GCA_029206835.1. Classification (NCBI taxonomy): domain Eukaryota; kingdom Metazoa; phylum Chordata; class Amphibia; order Anura; family Ranidae; genus Rana; species Rana muscosa. The sequence continues at coordinate 255,019,008 of CM055127.1, read as the reverse complement.
TTCCGCAACCCGCTCTAAAGAGCTGACTGGGGCAGTAGTGGAAAACGTCTTGAGGTTGGAGTGTGATGTTTGCAGCATGGGGATATGTCCGCCGACGAGGGGCCCTCTGTGCATTAGCACGGACGATCGTTGAGGAGGGGATATGCTCGCACTGCAACGACATCATTGGTTATAGGCAGATGTGCGCTCTTGTCTCTGCTGTGTCTGATCAGCATGGTCGAGATTCGTAGCGCACACCTGCAGATAGCTTTCCTTCCACAAGCAATAATAAGTATAATCTGAATATGCGTTATTCTATGGAATGGTGCAAAATAAGGATTCCTATCAGCGGTAATATTTATTTTTTTGTCTCAAAAACGTCTTTATTTAGAAAATTGCTTTCATAACACATACAATCAGTGCATTTTGTCCGGTGAAACATTGCATATATGAAAAAAAAAAACATGTTTAGTCATAAATCCATATAATATTTTGTGTCCTTCGTCTTGTACATACAACTATGTGCTATTTTCCCTTTTTCTCCCTTTCCACCTCCCCCCTAACCCCGAGACTACATCCACCCCACCTATATCTCCTTATATCTAATCACCGCCAGTATTTTCTTCCTCTGCCAAAGTTCTCTCCTATCTATGTATACAAATTTTACTCCTTCAAGCTGTTCTTTCCCTCTTCTCTCCACCCTCCCCCCTGCAACCTCTAGGTGTCTCTATATCCACAGTCTTTCCATTACCAGTTGAGGTGGCGCAACATCAACATCCCTCAGCCATGGTTGCTATATGAGGTCAAATTTACCCATTTCCCTCCTGCGGCTGTACGTCAATCGCTCTCTAAGAAGCAGGGTGCCATCCAATATTTTGCAATGAGTTTCCTGGCTAGAAACATCAGTCTAGTTAACATGTAGTACCTTCCTCTTGGGAACTAAGGGGTTTAGGGGGACAGGTACCTGAGCCAATCTAGTAATGCACTGGGAGACTTCCTCCCAGTACCTATGGAGTTTCGGGCATTTCCATATTTGATGTATAAAGTCCCCCTTGTGTACTCTACATTTTGGACACAAGGGGGAGTCTCTTCCTCCCCACCTATATAGCTGCGCTGGTGTCCTATATGCCCTATGCAAAATAAATAATTGTGACAATCTATGGGATGCGGATACTGATACCACTGGGATAGATTCCAGAGCCATTTCCCACTGGCCCTCATCTATGTCCCCTATATCTTCCACCCATTTGCTTCGACATTTCAAGGTAACATGGTCCTGGACCATGGATAACAATTCCATATAGATTTTTGAAATTAGTCCACTCCGATTGTCTGCCCCAAGGACTTCCCTCAGCAGAGGTGGTGTTGACACTGTCAGAGAGTGTGTTATTTGTTGTGTTTGCAGGGCATGTCAGAGCTGAAGATATTGATAAAAGCCCCTAGGGTTTAACTGGAATTCCCGACACAGCTGTTTCAACACCTTCCCCTCATACAGCTGTGCAAAAAACAGATCCCCTCCCTCTCCAGGGAATAAATCCCTGTAATTCCTGTACCTCTGGGTATCTCGGATTATGCCATATCGGGGTAAAGGGCAACATACCAGATATCCTCAAAGCTTTCCGGATCTCCCCCCATACCCTTTTGAGGAGTACACTTGTAGGTTCCCGAGCCTGGTATACTTGGCAGGTCCATCTCCACATGGGAGGCTGCCTCTAGTGCGGGGGCCGACATAGTCACCAGTTTACATATCGGGTCCTCCCTCCCTTCCCTACCCCTTCCCTCCCCCATCCTGCCATCTGCTGAAACTGCGAGGCCAAAAAATACATTTTAGGGTGGGGTACTGCCAATCCTCCTCTATCCTTTCCATACTGCAGGGCAGCTAAACTGATCCTGGCTGTCTTTTTTTCCAGATTAATTCCCTCATTAGTGTATCAATCTGTTTAAACCATTTATTCGAGATCCACATAGGGGAGGTATGAAAAACATATAAAAACTGCGGGGCCCATACTATTTTTATTAAATTTGCCTGTCCTACTACTGACAGTGGGAGCTTACATCAGCTATTACATTTCTCTTTTTGCCTAACCAGCAATGGGCCCAGGTTCAGCTGAAGATACTCAGCCGGGTCCAGGGTTACCACCACTCCCAGGTATTTAAAGCTATTAGTTACAACTATTTGTTCTGCCCCCTCTGGCAACTGTTCCATCAACTGGTCTATGGGCATTAAGGTTGATTTTGACCAGGTAAAACCTGAAAAGCCTCCGAAGTCCCCTATTATCCCCATCACAGCACGTAACGAGGTGGCTGAGTCGCCTAAATATATAAAAGCGTATCATCCGCATATAGGGATATTTTCTCTTCCCTCTGGCCCCTACGGAACCCCACCACCTCCGAGGCATTACGGATCAAGATGGCCAGAGGCTCCACCGCCAAAGCAAACAGCAGTGGGGACAGCGGGCACCCCTGGCAGGTACCCCTGTATAGCTCAAATGGAGAGGAGAGATTATTATTGATTCGGAGTCTGGCTCTAGGTTTAGAGTAAAGCACCTTTACCCACGCTATAAATTTGCTCCCCAGTCCGAACCTTGCCAGGATGTCCCGGAAGTAGGGCCACTCCACACTATCGAACCTCAGCGGTAATATAAGAGCTTATGGGCGTATCATAGGCAGGGAGAGCGTCCATGTTTTAAAGCAATAAGGCTTTTTTTGGCACATACCCGCTTTCCTTGCCCGGACACGCCCATAAGAATTTAGCCTTCATGTTGTTGAATATGTTGTTGTATTATTGTGTTATTATTTCATTGAATTGTGTTGTTATTGTATTGTATCCTTTAGCTGTATTTCTTGTGTTAACTCCTTATATGGACATTTCCTGTGTGGTGGGGACATCCTGTGATGTCCCCTCCCATTGAGGAGGTGATTGGCTGATGCAGCCATCACTTCCTGTTCGTGAGATCTTTTGTGATAATAAAAGAGCCTGTGAGGGCGTCGGCAGGCAGTGTTTGCTGGGATGCCGAGATGAGAACATAGCAGTGTGGTGATGCTTCTTGATTTGAATGAATGGGAATTGAATGGAAGGTGAGTGAATTTTAGTTTAAGATGCATTATTACATTAAAATGAAGTGTGTGCTACTTAGCACAAGGCAAAATGGCTGTGTGCTCTGCATACAACCTATTTTTCCATGACAGATGGCGGGCCAACGGTAGGACTAATTACGGCCTCTTTGAGCATCAGATCAGCAGAGGGGGAGAATGGATGCACGTTCTGATGCGTAGGGAGGCTATGCTTTGTAAAAGAACAAATTTTTCATCTTTTTGAAATAATGCTTGAATCCGATCGTATGTGTATGTGTGATTTTGTCATGGATCGTTTGTATGTTGTAAGAAAGATGTAAGAGAGATGTGTGTATGTGTGGGTTTTGTATGGTGTGTAACTGACCAGAAGGAATGTGTGTGTTTGGCTGAGCTGTTTGTATTTCTCAAAGTCTTGTTACTGTGCACCATGAGGTTTAGTGGGGGTGGGGCAGCCAGCATGGCTATCATTTACAATGGTGAAAGTTGGTTACTCTCTGTAAACAATAGCATGCAGGAGTTTTGTGTTGGAGGGGCTACGCCCTGAGGGACTGTGTGTGTGTGGTGACTAATTTTAAAGTGTGTGAAGATTGTTCTTAAAATGTTTGTATGGGGAGGCTGCGTGCTGTAAGAGTGTAACTGAATGAGAAATGGAGACCAGTGTTGTTGGTGGGTCTCTGTGTATCTTTTGACTACAAGTTTATGATGCATATGGAAACTGAATATTGTGTATGATTTGTAGGTATAGATGTGGGCTTATTCAGCCTGCAATGTGTGTATTTGACTGAGCTGTTTGTATTTCTCAGTCTTGTTCCTATATTCCTATGTGCCATGTGGCTTGGGGGAAGGGCAGCCCACTGCTTACAATGGAGAATGTTTTGTGTTGGAAGGGTGACGCCCTGAGGGATGATAATCTGATGTTCTGAGAAAGCATACAAGCAACATTATACTGTGTGTGTGGTGACTAATTCAGAGTATATGAACTTTGAGAAAAGAGTGGCCAAAGGGTCCGAGTTGAAGTAGCCTAACGCTAAGGGACCCCTGGACGGCGGCGCCTACATAGGTGCGTCATCTTTGGATGGCTCAGGCACTTGGCTTCTCTGCACTTCACAGCACAACACGTAGATTACAGGTATCTTTCCCTCATTTGCCCCTTGTCCCTCCCATCACTCATTCCCTCATTCCTTAACTCTAACTGGTGGTAGTTGTTATGACTTATCCCCATGTCCTTTTTGGCCTTTTGCTTAGTTCTAGCGTGTATGCCTCTTTCCTCCCTCCGCCCCATCACATTTCACTATATCCCTTAGCGTTGCTTAGCTAGCAATTCCCCCCCCCCGCCCTCCTTTTGCTCTTCACACCACCAACACACACTACTCCTTAAGTAATAAAATACATGCATTTATTTTTTATAGTCACAACTTGTCACGACTTCATGTCTCGACATCCTCCTTTGCCTGGTGCCTGTCCATCCTTGATGCGCCCTGTGTTGGGGGCCATTGCCGTGAAGGACCCTGCCTCAGTCCCTGGTGGGAGCAGTCCCCGCTTTTGGAGGCGCATTTGACCCAGCCTCCATGCCGGTCTCACATGGATACCCTGTAAGTACCATCTGGAACTCTGACTACATGTTCACTGTTTCTTCATATGCAAATGCACTGGATCAACCTGTAATGCAACTATGTGATTAAATCATTACAGAGACACAATACACGCTAGCTCCTGGCGAGCGACATCTAAGTCACAAAACGCGTAGAGCCACCAAATATTGTGTTTCTATCATGTGTCACTACAGCAATCTCACAATGCATCAATTAATTTCTGTTGTATATTCTGGTCCTTGTTATATTTTTGTCTTGTTGTGTATCCATTTATACATTAAAACTATTGAATTTTAATTTTCCTGCCCTTCTTGTTGTTCATCAATCATGTGTAACCTTATAGGTACCGATACATGGGTATATTCATGAACTCCTTATCAATCCAATACTGTTATGTATGATTTGATTATGTGAAGTTAGAAAGCATACAATGTACCCTTGACATGTTGGTTATCCCATATTAATCCAATCCTTATCCCACACATACTTCATTCAAAGTCCCGCCCTTTGTTGCTCTCTCCTTTCTACAAATACAGGGATGGAGGTAAATGACTTGTCATTACCTCATTTAAAGTCCCACCAACTCTCTTTCTTTATCACTACCAATAGGGATGGAAGTATGTGTTTGGGACATTTACCTAATATGCTCTCGCATATATATATTTATAAACAATTTTTTGTCATTATAACTGCTCCCTTTTTTCTTTCATTGTACCAAGTTTTTAATTTTATTATGATTTATTATTTGTTATGCCTTATCAACATGGCTGGTTTGGTTCTTTCAGTTCATTTGCTATTGTGTACGGGTCCTGTTTGCTCCTGGCTTTGGTTGCTGTGCCGGATGGTGCCTCTTGCGTGTTTTTCCTTAACCAGGGGCTGCGACCCACACTGCCATCGCTCCCCTTCCCCCGCCCCTTGGTATGCGGGGACATGTGGGCGGGCTCTGTGTGTCGACGTCACGCCATACCGGCCGGACACGGGGCGATTATTCGCCGTTTATCCGTGCGGCCACACAGGGGCCAGCCGCGGGCGGTTTGGGTGGTCTAGTGGCTCCAATCGCCAGGCGGCTCTTCCGCATTGGTGTTGGAGCCTCCCCTACCCCTCTGCTCGCGTGCGGCCCTTTGTTAGGGGCCATTGCCGTGAAGGACCCTGCCTCAGTCCCTGGTGGGAGCAGTCCCCGCTTTTGGAGGCGCATTTGACCCAGCCTCCATGCCGGTCTCACATGGATACCCTGTAAGTACCATCTGGAACTCTGACTACATGTTCACTGTTTCTTCATATGCAAATGCACTGGATCAACCTGTAATGCAACTATGTGATTATATCATTACAGAGACACAATACACACTAGCTCCTGACGAGCGACATCTAAGTCGCAAAACGCGTAGAGCCACCAAATATCGTGTTTCTATCATGTGTCACTACAGCAATCTCACAATGCATCAATTAATTTCTGTTGTATATTCTGGTCCTTGTTATATTTTTGTCTTGTTGTGTATCCATTTATACATTAAAACTATTGAATTTTATTTTTCCTACCCTTCTTGTTGTTCATCAATCATGTGTAACCTTATAGGTACCGATACATGGATATATTCATGAACTAATGAACTTTTCCCTTTCACTCACCTATTCTGAATATCATACTTAAGAAAGTAACTAGACACTTTGTATATATTTATATACAGATCACCATCATACTTCGCAGAGATTCTTTTCAAAACAAAAATATTATATGAATTACCCAGTGGTGTCTACGTTCCAGGAATTTTGAGGTACACTCATGTCCCCGTTTTTTACATAGATATATATAATAACTGCCCTATGCATATGTCTTTGAGACTGCATGCATATGTGCAATAATACATGTATATACTATCCACGTGTCTATCTTCTTTAGATATAGATTGGATACATGTTTCCACATTATGATATATACTGATTACGGATTTTTCAGATATTCTATCTTTACACGAGGGATTTAACATTGATCAGAAATCCTTCTCTTTCTACATATACTCTCCCTCATGCCGTGTATATATGAGATGTTTGATGGATGTGTCCTCTTGGGAGGTCAGTGACATGTTAATTTACTGATTCTACATAATTTTTCCAGCTACTGGTTATGGCAGCAGATATCTGACATTATTATTTTTAATATTCCAGATTACTGACACTTCCTGCTTGAATATGTGTCTTCAATGGGATTTTTAAATCCCTTATGACACATCCGGATTTTTGGTTTCATTTTCTTGGTCTTCTGTAGTGCGGCATTCATGGTAAGATCATGTAACAATGCGGATTTTGGTCTGGCACCAGCCTGACTGTTTTATAATGGATTTTGTACAAATTTTACATCCATGAAAATTGGTTTATTATGTCTTATACTATATTTTCTTTCTTTTTCATAGTTTTGTGACAATCCAATTTCTCCACCTTCTGTTTACTTGAAATCTATACATATACACATAGCTCCTGAAGAAGCAGATTCTATTTTTGAATCATAAACGTGAAACATGTAGAGCATAGCATATGGTGTATATATGGTGGTATTCTTTTATTTTATCTTCATTACAATGGGATGACATAGTGTTATGTCACAGAATGATTGTTGCTCTCTATGAAATGTCAAAATAATTGTTTTTTATATTTGTATCTTTGTAATAAAAACTTTTCTTACTATCTATTCTCAACTGGTCATCAGTTAACATAAGGTGCCGACATAGTCCGCATTAGCCTCTCCCCCTCCTTTTTTGTACAATACCTGACGGGACGAAGGCACCATGTTTTATATATTTTCACATTAAAACTATTGAATTTTAATTTTCCTACCCTTCTTGTTGTTCATCAATCATGTGTTACCTTATAGGTACATGGGTATATTCATGAACTCTTTATCAATCCAATACTGTTATGTATGATTTGATTATGTGAAGTTAGAAAGCATACAATGTACCCTTGACATGTTGGTTATCCCATATTAATCCAATCCTTATCCCACACATACTTCATTCAAAGTCCCGCCCCTTTGTTGCTCTCTCCTTTCTACAAATACAGGGATGTAAGGAGTGTGTAAGGAGTGTGGCCGGATGCGAGAGAGGAAGCATGGAGTGAGTGAGTGAGGACGTGTGTTGATTCCCTCCTACCCTCCCTTCTACCTAGACCATAGTGTTGATGGATTGACCGTGCCTGTGGCTGATGGAAAAGGAGATAGTGATCCCCTGTTGATTACTTGCTAACAGGAGCAGTATACACGGAGCACGGATGGCTCACACTGAGTTCATATGCCCAGCTGACAGATCGGGCACTGAGTGGAGGAGTGCACCTCTCCCCCCCAGGGAGTGTAAAAGTGAAAGTAAACAGCTGATTGAAAACGAAACTGCTGAGCAGCGTGTGGAATCCCTGCTAGGTATGTGAGAGCAGGGGAGGCAGACTGGAAAACTCTCAGAAAAGCAGTGTGAAAGACCTTGAAAAACTTGATAAGGACATCAGCTTCATTAGGCCCCATGCACACAGGGCGTTTTTGCAGCTGCTAACAGCAGCTTTAGACGTTTTTTTTTACAGCTTCAAAACGCCCATCCATGTTATTCTATTGTGTCATGCACACTAGAGCTTTTATGAGCTCCAAGTGGCATAGGCGTTTTCCAGCTGCAAAAAAAACCAATTCCAGTGCGTTCTGGAGCTCCAAGTTCGAGCTGCAAAAACGCCTGACGCTATTAAACGCGCATAAACGCGTAAAAAACGCCGCGAAAACGCGCAAAAACGCCGCGATTTGCTTTTTTGAGGTCCGGGATTTTTTATTTTTTTTTAAAAGGTCAAAAAATGTTTACAAAACATGGACAGGCGTTTTTAAGCTCTAAAAAAAGCGGCTGTAAAAACGCCCTGTGTGCATGGGGCCTTACACCTTAACTACAATCCGTGGGTCTTGTGCATTACCCCTCAGGGGGGGTCAAGGCTCGGTTTGGGTGGTGAGTAAAAAAAAGGAAAAAAAAAACTTTCCTGCGGTTTGATTAAACTGGATGTAAAGACTGTCAGATTGCACTATATTATAGCTGTCTGACCGCAGAGATTGTGGAGCAGGATAGCCAGGCTTCTCTACCCCTCTTTACCCTGAGTAAAAGGATTGACAATCACAGCTAAAATTTGCTATATATACACCAGCCTCGGATGACCCTGAAATACCTTTGCACACTGTTTTAAAAATCAACTTAAACTGCTGTAGATGTGTGAGCAGGAGAATCCGTGATTAGTGATCCATATGAACACTGGTGCATTTGTATAACTGGGAACAGAACAGCGGTGAACTGTGTGTTTGCAGGCCAGAACTGTGATCTGTGGCCAGCGGTCCCTATACTCACTGCCAAAGCCAGATTTATATGAACATTTGTGCATCTGCATAACTAAAAACTGAAACTGAACAGCGGTGAGCTGTATGTTTGTAGACCAGATCTGTGTCCAGCGGTCCTTATATTTGCCGTCAGAGCCAGATGTTAATGAACACTTGAGCGTTTATATAATTAAGAACTGAATTGTGGTGAACTGTGGTGCTGTCAGAAAGTGCAAGCCTAGCCCAGTTCTCTACCTCCTCAAAGCTGTTTGCTTGGCTAAATAACAGGATATAAGTGGAGGGAGGGAGGGCTTTTTAGAGAAAAAAAAGGAACGTATCCAGGGCCAGGTTTGTTTGTGCACTGGTGTGCTATAGCATTTAGGCACTTAAGAATCGAACTTTAAAAGTGGCAACTGCAGATTTTTTTTTTTTTGATGTTTCACTTCCATTACTATTTTATCATTTTCCTTTGCTAAAAAATAGCTTTTTAGAGTGCTGTGCCCCCTTAGATCTCCGTTCCTGAAGGCCCCTGTGGGTGGCTAAGAGAGGAGGAGGATAATACATAAACCGAGGCTGGGTGAGAAAAATTCATTATATGACATTGTGTTAAAATCTTTACCGATTATTGCTATCGTTATTTTTTTCTCCCCCCTTATTGAACTTATGGAACTGTATTACTGAATAAATGAATAGTTGAACCATGATGTGGAGAAAGAAAGGAATTTGGAAGGTGAAGTGATAAAGGGAGGAGAGAGAGTTTTTTTTTTTTTTTGCTGGACTGTACTTTTTGGCTTACCTTTTGCTTACTCTCCCCCCCCCCCCCTCTTGCCTCCTTACTCTACAAAGCTGGTGTAGAGAGAGGGGAAAGCATTGTACCATGTATGAATTTGGATTAAATCTGGATTAAAGTCACTCCCATTATTATGTCTAAAAAGCATAAAGGATCCTTAGTTACACGCTCCGCAAAGAGTCAGGCAACAGCGTCTGCAATAGCATCAGCAGCAAAACTTGAACGCTTTGCCCGAACTTCACTGTCCCCAGCAAAGGGGATCCAATAGCAGCCAGCACAAGCAGGATCCCCAATGGATAGGAAAAGCCAGGGCAAGGGTCAGGTATAGGCAAATTCAGAAAACCAAGCGGCAACACCTAGCGTAAAAACTGGGAGTGCCGAAGGGGCAGGGAGAGGAAAAATCAATACGGTAATTTCTACAACAGCTCCCGCTAAGCAAGCCGAGGCGAGTATGGAGAGTGGACATTCAGGAAGGGAGGCAGAGCCTACATTAAGGGACCTTTTGAATGCCATAAATGCATGCAAGGACTCAATAACTGTCTTTGACATCCAACTGAAAGGAATAAAGGAGGAAATACACTCAATGGGGGATAAATTAAGTAGGACAGTGGAAAGAACTACTATCCTAGAGGAGAGACTAAGTACAATGGAGGATGTCTTATTTCCACTCAAACAGGAAGTTATGGGGTTGAAGAAACAAATGGACATGCAGGGGGATAAGATCGACGAATTGGAAAACAGAAATAGGAGAAGCAACATCAGAGTGATAGGCATGCCAGAACAGAGCGAGGGAAGTGACCCTATAGCATTCTTGGAGGGATGGTTCAAAGAGACCTTTGGGGCTACTTCTTTTACACCATTTTTTGGGATTGAGCGTGCCCATCGGGTCCCCTTTAAACCTCGTCAGGCAAGTGGATACCCTAGACCAATACTCATAAAAATGTTCAATTTTAGCGATAAAGCGACCCTGCTTCGGAAGGCCAGAGAAAGGGGGGATATCAAATATAAGGGGGTTAAAATCTCACTTTATCAGGATTTCTCGCCAGACCTACAGAGGCGCAGAGTGGCTTTTATTCCAATTAAGCGTACCCTCCAGCAATATAAGATTGTCTATGCCTTGCTTTACCCTGCCCGTCTGCGAGTGACAGCGATGGGAGGTACAAATCTTTTTGATTCCCCGACAAGCGTGGAGAAGTGGTTGGAGGACAATAAAAAAGACCTATAGCGCTTATGGCAGCATGAGACAAATGACAAGCTAAAAATGGAGGAAAGGATTTTTGCATTTATGAACCCCTAAATATATATATATTTTTTTCTTCTTCTTCACATCTAAAAAACACTGTGATAAACAGAAAAGCACCTTAATTGAAATAATTGGTTTATAATATATGGGGAAGATTTGGGGAAGATTTGATTTGACAAACATAACACAAGGTGGAGAGAAAATAGAGAGAAACGTAAAAATACTTTAAATAGCACTTCAAAAACACGAGGGAAAGAGACACGGTGTAATCACTAAGGAGGGGGGGTGGGAGGGGGGAGGTGGACATCTATAAGGGTATAGATGTACGCTGAGTGGGTGAGGAGAGGGGATGTGTGTAGAGTGGAGGTCACTGGTACAGCCCCTAGGGTAGGCCCAGCTGGGCAAAGGGGGAGGGGGTGGGGGAGGAAGGAGAGGGGGAGGGAAGTAAAGGGGGTAGGGGGGGAGAGGTGGGATAGGGGAGGGGGAAGGAATAGGGGGAAGCAGGATAAGGGAGGGGAGGGGAGACACATTACAATCAAAAATCAGGAGATAATGATTCACAACTACAAACACAAGCATGGACATATATGTTTTTCAAATACACTAGATGGTATAAAAACACGATCGTAAGCTTTTGGGTAACACTGCCAATATTAGGTTAATTTTATATAGGTATATATATTCTGGGTTTGATGGTAATTTATTTAGAGGAGTATTTTTTTTTTTCTATTTTTTTTATTTACACAAGTACTACCTCGTTTTTCTCAATGGCCAACGTAAATAAAATGGGCATATTACTTATGACATGGAATGTCAGGGGGTTGAGGGATAAGGTCAAGAGAGATGCAATGTTTAAATACTTTGGTAGATTGCAACCGCAGATAATTTGTCTCCAGGAAACACACATGCGACCTGAATCTGTCCACCTGTTGCGTTCACGAAAATACCCGACGCAATATCATTCCATGTACTCCTCTTACTCCAGGGGAGTCAGTAATCTGGTGTCTGTTAATGTCCCCTTTGAATGCATTCAGCAACAGGTGGACAGAGAGGGCAGATACGTCTTTTTGCTGTGTAAGCTTAACAGGTTACTATGTATTGTTGCTGCAATTTATATTCCTCCGACATTTTCGGAGGCGCCTCTTAGAAAGTTGGCGCAACTTATGGCATTATTCCCAGAGGTCCCGGTGTTAGCGTTGGGGGATTATAATAATACCCTAGATCCAGGACTGGATAGAATGCAACTGGTTTCTAGAGGGGCAAGGTCCACAGTCGGTAGGACAGCCTTTGCCTCCTTGCTCTCTGAATTGGGACTACACGATGTCTGGCGGGAGAGACATGATGGGGAGAGATGCTATTCGTGCCATTCCGCTTCACATGGTGGACTCTCCCGGATCGACATGGGTCTAGGAAACAAGGTTTTAATGCAGAGGGTAAGGGACTCCGCCTATGAGCCAAGATTATTGTCAGATCACTCTCCATTTTGGGTACAGCTAGATATTACTGCTACATCGGGCCGCCCACTGTGGAAAGTGAACCCTTTTTGGCTGACCCTGTTCCCATCCCCAGATGAGACCGTGGGGGCATTGCAGGAATTCTTATATTTTAACAGGGGATCGGCTAGTGCAGCGGTTGTATGGGACTCACTTAAAGCTTTCTTGAGGGGACGTCTCATTAGAGAAATTACAGGTATTAAAAAAGGCTCTAGGAAATGGGAGAACAAAGTACGAGCTGAAATGAAAGCTAGAGAACAGGCACTGGTAGCAGACCCCTCCCAAGCTAATCATGACTCCTGGAATGAGGCGCAATCTTTCTACAACTCTGTTTTGTTAACAGCAGCAGAGAAGAGGAGATATTTCCATCAGCAGAGTTATTTTGAGGAAGGGGAAAAAACGGGTCATCTTCTTGCCTTGGTGGCTAGGGAACAGCGGGACTCTTCTGGCATTCAGGCTATAAGAGTGGGGTCTGGGGAAACACACACTCTTGGCTCTGAAATCTTAGATGACTTCCATCAGTTTTATAGGGATTTATATTCCTCTAAAACTAATTATACGGAGTCAGAACTGGCCCGGTTTTTGCAAACTTGCCTGTTCCCCCAGCTGTCAGAGGTAGATAGGGAGATGTTAAACCTCCCTATTACATTGACAGAATTGAAAGATTCCCTAGATGAAGCCCCGCACCATAAGTCCCCAGGCTCGGATGGATTACCGGCGGAGGTGTACTCCCAGTATGGAGAGATTCTTCTTCCACCCTTACTGGAGGCCATATCAGAGGCAGCGGAGACAGGTAGCCTGCCAGATAGTATGCAAGAAGCTATAATAATAGTACTCCCCAAGCCAGGCAAAGACAAGCTCCAGCTAGACTCTTCTCGCCCGATCTCTTTATTGAATACGGATGTCAAGCTTTTGGCTAAAGTTTTGGCTACGAGACTATCCAAGGTGATTGATAAGCTGATCCATAGAGATCAATCTGGATTTATACCAACACGTTCAACGGCAGATAATATACGACGGCTGTACTTGAATTTACAGGTGCCGGTGGATAACCCGGGGGGTAGGGCCATTCTGTCGCTGTATGCTGCTAAAGCATTCGATAGTGTGGAGTGGCCCTACCTCCTGGAAATCCTGACAAGATTTGGATTGGGGAAGAAATTCATAACATGGGTGAAGGTGCTTTACTCCAAACCGGGAGCCAGACTCCGTATCAATAACAATCTTTCTTCCTCATTTGAGGTACATAGAGGTACCAGGCAGGGGTGTCCGTTATCCCCACTGCTGATTGCTTTGGCGGTCGAACCCCTGGCTATCTTGATTCGTACTGCGTCGGAGGTGGTCGGATTTCGTAGGGGTCAAAGGGAGGAAAAAATCCTTATATGCGGATGATGCACTTATTTATCTGGGGGATACGGCCGCATCGTTGCAAACAGTGATGGGTATCATAGGAGATTTCGGAGGTTTTTCAGGTTTCACTATAAACTGGTCTAAATCAACAATAATGCCCATAGATCCGTTGACAGAACGACTACCAGCTGGTGCGGAGCAGATCGCCATAACCAAGAACTTTAAATATTTGGGGGTAGTGGTATCCCCGGATCCAGCGGAATATCTTCAGCTGAATCTGGGCCCACTACTGGAAAGACAGAGAGGGAAATGCAATAGCTGGTGCAAGCTCCCTCTGTCAGTGGTGGGACGGGCAAATTTAATAAAAATGGTATGGGCCCCACAGTTATTATATGTTTTTCACAACTCCCTTATGTGGATCCCAAATAAATGGTTCAAACGAATAGATACCCTGATGCGGGATTTGATATGGAAAAAAAAGATAGCCAGGATAAGCTTAACCACCCTGCAATATAGTAAGGAAAGGGGGGGATTGGCAGTACCCCACCCCAAAATGTATTTTCTGGCCTCACAGTTCCAGCAGTTGGCGGGATGGGGCAGGGAAGAAAAAGAGGATCCTACAAGTATCCTGGTGACTACGGTGGCTCCTACACTAAAGGCAGCATCTCATTTGGAGATGGACTTGCCTAGTATACCACACTCTGCACCTACGGGTATTCTCCTTAAAAAGGTCTGGGGGGAGATCCGGAAGGCTTTGAGGTTAACGGGCCCACTGCCCTTTACCCCGATATGGCAAAACCCTAGATACCCAGAGTTACAGGACCTAGAGGGCTTTACCTCCTGGAAAGAGAGAGGGATTTGTTTTTTTTCGCAACTGTACGAGGGAGAAGTGTTAAAAACATACGAACAGATGTGCCAGGAATTCCAGTTAGCCCCAAGGGGCTTTTATCAATATCTTCAGCTTCGGCATGCTCTGCAGGCACAGCAAATGACACAATCCTTAGTAATATCATCGTCACGTCTGCTGATGGAGGTCCTCCAGGCGGATACCCGGAGAGGACTAATATCAAAAACATATGCGGAATTACTATCCTCAATACAGGACTATGCCTCCCTTAGATGTCATAGTAAATGGGCAGAAGACATCGGAGATATAGATGGGGACCAGTGGGATATGGCATTGGACTCTATTCCGGCGGTATCTGTATCAGCGTCCCACAAATTATCACAATTATTTATTCTGCATAGGGCCTATAGAACACCAGTACAGCTTTACAAGTGGGGAGGAAGGGACTCCCCCTTGTGCCCAAACTGCAAAGTACAGCAAGGGGACTTTATACATCTAATTTGGAGGTGCCCAAAACTCCACAGATACTGGGAGGAGGTTTCCCAGAACATCACAAGAGTGGCCCAGGTACCTATACCCTTGGCCCCCTTGGTGTACCTGCTTGGGACGATTGAAGCTGAAAAGTTCCCACAAGGAAGGTACTATATGATAATAAGACTGATGTACCTGGCTAGAAAGCTAATAGCGCGATATTGGATGGCAGAGACGGTTCCCACAGGGAAGCAGTGGATTGCGTATGTCAATTTCTTGCTTTTCAGAGAACGGCTCGCCTACAGACGTAGAAAGGCAGTGGATAAATTCAATCTTATATGGCAACCATGGCTGGAGGATCCTAGCCTTGTGTCATTACAACTGGTAAAGGATAGGCTCCTGATGTAGAAACCTATGGGGCGGTTGGGGGGGGGGGAATTATAAGTTAAATGCGCTAATGACAATGCATTAGATTTGGGAGAGTTTGCGAACAGGAGAAAAGACCCAGGTTGTTAAGATTCAAAGGGTTGGGCGGGGGTAGTTGGGGGGGAGTAAAAGGGAAAAATTAAAATGTCTCTGTTGTACTGTAAATTGATTAGGTTTTTTTTTTTTGTATGGACAGGAATTTTAATATGCTTTTGTTTATATATCAATGTGTAAGACTAAATGCACAAATCACATGTATTGATTGAGCAAATGAAAAATAAAAGGATTTAAAAAAACAAATACAGGGATGGAGGTAAATGACTCGTCATTACCTCATTTAAAGTCCCACCAACTCTCTTTCTTTATCACTACCAATAGGGATGGAAGTATGTGTTTGGGACTTTTACCTAATATGCTCTCGCATATATATATTTATAAACAATTTTTTGTCATTATAACTGCTCCCTTTTTTCTTTCATTGTACCAAGTTTTTAATTTTATTATGATTTATTATTTGTTATGCCTTATCAACATGGCTGGTTTGGTTCTTTCAGTTCATTTGCTATTGTGTACAGGTCCTGTTTGCTCCTGGCATTGGTTGCTGTGCCGGATGGTGCCTCTTGCGGGTTTTTCCTTAACCAGGGGCTGCGACCCACACTGCCATCGCTCCCCTTCCCCTTGGTATGCGGGGACATGTGGGCGGGCTCTGTGTGTCGACGTCACGCCATACCGGCCGGACACGGGGCGATTATTCGCTGTTTATTCGTGCGGCCGCACAGGTGCCAGTCGCGGGCGGTTTGTGTGGTCTAGTGGCTCCAATCGCCAGGCGGCTCTTCCGCATTGGTGTTGGAGCCTCCCCTACCCCTCTGCTCACGTGCGGCCCTTTGTTTTCCAGCTACCAGCGTTTAGGGAGCTATTTTGGTGCCAACTACCAGGCGGCTCTTCCGCATTGGTGTTGACTCCTCTCCTCCCCGGAAGCTCGCGTGCGTAACTTGGCGGGGTCCCTGGACGGCGGCGCCTACATAGGTGCTTCATCTTTGGATGGCTCAGGCACTTGGCTTCTCTGCACTTCACAGCACAACATGTAGATTACAGGTATCTTTCCCTCATTTGCCCCTTGTCCCTCCCATCACTCATTCCCTCATTCATTAACTCTAACTGGTGGTAGTTGTTATGACTTATCCCCATGTCCTTTTTGGCTGTTTGCTTAGTTCTAGCGTGTATGCCTCTTTCCTCCCTCCACCCATCACATTTCACTATATCCCTTAGCGTTGCTTAGCTAGCAATTCCCCCCCCCCCCCCTATTGCTCTTCACATCACCAACACACACTACTCCTTAAGTAATACAATACATGCATTTATTTTTTATAGTCACAACTTGTCACGACTTCATGTCTCGACATCCTCCTTTGCCTGGTGCCTGTCCATCCTTGATGCGCCCTGTGTTGGGGGCCATTGCCGTGAAGGACCCTGCCTCAGTCCCTGGTGGGAGCAGTCCCCGATTTTGGAGGCGCATTTGACCCAGCCTCCATGCCGGTCTCACATGGATACCATGTAAGTACCATCTGGAACTCTGACTTCATGTTCACTGTTTCTTCATATGCAAATGCACTGGATCAACCTGTAATGCAACTATGTGATTATATCATTACAGAGACACAATACACGCTAGCTCCTGACGAGCGACATTTAAGTCGCGAAACGCATAGAGCCACCAAATATCGTGTTTCTATCATGTGTCACTACAGCAATCTCACAATGCATCAATTAATTTCTGTTGTATATTCTGGTCCTTGTTATATTTTTGTCTTGTTGTGTATCCATTTATACATTAAAACTATTGAATTTAATTTTTCCTACCCTTCTTGTTGTTCATCAATCATGTGTAACCTTATAGGTACCGATACATGGGTATATTCATGAACTCCTTATCAATCTAATACTGTTATGTATGATTTGATTATGTGAAGTTAGAAAGCATACAATGTACCCTTGACATGTTGGTTATCCCATATTAATCCAATCCTTATCCCACACATACTTCATTCAAAGTCCCGCCCTTTGTTGCTCTCTCCTTTCTACAAATACAGGAATGGAGGTAAATGACTCGTCATTACCTCATCTAAAGTCCCACCAACTCTCCATTTTTGGTTTTCTAGTGAAGAGATCCTGGTTTTGGTGGGAAAAAATGCGTTTGGTGGCCATCTTGCGGTGGTCCAGATTTCATCCACCATTTTGTTGTGGCCTGGCTTGGTGGCCATTTTGAGAGGCGTAGGCTGTTTGGCCTGTGGGTCATCGTATAGGGGAAGGTGCAGCCACCTTTCCTTTAGGTCTGATACCATGTGACCGTGCTGTGGCATTCGTCGGCTATCTTGCTGGTGGAATTTCTCAGCCTTTGGGGCAGATTTTGATGTTTGGTGCGAATTGAGTAGTGCGGTCTTTTCTGTGTTGGAATCTGGTGGACACTATTTTTGTTTTCCTTTGTGTGTGGGAACCCATGTGGTCTTGTGTTCATTTGATGTCCCATGTTTGTCAGTTTTTGTGGGAAGAGGTTTTTGCTATTAGGGAAGTTTGTGCTGATTTTGGCGAAATCAAAAACTGCATTCCATTTTGTTGTGGCTTGGCTTTTTGTCGGCCATCTTGAGAGGATGTTTTGTTTGATGTTGAATTCACTAGTTTGAATGTTTTTTCTAAGCATCGCCTCTTGAGTTGAGTAGAGTGGTATCTTGATATAGCGCGGTCTTGACCCGAGGGGTCCCGACGCGCTTGCGGACACATACACATGCTGGGGCCCATTTATGGACGGGATCTGGTTGACCTACCAGCATGTCTTTGGAGTGTGGGAGGAAACCGGATTGCCTGGGGGAAACCGACGCAGGCACAGGGAGAACATGCAAACTCCAGGCAGATGGTGTTGGGATGGGGATTTCTCTGTTTTCATTTAAGTGAATATAAGCTATTACAGGTTTAGCTGCCTTTGCAGTATATGAGCGGCGGTTTTTGTATTGAATTTTGGTTTTAAGTGAAATCCCTACTTTACACTGAATTTTAATAGATTGTAAGACTAACTTTAACTGAGTTTTTGTACACAGCGGTGCGTGTTGTTTTTATGTTTAAATATTTGGGAGTTTCCCAGAAGGCAATTCATTGTTTTTGTAGGTCTCGAAACTTGTGGTTTGACTTCCGAGTCAAGGGGGATTCCCTCCCATTTGCAAAGGGGGGTTTATTCCATCCTTTCCTTGGCCAATGTTTTTTTAAATTGTTGAAATATGATGTTTAGCCATGGATATTTTTGGTGTGTTAATAGACAAGGTGATGGGGCTAGGCTCCCCCCTCCCTCTTCCTGTACGTTGATGTGTAAATAAACCAGTTTGGCGTTTTAAGAGCTGAGCATGCAACAGGAAGTTCTTTTTCAGCATTTATGTATCGGCAGGATGTTGGTGAGAGGAGTTTGGGGTCTTCTGAAAGGTGAGCAAAGGGATTTGTGTTTTGAAAGGACAATGGAAAACATTTTGGCGAAAAAGAGTGTTTTATATTTTGTTCCAGTTTTGTGAAGTTTTATACTGTAATACAGTTTTGGGTAGAGAGCAAACAGGGGGGCATCACCATTATTGTTGTAACATCTAGATGCAGGTAGAAAGAAGCCATAATATTGTTTTGAATAGTGGAGGATTTCATGGTTCTTTGTAGTTTGTCTGACAAACACGTTTAGAAGGCTGTATATCGTGAGACAGGTTGGGCCGTGTAAAATAATCGGAATTCCTGTGCGCGATTGTATTAGCATAAAATGTGAGGGGTAGTACGCCAGCATACCGGGAGGCCGTGTAGAATATCGGAATACGTCAGTGCCAGTACTGTAAAAATGGTCACTAAGCAGTACTGCTCCGAAAATTAGTGCAAGGGTGCCCCGGACGCAGGGACACTTCATAAGCAATTCGAATCGTCATGGGTAATGTGCCGTCCATGCGTTGGAGGAAAAAAATGAGGCTCCACACCAGTCAGACAGCTGCACCGCACATGAGGTCTGGGTTTGGGGCTCTGGACATGAGACCCCTTAAAGGATGACATACTGTATATGGCCAGAGGGTACAGTAAGGTGTATTCCTTTTGAAGGTACTTTTGATGTCTGGAGGACGAGACCTCAGAATAAAAATACCTTGGAAATAGTTCAGCTGTAGCTTCAGAAATCTGTAATGATGAGTGTTGATGGAGGTGTAGTACACGTTTTTGTGATTCTCAGAGGAGAAACTGTGGTTAAAATTCTCATGCCCGTTTGTTTGAACTTTGTATGGCTGGTCCATGCAAGATTCTCAAGCTGCTCTCATGTTTTTCCCCATTGTATTTTTTTCTATTGCTGAAAGAGTGAAGGTAGAATTCTGGCTGTTTTGTTTTTTCATTTTTGTTTCGGAAACTATGAAGTGTCTCCCCCACATTTGTATCTGAATGTTTGTATGTAGTAACGTGAATATGTTCGAACTTACCGCGGCGATCCTCCAATGCATCGCGTCTGTTGTATTTTTGTAGGAACGGGAAAAGTAAGGGTTACAGAGGATTTTGTTTGAATCGGTTTTAAAAAAAAAGATATCATTGACAATTTACCAATGTACAGGAATGTCATTATTGTTTGCCATTCTTTGCAGGTTAAATATGAAGGATAGAGTAATAATTTTGCTTATAAGTATTTTTCAGGTCCAAAGAGCTTCTAAAAGAGTATATACATAGAGAGCAGGTGTATGTAGACAGCTGTACATATGGATAAATACATTAGTCTAAGGAGGTAAAAGTATCATGGGCTATTTTATTGTTTATTGTTTCCTGCACCACGCATTTCTCCCTTCAGTCTGTAATGAGGAAGAAAAGGGGGGGATGATAAATGTAAGAATGACAGTTTTTTTCAACCAAATAATGTTAATCTCTGTAATTCTAACCAAGTTGGTGCCAAGACTGTCTTTCTTTGATAGAATTTGAATCGGCGAGCAGCAGTCTGGTGAAGTAGGTTCCCATCCCAGATGCTAAGAACCTTTTGTCAATGGTTCCAGGTATTGTAAGCCACGCACAGGTTATGCAGTGACCACAGTCCCGATGTCTGGGTTATTGTCATAAGAGGGTTGTTTGGAGGTCAATCAAAACCAGGGTCATACTTTCCTCATTAGCTGTCACTTACATTCTCAGCTGATGGGGTGGGTGCGATCACTGTAACATGAACTTCAAAATGTCTACCACAGGGTTCACGAGTCCCTCCTGGACCCTGACACAATAACCGGTTTACATTCTTTCCAACCAGGTGACTGGGTCGTTGTAAAGAAGCTTGAGGGACGAGACCACTCCAGCCACTGCAAGAAGCGGCTCAACCACACCAAAGAATTGAGTAGTATCTTTGTTTATTTATATTTTTTTGTTTAGTACATTTTAGCAAGGGTAACGATGAAAAGCATCCAAAGTTATTGTTTAAAGTGTATTACCTGACTAGCTCAGAAAGCGAACAGGACCGAATGCTGGGTCTGTTCTGGGTCTCCACCGAGTTTTAGTACCCCAGCTATGACAGCGGTAAATGCCATTTATGATGTTATTATGGGTATGAGGAGTTTTGACAAACTAGTGAAGACTCCAAACAGACACTTGTCAATGGAATTTAACGATGCATTTTTAGAGGGTAAAATTGGTTATAATTTTAATATTTCTAATAGCTCTGCCTCTTGTCTGTTTGGGTATAGGGACAACTAGGTAGCCCACATGTGTTATTTAACTTTAGTTTGGTGTTTATGCGGATCTACAGCTTATAAGGTAATTCCCCCAATGCAAGAGGTTCATGCGTGATGGTGAAACTCATCCCAGCATCTTATGTCGTGGCCGATCGTGAGGATCTGATGGTGCGAGAGAAGGCAAGAATGGCAGGGACAGCTAGGAGGGAATTGTTCACCAACCCCGGCCAGGTCTGGGCATGGTGTCCTGCATGTACAAGGTGGGGGGGGGGGGCTTGAGCTTATGATACGATTGAACAATTCTCATCCATTGAGGATGGGATGTTTCAAGTAACAAGGTTGGGAGTCCTTGTTTCGCTTTTGCGTCTATCTAGCAAGGTTACTCTGTGGTATAACAAGGAAGCTGAGACTTATGCAGTGTGTAAATGTGCTTTTACTATACAAAGATGCTGTACATACAAAACTATTACAATATTAGGGCTAAAATACAAGACTGACAGATCTCTATAACAAGCAAAATACCTAGCAAATAGAACAGCCTATGGTCTATAACTACAAATACATTTAAAGGTTACTTATCTTCGATTACTCGTGATCTCCATTGGCAATAATTCTTCTTGGAGACCAGGTTCTGTTCTTCTTCATGATCTTACAGCAACATGGTGTGTGTGTCCCTCCTAGCTTACTGCTTTTATGTGTGTCAGGCTGTTTACCATTGTTATCAAAACTGTAGCTGTATTTCAACAATAGCATTGAATACAACAATGCTATCTACCTATTGTCTACTCAAAACGAACCTGTAATCTAAACTGTGATTTCTTTCAGTTTGAGAGCTGAAAGAAATCTCAAACAGGTAATGTTTACTTGTTTACTGTGGCTATAGAGACATTAGCATATTGGATACAACAATGGTATCTAACCTATTGTCTACTCAAAATGAAACCTGTAATCTAAACTGTAATTCTTTTCAGTTTGAGAGCTGAAAGAAATCTCAAACAGGTAATGTACTAAAATACAACAATGGTATCTAATCCCATTGTCATTTGTTTGAGAAATCTACTCAAACCAAATGCTGACAGGTAATCTGACCAACTCACTATTGTAAAATTGTCCCATGTATCCTATGTCTGATTAATATAATAAAAATCATATTTTTAACAAACGCAATACATTCCGCCCTATGATTTTTATTTTTTCTCTCTCAGACCACACACAGAAAATCTCTTTATTACTAAAAACTCAATATACACATGAATTTTCCTTAAATGCAACCCCTCCCATATTTCTGTCACTGGGAAGGTGTTTCAGTCTTTGGATAAAAGTTCATTAGAAAGTCCATTCTAAAGTTCTTTAGAAACAAGTCCAGGCTTGGAATACATCAAAGGCCTTGTTCTCCACAGCTCTTGCGATCTTCCGTCATTCTTTCCATCATGTAACCACTTTTCTCTGGTCTTCCTATGGATCAAATCGGAGACAGCCTGTGGAGTGGAAAACAAAGCGGATTATCTGTTCCTTCTAACAATACATAAACAGTAGATCCTGGCCCTTCAGCTACAATCTCTCCTCTAAATGGCTTCTTGCCTGGATATCTGACCAATACTTTGCCACCTGCCTGTATGCACCTCTGACCCTCCCAAAGAACATCAATAGGGAGGAGAGGAAATATACTGATATTTCCCAGAAAATCACTGCTGTTTATTTTGGAAGGTTTGATGTTATGTAGCCTCACTTTCCACTCTTGCTGCGAAGTATCCACTAACCAGTCAGAGTCCCAGCCACTGTCTTGGAGCTCATCTGCCAATGCAAATATAACTTCAAACCTTCCTGCCAGATTCCCTCTCATTCCTAGATAGGCTTCAGCTTCAGATACGTCACTCTTTGTTTCTATGTCATGGGAAGCAGTAACATGGTATCTGTTAAACCCTGTTCTTTCAGGAACCTTACATAAATACTGAACTCTGCACTCCAGCTGTGGAATCTGTGCTTCAGCCCCTACCATCCTCTCATATGGTGTGCTTTTGGCTATTGGCCTAGAATTTAACAACATTACTGCCTGTGTGAGGACCCGATCCCACCCCCTTAGTGTATGTGTGGGTGTAAGTTTGCGTATCTGGTCCTTCAATAGCCCGTTGTATCTTTCAATCAAACCAGCTGCCTGTGGATGGTATGGGATGTGGCACAACCAGTACACTCCAGAATCTTTGGCCCACTGCTGTACTGTTGATCCGGTGAAGTGTGAGCCATTATCACTTTGGACTTGTTTGGGACAACCATAAGCAACGTCAAGTTTCTGAAGCAGTTGAAGCGTTGCGGCTTGATCTGCACGTTTGCAAGGATGAACAAGCATAAGTCCTGAATAGGTGTCCACTGCAGTGCAACAATATCTCAGTCCATTGTTTCCCCGGGGCAGGGGACCGATGAAGTCAATCTGCCAGATCTCTGCACGCCTCTCACCCCTCTTAATCGACCCAGTGGAGTACTTTTGCAATGGCCATTGTCGCACTTCTCCACACACTGTACAGTTCCCTATTACAGTCTTTATCATGTCCATGGATATAGGCAATCCTCTCTGCTGTGCCCATTCATATGTTGCTTTCTGCCCCAAATGTCCAGATTGCTTGTGGGCCCAGTTGGCCAAGTTCATCAAAACAGGATCAATTGGCACAACTGCCTTCACTTTTGCGATTTCATCTGCAACTCTGTTATAGTTCTCAAAGTCTGGTACTAGGGGCACATGTGCATCAACATGCCCCACTTTTATGGTGCAGGAGTGAGCTTCCTTCCAGATGTAGTCCCAGACTTCCTTGCCTCCCCACACCACCTTTCCATGAATCATCCATTCATTGGACTTCCACGTGGGCATCCAAGTTGTCAGTCCTTTAAAAACCACCCAGCTGTCAGTGTAGATAGTGACATGGGAAGAAGGATCCTCCTGAAAAGTCATCACTACAGCTTTCAACTCTGCATACTGACTGGACCCTCTGATTTCGGACTCCTGCAGGACTGTGTCTGTACTTATGGCTGAACCATCAGTAAACCATGCTGACTCCTTCATGTCTTCTGACAGAGACTCAAATGGTGGAGCCTCTTGAATGGGGGATGACTGCAGCACAGGAATTTCTTCTTCTGGCCGGGTGCTGGTAAAAGTAACAAGCCCTGCCAACTGTTTTGAAATGTCTCTAACATCCCCAGCTGCAATACCCCCTCTTTCTTGAAGGTACCACTTCCATTTCATCAGTGTCTGGTTCTGGACTACAGCTGCCCTAGTGGTCAGTCCATTATCTCTCACCCATCCTGCTATTGGCAATGCAGTATGGATGGTAACTGTGTCCTTTCCTGTAATGGTCTCTACATGTTGAAGTGCTGTGTAGGCCCCAAACAGGTACTTCTCTAGGGGCGTGTATCTCGTCTGTGCCCCTGTCAGTTGTTTGGACCAAAATCCAATAGGTATTGCTCTCAGTCCTTTCTTTTCATTTGGCTGCCACAGACTCCAAGATATGGTACCATTCTGCTCCACTACATCCAGCTGAAATGGTACTCCTTGTCTCACGGGTCCCAATCCCTGATGCTGCAAAATAGCTTTTTAGCAGCCAGGAATGCAGTCCACTGCTCTGAACCCCATGAGAATTCAGTCTTTTTTCTGGTAACATTGTATATAGTCCTCAGAATCAGTCCAAGATGTGGAATGAACGATCTCCAGAATTCCACAACTCCAATGAACTTCTGTGCCTCCTTTTTGGTAGTAGGGGGCAACAGCGCCTGGATAGTTTGCACAACTGTCTTTGGAATCTTCCTCTGTGGCCCAGTCCACATCATTCCTAAGAATTTCACCTCTGTGGCAGGTCCTTGGACTTTGTCTCTGTTGATAGCCCATCCTCTGTTCTCCAAGTGCTGTATCAGCAGGTGCAGTGCTTCAGTTACATCTTCTTTTGTCCCAGAGATCATGATGTCATCAATGTAGTGAAACACAGCGACTTTCACATTCAGGGTACTTAAATCTCGGGCAATCAGTCCATGACAAATCGTTGGAGAATGAAGATAGCCTTGCGGAAGGACAGTGAAAGTGTACTGGCGGCCGTCCCACACCATAGCAAACTGGTCTTGACAATCTGGGTCTATCAAAATTGAAAATAAAGCATTAGCCAGGTCTATCACAGCATGATATTCTCCTGCATCTTTAGCAATTTTCTCAACAATTGAGATCATATCTGGTACAGCTGACTTCAGTAGAGGTGCCACTTTGTTTAGACCTCTGTAATCCACAGTCATTCTATATGTCCCATCAGGTTTCTTTACTGGGAACACCGGAGACGAGAAAGGACTTACAGCAGGTCTAAGGATCCCTACTCTCAACAGTTCTTGAATAGTCTCCCCAATTTCTTTGTGGCCTCCAGGAAGTCTGTACTGCTTGAGACAGACTGGCTTCTCTGGTGGAGGAATGTAGACATGGGTCCATTTCGCATGACCTCTGACCACAGCCTTCACCGCCCTTACCAGATACGCTTTATCAGGATACCCGAATGTGAATGTACCTCTTTCAGTCTGAATTGACTGACCTTGAAGTACATCCATCCCAAGAATATTTTCGGATAACTCTGATATCAAAACATTTGTCATAAATCCTGATCCCTTGCCAATAGCCAATTTCACCCGTATCCTAACTGCTGGTGTAGTTTGCCCTCCCAAACCCTCTACATAAATCAATTCTCCTTTGTGATGGGAAGGATTTCCTTGCAAAAGTGTAACTTCAGCTCCGCTATCAACTAAAGCCATTACATGTGTAGGAGAAGATGACTTCCCCCACCATACAGTGACAGGTGCATATGGGCGTCGGTCTCCTGCTGTCACTGCCCTTGCCGCTATTACAGGAGACTCACCTTCCCTTCATAAAGGATATTGAACCTCCCAATCCCCTTTTCTGATTCTCTCTAACTCCTCCCCAGGATAAAGGGATTTGGGTTTGGGTTCATGTTCACTTTTGGGAATTGGTTTGGGGCTAACACGAGGGGTCTGTTCTGTTTCCTCTAAATCTAGGCTGATGTTATCTTCACTAGGAGTAGTGTTTCTAACCCTGACAGTTTTACCTACTAAATGTTTCCACCTCTTCAGCATTTCTGCAGTAGGAATGCCATCTATCTCATCTCTAGGTACTCCTGCCTTTAATAGGTCCACCCACATTTCTTTACTAGAAACAACTAGCCTGGTTTTCTCTTCACCTTCTGTCTTCTCTACCCCATTCCGTTTCTTCTCTGTTCTTTTCTGCTTGTATTCTTCCTGTCTGGCCTTGACCTTATCTACTGCCCTGACAGGTTTTGTTTTAGTCTCCTCTATCTCCCCCAACTGGCTTAAAAGGGTTGTGGCTAGTGTTGAGCGAACCCGAACTGTAAAGTTCGGGTCCGTACCGAACTTTAGCTTTTTCACCGAACCCAAACCCGGACTTTGCCCAAAAGTCCGGGTTCGGGTTCGGGTTCGGCAATCTAATAACGCATTTAGAAATGCTTCAGGGGGCAGCCAATCACCTTTTGATTAGCTGGTGTGCCCTTAGAGGCCATCATAGCCATGCCTACTAATGGCATGGCTGTGATTGGTCAGTGCAACATGTGACCCAGCTTCTATATAAGCTAGAGGCACACAGCACACATGACACTCTGCTTCAGAATAGATAGGGAGAGGATCTAGTCTGCTGCTGCTGCTTTTAGGGAGAGATAGAAAGATAGATGAGGTAGTCCTGATTCTACAATCTGAGGGAAAAGATAGAGAGATAGTGTAGTGTAGGGCCAGGTTCCTGTGTTGGTGCTTTCAGGGAGGGAGAATATTATATAGGAGTCCAGATTCAGAGATTAAAATCAGCGATCTGCATAGGTCTACCTATTTGTGTTGCAGTGCAGTCTTTTTACACTGCCATGAGCCCAGTGTCAGAGAAAATCTAACTTTTAGGGGAAAAAAAAAGGCACTTTATTGTTCTCTTTTCCAAAAGACCCATAGGGAAAAAAAAAAAAAAAGCATTTTATTTTGCTCGTGCAAAAAAAGACCCGTTTAGGGCAAAAAAAAAAAAATTTGCACCTTATTGTACGCTTGCAAAAAACGCAGTTTAGGGGCACAAAAAAAAGTTTGCAGTGTGTTATACATATTTTGAGGTGTTTGAAATAAACAATTTCTTTATAGTTTTCTCCTACGTTGCTATACTAAAAAAACAACATTTTTTTTGAATAGCATTTTCTGCAGCTGTGCGATTCAGCGGTTACGTACTGTGGGTGTGTTCTGCTCTTCCAAAAAACGCCGTTTAGTGGCACAAAAAAAAGTTTGCAGTGTGTTATACATATTTTGAGGTGTTTGAAATAAACAATTTCTATATAGTTTTCTCCTACTGTGCTATACTAAAAAAACTAAATTTTTTTTTTTAATAGCATTTTCTGCAGTTCTGTAGCTGTGCGATTCAGCGGTTACGTACTGTGGGTGTGTTCTGCTCTTCCAAAAAACGCCGTTTAGTGGCACAAAAAAAAGTTTGCAGTGTGTTATACATATTTTGAGGTGTGTGAAATAAACAATGTCTATATAGTTTTCTCCTACTGTGCTATACTAAAAAAACAACATTTTTTTTGAATAGCATTTTCTGCAGTTCTGTAGCTGTGCGATTCAGCGGTTACGTACTGTGGGTGTGTTCTGCTCTTCCAAAAAACGCCGTTTAGTGGCACAAAAAAAAGTTTGCAGTGTGTTATACATATTTTGAGGTGTTTGAAATAAACAATTTCTTTATAGTTTTCTCCTACGTTGCTATACTAAAAAAACAACATTTTTTTTGAATAGCATTTTCTGCAGCTGTGCGATTCAGCGGTTACGTACTGTGGGTGTGTTCTGCTCTTCCAAAAAACGCCGTTTAGTGGCACAAAAAAAAGTTTGCAGTGTGTTATACATATTTTGAGGTGTTTGAAATAAACAATTTCTTTATAGTTTTCTCCTACGTTGCTATACTAAAAAAAAAACATTTTTTTTTAATAGCATTTTCTGCAGTTCTGTAGCTGTGTGATTCAGCGGTTACGTACTGTGGGTGTGTTCTGCTCTTCCAAAAAACGCCGTTTAGTGGCACAAAAAAAAGTTTGCAGTGTGTTATACATATTTTGAGGTGTGTGAAATAAACAATTTCTATATAGTTTTCTCCTACTGTGCTATACTAAAAAAAAAACATTTTTTTTGAATAGCATTTTCTGCAGTTCTGTAGCTGTGTGATTCAGCGGTTACGTACTGTGGGTGTGTTCTGCTCTTCCAAAAAACGCCGTTTAGTGGCACAAAAAAAAGTTTGCAGTGTGTTATACATATTTTGAGGTGTGTGAAATAAACAATTTCTTTATAGTTTTCTCCTACGTTGCTATACTAAAAAAAAAACATTTTTTTTTAATAGCATTTTCTGCAGTTCTGTAGCTGTGCGATTCAGCGGTTACGTACTGTGGGTGTGTTCTGCTCTTCCAAAAAACGCCGTTTAGTGGCACCAAAAAAAGTTTGCAGTGTGTTATACATATTTTGAGGTGTGTGAAATAAACAATGTCTATATAGTTTTCTCCTACTGTGCTATACTAAAAAAACAACATTTTTTTTTAATAGCATTTTCTGCAGTTCTGTAGCTGTGCGATTCAGCGGTTACGTACTGTGGGTGTGTTCTGCTCTTCCAAAAAATGCCGTTTAGTGGCACCAAAAAAAGTTTGCAGTGTGTTATACATATTTTGAGGTGTGTGAAATAAACAATTTCTATATAGTTTTCTCCTACTGTGCTATACTAAAAAAACAACATTTTTTTTGAATAGCATTTTCTGCAGTTCTGTAGCTGTGCGATTCAGCGGTTACGTACTGTTGGTGTGTTCTGCTCTTCCAAAAAACGCCGTTTAGTGGCACAAAAAAAAGTTTGCAGTGTGTTATACATATTTTGAGGTGTTTGAAATAAACAATTTCTTTATAGTTTTCTCCTACGTTGCTATACTAAAAAAACAACATTTTTTTTTAATAGCATTTTCTGCAGTTCTGTAGCTGTGTGATTCAGCGGTTACGTACTGTGGGTGTGTTCTGCTCTTCCAAAAAACGCAGTTTAGTGGCACCAAAAAAAGTTTGCAGTGTGTTATACATATTTTGAGGTGTGTGAAATAAACAATTTCTATATAGTTTTCTCCTACTGTGCTATACTAAAAAAACAATATTTTTTTTGAATAGCATTTTCTGCAGTTCTGTAGCTGTGCGATTCAGCAGTTACGTACTGTGGGTGTGTTCTGCTCTTCCAAAAAACGCCGTTTAGTGGCTCCAAAAAAAGTTTGCAGTGTGAAATAAACAATTTCTATATAGTTTTCTCCTACTGTGCTATTTTAAAAAAACAACATTTTTTTTGAATAGCATTTTCCGCAGTTCTGTAGCTGTGCGATTCAGCGGTTACGTACTGCGGGTGTGTTCTGCGCTCCCAAAAACACCCATTTAGGGCAAGATCCTAAATTTTGAAAATATGAGGAGAAGGTCAAAGGGACGTGGTGGCCCCGGTCGTGGTGCTGCTGGTGGAGCTCCTGTTGCAGGGAGAGGACGTGGTGGATCTGTGCCAGATACACGCACAAGTGAAACACCTTCCTCAGGTGCGAGTAGGCGACCGAGCCTGCGGCGGTATTTTGTCGCGCCTAATGAGGCTGTACGAATGTTTAGGCCAGGACAAGTACAGGCGATAGTAGATTGGGTTGCTGACAGTGCCTCGGGTTCCTTCACATTGTCTCCCACCCACTCTTCTGATGAAAGAACAGAGTTGGCACCTGAAACCCATGTCCATCAGTCTTTCACCTCACCCCCTTGCAAATCAGCCAAGCAGTCTGAGCCCCAAATCATGCAGCAGTCTCTTCTGCTTTTCGATGACTCTGTTAGCAGGGTTTCCCAGGGCCATCCACCTAGCCCTGCCCCAGAAGTGGAAGAGATTGAGTGCACCGATGCCCAACCACTTATGTTTCATGATGAGTACATGGGAGGACCATCCCACATGGAATCAACGTTATGCAGGTGACCAGTGTAGTTTGGAGGAAGAGGCGGTGGTCGCACAGAGCCACCAGCACAGCAGAAGAGGGAGCAGGGTGCAAAAGCGGAGCGTCTGTCAGCTAGACAGTATGTCTGCTACTGCCCAACGCAGCAAGGGACCGAGCACACCAAAGCCAGGTCCAAGGAGTTCCCCAGCGTGGCAGTTCTTCACACAATGTGCTGATGACAAGACACGAATGGTTTGCACGCTGTGCAATCAGAGCCTGAAGCGAGGCATAAACGTTCTCAACCTGAGCACAACCTGCATGACCAGGCATCTAAGTGCAAAGCACGAGCTGCAGTGGAGTAGACACCTCAAAAACCAAGAAAGGTCTCTGGCTCCTCCTGCTTCCTCTTCTGCTGCAGTCTCGGCCTCTTCATCCACCTCTGTAGTGACAGTGGCACCTGCCACCCCGCAAACAGAGCATCTGCCAGCAACACTACCACCTGGGTCACCAACCATCTCCACAATGTCCCATGGAAGCGTTCAGCTCTCTATCTCCCAAACATTGGAGCGGAAGAGGAAGTACCCCCCTAGCCACCCGCGATCCCTGGCCTTGAATGCCAGCATTTCAAAACTCCTGGCCTTTGAAATGCTGTCATTCCGTCTGGTGGAGACGCAGAGTTTTAAAAGCCTGATGGCATTGGCTGTCCCACAGTACGTCGTGCCCAGCCGCCACTATTTTTCCAGGCGAGCCATCCCTTCCCTGCACAACCAAGTGGGGGACAAAATCAGGTGTGCACTGCGCAACGCCATCTGTGGCAAGGTCCACCTAACTACGGATGTGTGGACCAGTAAGCACGGTCAGGGACGTTATATCTCCCTAACAGCACACTGGGTAAATGCAGTGGCGGCTGGGCCTGAGGCAGATAGCAGTTTGGCGCATGTCCTTCCACCACCGAGGATTGCAGGGCGCTTCAGTTTGCCTCCTGTTGCTAACTCCTCCTACTCCGCTTCCTCATCCTCTACCACCTCCTCATCCGGTCAGCGTAACACCTTCACCACCAACTTCAGCACAGCCAGGGGTAAAAGACAGCAGGCAGTTTTAAAACTTTCCTGTTTGGGGGAAAAACCCCACACCGCGCAGGAGTTGTGGAGGGACATGGAACAACAGACCAATGAGTGGTTGCTGTCAGTGAGCCTCAAGCCCGGCCTGGTGGTGTGCGATAATGGGCGAAATCTCGTAGCAGCTCTGGGCCTAGCCGGTTTGACGCACATCCCTTGCCTGGCGCATGTGCTGAACTTGGTGGTCCAGAGGTTCCTTAAAAATTACCCCAATATGCCAGAGCTGCTGCAGAAAGTGCAGGCTGTGTGTGCGCACTTTCGGCGTTCTCACCCTGCTGCTGCTCGCCTGTCAGCGCTGCAGCGTAACTTCAGCCTTCCCGCTCACCGCCTCATATGTGACGTGCCCACAAGGTGGAACTCCACCTTGCACATGCTGGTCAGACTGTGCGAGCAGCAGCAGGCGATAGTGGAGTTTAAGCTGCAGCAATCACGCGTGAGTCGCTCTGCGGAACAGCACCACTTCACCACCAATAACTGGGCCTCCATGCGAGACCTGTGTGCCTTGTTGCGCTGTTTCGAGTACTCCACCAACATGTCCAGTGCCAATGACGCCGTTCTTAGCGTTACTATCCCAGTTCTATGCCTCCTTGAAAAAACGCTTCGGGCGATGATGGAAGAGGATGTGGCACAGGAGGAGGAGGAGGAGGAGGAGGAAGCGGGATCATTTCAAAGGCTTTCAGGGCAGTCTTTCACAAGTGGCTACGAGGGTGGGTTCCTGCACCAACAAACGCCAGGTACACAATTGTCCGGCAGAAAGGGAACAGTTCTGGAGGATGACGAGGTGGAGGAGGAGATGGAGGAGGAGGAGGAGGAGGCATTTTCACAGCAGGGTGGCACCCAGACCAGCTCGTGGCCATCACTGGTGCGTGGCTGGGGGGATACAGAGGACACAGACGATACACCTCCCACAGAGGACAGCTTTTCTTTGCCTCTGGGCAGCCTGGCACACATGAGCGATTACATGCTGCAGTGTTTCCGCAATGACCGCCGAGTTGCCCACATTTTAACTGGTGCTGATTACTGGGTGGCCACCCTGCTGGATCCCCGTTACAAGGACAACGTACCGTCCTTAATTCCCTCACTGGAGCGGGATCGTAAGATGCGCGAGTACAAGCGCACGCTGGTAGACGCGCTGCTGGTGGCATTCCCACCTGACAGCGGGCGTACGGTAGAAGCACAAGGCGAAGGCAGAGGAGGAGGAAGAGGTCGCCAACGCAGCCGGGGCACCGGCAGCACTTTAGAAGGCAGGGTTAGCATGGCTGAAATGTGGAAAAGCTTTGTCAGCACGCCACAACAACCAGCACCACTAGCTGAGATGGAACGTCTTAGCAGGAGGCAGCATTTCACCAACATGGTTGAACAGTATGTGTCCACAGGCCTACACGTACTGGATGACGGGTCTGCCCCCTTTAACTTCTGGGTCTCCAAATTGGGCACATGGCCTAAGCTTGCCCTTTATGCCTTGGAGGTGCTGGCCTGCCCTGCAGCCAGTGTATTATCTGAACGTGTATTTAGCACGGCAGGGGGCGTTATCACAGACAAGCGCAGCCGCCTGTCCAGAGCCAATGTGGACAAGCTCACGTTCATTAAAATGAACCAGGCATGGATCCCACAGGACTTGTCCGTACCTTGTGCAGAATAGACATGTATACCGGTGTTGTGACAAAAACTGTCCGGCCATCGGATTGTATCCGGCCCATACTGCGAAGGCGCAGCGCTTGCACAGTACAGAGGACAAGGAGATTCACAAAATCTCCGAAGATGAACAGTGCCTGCGCTGTGAGTGCAGGTTCAAGCCCCACCATCCAAGTGGACATACGGTAGCACATAGTAACAGGGCCCCTGACGGGCTCGGTTCGATCGCCACGCTTCGGGCACGGCCTCACTTGGCTCGTCTTGAACCACGGATGGTGTGGCCTTCACCTGAACTCACCACGCTGGCGCCGTTCGTCTTGGGAGATTTTAGAAATCCCCTTGTCCTACATACTGAGCAAGCGCAGTACAGGGTGGACACTATTTGACGGGGGACAGAATTCGACACATCACCGGCATTACACAGCCATTGTTGTATTTTTGAATCAGTGTTGGCTACCTCGTCCTCCTCCACCGCCGCTTCCACCTACACAGCCACATCCACCACCACTTCAACCTCCTACTCCATATGGACCTCGTCCTCCTAGGTCAAGATTATTATTTTTTATTTTTATTTTTTATATGTTATTTTAAGTTATTTCCCTATCCACAGTTTGCAGAGCACTTGCCATGCTCTTAACAACATTTTGCTGCCATTTGCAGCCCTCTAGCCCTTTCCATTACCTTTTTAGAGCCTTTTTAGTCCTTAGAAGTCCGGGTCCCCATTGACTTCAATGGGGTTCGGGTCCGGGTTCGGGTTAAAGTTCGGTCCCGAACCCGAACTTTTTTCCGAAGTTCGGCCGAACCCGTCGAACCTGAACATCCAGGTGTCCGCTCAACTCTAGTTGTGGCTTCATGAATCTTGCTGTTTAATCCCAGGCCTCCCAACAAAGACAATAATGGAGCCCTGAGATTAAATGGCGCAGACTTCATCAGCTTAGAGCGCAGAGCAGACGTAAAGGGTTCCATATCTGGACCTATCCATTCTGGAAATGTATTTAATCCGGCTATACAGCCCATCTCACGTAACCTGGAAATACCCTCTCCTATTGATCTCCAGGAGTAGGTATTTTCCAGGTCAGTAGGACTAGCGTGTACTCAGACTATTCCATCTCTCACAAGGTCTAACAGTGAAAAATTCACGCTAAACTCTCGGGCTTTTCGCATTGCCTGACGCAATTGTGGATCATGGGTTAACACTCCCATAGCCACTGCTTCCTTACCTGACAAAACAACACTGTCCGCCCCTTCATCCCATAAGCGTAGGAGCCAACTCAATAGGGGCTCCCCAGACCTTTGTTTGTATTGTTTTGCCAGCTCATGGAGTTCAGTTTGTGAAAACTACCGTACTTCTTCAAATTCAACATCTCTGGGGTTGCGATAATGCACCTCCCCATCTGCCATATCCTCTCTATCATGTTGCCGTTTCCTATGCTTAGTAATGAGAGGTCTAGCATACTTTTTCTTTCCCACTAGCAGATCATCCTCTGAAATATCAAACTCTATCTCCTCATCCTCACTATCATTTGAGGAGAGCACATCCTCACAATCCCAATTTGGGCATGTGACAATGGCACGTACCCTGGCTTTACTAACAGGATTACGCTTCCTTTTCCTTAAGGCATTAATTGATTTGGTCATGAGGGCTGCACACCGCTCTTGCAAATCATCAGCCCGACTAGCGGTTGAACGTACACACTCTGAAGCAACTGCTAGCTGGTCTTTTAATACCTTAACTTCTGCCTCTGCCTTCTCCCTTCTATGTGATTCAGTATAGAGAGCATGGAGGAAGTACCAACCCACTGTGGACACTGTCCTCTTCTCTTTCTTACTTAAATCCAACCCCTTAAGGCTAAAATCTACAAAATGATCTGAGACTTTATCACCCCAAGTCCGCTTCAAGGGAGAAGCATACTTCACAAATGCATTAGCAAGAGTCTCCCACTCATTATTTCTGGCCCAGATAGGTAAGCTGCACACTTTCTTCTGGTCACCAGAACCCTCTGCAGCCTTGCTTTTCCTAAACAGCTTACGCAGCATTTTACCTAGCACAAGCTACACAACACACTACAGAAAAACAAGTCTGCTTCAATTGAATTATAACACAAATTCCGGCCGAGCCCTCAAATGTTTTGCTTTTCCTCTATCTAGCAAGGTTACTCTGTGGTATAACAAGGAAGCTGAGACTTCTGCAGTGTGTAAATGTGCTTTTACTATACAAGATGCTGTACATACAAAACTATCACAATATTAGGAATATATTACAAGACTGACAGATCTCTATAACAAGCAAAATGCCTAGCAAATAGAACAGCCTATGGTCTATAACAGTACAAATACATTTAAAGGTTACTTAACTTCGATTACTCGTGATCTCCATTGGCAATTATTCTTCTTGGAGACCAGGTCCTGTTCTTCTTCCTGAGTGGCTTCTCACTGATCTTACAGCAACATTGTGTGTCTCCCTGTCCTCGCTTATGCCTCCTTTTATGTGTGTCAGGCTGTTTAACATTGTTACCAAACAGAAAACATAGCTGTTTACTGTAGCTGTATTTCAACAATAGCATTGAATACAACAATGCTATCTACCTATTGTCTACTCAAAACGAACCTGTAATCTAAACTGTGATTTCTTTCAGTTTGAGAGCTGAAAGAAATCTCAAACCGGTAATGTTTACTTGTTTACTGTGGCTATAGAGACATTAGCATATTGGATACAACAATGGTATCTAACCTATTGTCTACTCAAAACGAAACCTGTAATCTAAACTGTAATTCTTTTCAGTTTGAGAGCTGAAAGAAATCTCAAACAGGTAATGTACTAAAATACAACAATGGTATCTAAGGTATCTAATCCCATTGTCATTTGTTTGAGAAATCTACTCAAACTAAATGCTGACAGGTAATCTGACCAACTCACTATTGTAAAATTGTCCCATGTATCCTATGTCTGATTAATATAATAAAAATCATATTTTTAACAAACACAATACAGTCCTTTTAAGGGTCTGGGAATCTTTGGGGATCTAATTTTAATTTTACAGCGAATCGTGGTTAAAGGAAGTAGGAATATATATACTCATGTCGTTTTTATTTCTATTCTTTCTATGTCATGATGAGTGCTCCTGTTGCCTAATTGGACGCGTGACCAGAGCCCGAGCAGATGACCACATTTTCCTTGAGGAGACGCCCAGAAGCCGGACCCACGTACAAGACAGAGAAGATCCCAGACCAATCGGCGATTACTACAGCTCACCATGGCATGTCCTCCTTATAAGTCATGCTCCCGAAGAACAGTCTACATGTCAAGCCGTGTTTTCCTTTTTATGGACTCGTATGGACTGTAAGGACTGATTAATAAGATCAAGGTGCATCGACGGGCACATAGGAGCATATGACAAGAGGAGGAACGGTTGTGGAAAATTTTATGAAGATGTATTTAATATGTATTGTCATAGTGTCACCCAGTGTTAGTACTTCCGCAACCCACTCTAAAGAGCTGACTGGGCAGTCTGAGGCTGGTTGAATCCCGTCTGGTAGTGGAAAACGTCTTGAGGTTGGAGTGTGATGTTTGCAGCATGGGGATATGTCCCCCGACGAGGGGCCCTCTGTGCATTAGCACGGACGATCGTTGAGGAGGGGATATGCTCGCTCTGCAACGACATCATTGGTTATAGGCAGATGTGCGCTCTTGTCTCTGCTGTGTCTGATCAGCATGGTCGAGATTTGTAGCGCACACCTGCAGATAGCTTTCCTTCCACAAGCAATAATAAGTATAATCTGAATATGCGTTATTCTATTGAATGGCGCAAAATAAGGATTCCTATCAGCGGTAATATAAGAGTTTATGGGCGTATCATAGGCAGGGAGAGCGTCCATGTTTTAAAGCAATACGGCTTCGTTTGGCGCATACACGCTTTCCCTGCCCGGACACGCCCATAAGACTTTAGCCATCATGTTGTTGAATATGTTGTTGTATTATTGTGTTATTATTGTATTGAATTGTGTTGTATCCTTTAGCTGTATTTCTTGTGTTAACTCCTTATATTGACATTTCCTGTGTGGTGGGGACATCCTGTGATGTCCCCTCCCATGGAGGAGGTGATTGGCTGCTGCAGTCATCACTTCCTGTTCGTGGGATCTTTTGTGATAATAAAAGATCCTGTGAGGGCGTCGGCAGGCAGTGTTTTCTGGGATGCCGAGATGAGAACATAGCAGTGTGGTGATGCTTCTTGATTTGAATGAATGGGAATCGAATGGAAGGTGAGTGAATTTTAGTTTAAGATGCATTATTACATTAAGATTAGGGATGAGTCGAACACCCCCCGGTTCGGTTCGCACCAGAACCTGCGAACGGACCGAAAGTTCGTGCGAACGTTAGAACCCTATTAAATACAATGGACGCGAACGTTCGAAATCTAAAGTGCTAATTATAACGGCTAATATGCATGTTATTGTCCTAAAAAGGTTTGGGGACCCGGGTTCTACCCCAGGGAACATGTATCAATGCAAAAAAAAGTTTTAAAAACGGCCGTTTTTTCGGGAGCAGTCATTTTAATGATGCATAAAGTGAAAAAAAAAGTGAAATATTCCTTTAAATATTGTACCTGGGGGGTGTCTAAAGTATGCCTGTGAAGTGGCATGTGTTTCCCGTGTTTAGAACTGTCCCTGCACAAAATGACATTTCTAAAGGAAAAAAAGCCATTTAAAACTGCTTGCGACTTTAATGTCATGTCTTGTCCTGGCAATATGGATGAAAATCTTTGAGAAAAATGGCATGGCTACCCCATCACCACCCCCCCCAGCCCATTACCAGCCCCTTTGGGTCTTGTATGGATATTAAGGGGAACCCCGCACCCAAAATAAAAAAAAGGCCCTATATACTCTGAACAGCAGTATACAGGCGGTGCAAACAAGACAGGGACTGTAGGTTTGTTCTTAAGTAGAATCTGTTTGTAATTTTGAACAGGTACATTGTTTAAGTGTAGCTCCAGACCAAAAATATATTTTTAAGCTTTTTGAAAAACATAGGGAAGGGTTATCACCCCTGTAACATTTGTTTTGCTGTCTGTGCACCTGTTCAGAAGATTTCACCTCACTTTCCGTCCCAATGACAAATGTTTTTGGAAAAGTGGGGTTTTTATTGAAACAAGGATTGGTAATAAAGCATCAGTAGAGAGGAGACACCTTTTTCCCATATTAACTATTACAGGAGAGAATTTTCCTTCCATGGGGTAGATTTCCTCTCACTTCCTTTTGTCTCCTTCTGTTTGCAAGTAGGAGTTGTAAGTTGGATGTTTGAAAGTAGGGGCTTGCCGTATATACTCTGCTGAAATTTGCCCCTTAGATGTTGGTGTTGCCACAACACTGTGAGCCTTCACAGTTACTCTTGGTGGGCGCTGGAACGCCCTGCTGTGAACTATTATATCAGGAATTGTAATTACATGCCATTGTTGAACAGTGGTGGGAAAAATTGGGCCTTTGGTGGTGGTGCTGGTGCTACAACACTGTAAGCCCTCACAGTTACTCTTGGTGGGCGCATGAATGGGCCCTACTGTTAATTATTAGATCAAGAATTGTAATTGCATGCCCCTGTTGAAGAGGGGCAGAAAAATTGGGCCTTTGGTGGTGGTGGTGGTGTTGCCACAACACTGTAAGCCCTCACAGTTACTCTTGGTGGGCGCAGGAATGGGCCCTGCTGTGAATTATTAGATCAAGAATTGTAATTACATGCCCCTGTTGAACAGGGGCAGAAAAATTGGGCCTTAGGCACTGGTGCCACAACACTGCAACCCCTCACAGATACTGTACTTGGAGCACAGCAATGAGCCCTGTTGCAAAGTATTGCATCAAAAATTGTAATTACACGCCCCTGTTAAACAGGGGCAGAAAAATTGGGCCTTAGGCACTGGTGCCACAACACTGCAACCCCTCACAGATACTGTACTTGGAGCACAGAAATGAGCCCTGTTCCAAAGTATTGCATCAAAAATTGTAATTACACGCCCCTGTTAAACAGGGGCTGAAAAATTGGGCCTTAGGCACTGGTGCTGGTGCCACGACACTGCAACCTCTCCCAGATACTCTAGTTGGAGTGCAGGAATGAGCCCTGCTGCAAAGCATTGCATAAAAAATTGTAATTACATGCCCCTGTTAAACTGGGGCTGAAAAATTGGGCCTTAGCCACTGGTGGCGGCACCCAGAAACAAAAATGTTCTTCCAAGCTATCATCAGGAATCGGATCATTGAGGAGGAGGAGGATAGTCAGTCAACATAACAGGACACTCACTCAGCATCAGCATAGGCAGTCTTGAAGGGATGTGACATTTCAAAATAAGTTATTCTGTTATATCAGCTTCAGGTGCTTGGTAGCTGGTGGTGATCCAAGACTGGTTCATCTTTATGAAGGTCAGTCGATCAACCGAGTCGGTGGACAGGCGCACCCTGTGATCCGTGACAAAGCCTCCAGCAGCACTAAATGTGCGTTCCGAAAGAACGCTGGATGCAGGACAGGACAGTAGCTCAATTGCATACTGTGCAAGCTCTGGCCAGTGATCCATCCTCAAGACCCAGTAAGCCAGAGGATTTTCGGTGGGAAAGGTGTCCAAGTCTGACCTTGCCCCTAGGTATTCCTGCACCATGTATATCAGACGCTGGCGATGGTTGCTGGAACCGATCATACTTTGGGGCTGCGGACTTAAAAATTGTCTGAACGCATCGATCAGACGGCCACCTTCCCCACCCCTCCTTCTTTGACTGACCAAAGCCTCAGCAACTCGTTGTCCAGGACCAGGAGTTTGTAACCTCCCAGTCTCTGGGAACGCGTTGCACAGACCTCCCGGAGATGTCTCATCCTCTGCTCCCTCTGCGACGGTAAGATAAGGTCCGCAACCTTACCCTTGTACCGTGGATCAAGAAGAGTGGCCAGCCACTAATGGTCCCTCTCCTTGATCCGAAGAATACGAGGATCCTTCCGCAGACTTTGCAGGATCAGGGAGGCCATGCAGCGTAGGTTAGCTGAGGCAATCGGTCCGGAGTCCTCTGGGTTACTAAGGACGACATGATCCGCAGCCACCTCCTCCCAGCCACGTACAAGTCCACGGGTTTCTTGGGACTGTAAATCATCCCTAAAAGACTGCTGCTGTTGATGCTGAGTGACAGGCTCCACCTCCATGCTGACACAATCCTCCTCCTCCTCCTCGTCCTCGTCCTCTTCCTGTGCGATGGGTGGGACAGAAGGAACACTGTCTGGGTAAAGGGGGCCTTGAGAGGCAAGGAAGTCCTCCTCTTCCTGCCTCTGTTCTGCCTCAAGTGCCCTGTCCATTATTCCACGCAGCATATGCTCCAACAGGAGGACAAGAGGTACAGTGTCACTGATGCATGCACTGTCACTGCTCACCATCCTTGTGGCCTCCTCAAATGGTGCCAGGACAGTGCATGCATCTGTCAGGGACGTGCTGGGCTTGAACCTGGGACCTCTTCTGTGTCTGGCATTGACTCTACCAGCGGAGCTATCTGAGATGCTGGACAGTTCCCTGCCTGATCTGCTGGATAACCTATCTGATCCATTAGACTACTCTGCTTGGTGTCTGATTACTGTTGAACTCTGAACCCCTTGCTCCTCCCATGTACTTCCTATAAAAGACATTCCAGAGATGTTGTCCCTTGCGGTTTGATCTGCTTCTGTTCCCTGAGTTCCTGATTCTGTGCTTGTATCCTGTTCCTGTGTTTGACCCGGCTTCCTGACCACGCTTCTGTCCCCAGTCCTGACCTCGGCTCGTTTGACCCTGCTCAGTTATCTGCCAGTCTGCCTGTTGCCAAGATTCGGCCTGGACTTTGACTACTCTCTGCCTGCCACTTGTGATGTTTACCTTGATGACCCGGCTTGTCTGACTCTGCAAACCTGCACCAGCTTTCCTGCATCCTCTGCTCTGCAAGCTGCACACGCTGACCTGCATCCTTTGCAATGCAAACCTGCACCTGCTGACCTGCATCCCTGCTCTGCAAACCTGCACCTGCTGACCTGCATCCCTGCTCTGCAAACCTGCACCTACTGACCTGCATCCCTGCTCTGCAAACCTGCACCTGCTGACCTGCATCCCTGCTCTGCAAACCTGCACCTGCTGACCTGCATCCCTGCTCTGCAAACCTGCACCTGCTGACCTGCATCCCTGCTCTGCAAACCTGCACCTGCTGACCTGCATCCCTGCTCTGCAAACCTGCACCTGCTGACCTGCATCCCTGCTCTGCAAACCTGCACCTGCTGACCTGCATCCCTGCTCTGCAAACCTGCACCTGCTGACCTGCATCCCTGCTCTGCAAACCGGCACCTGCTGACCTGCATCCTCTGCTCTGCAAGCTGAACCTGCTGACCTGCATCCGCTGCTTCCGGAACCAGCCGTTCCAGTCTCCACTCGGCTCCACCACTCCAAGCAGTGAGGATCAGACAGGCACCCTTACCTCACCGTGCTCTTACCACCACTGTCCCCACTCCAGTGGTCTCCGAGCCGGGGTTGTACGGGAGGTCCCTCTCCGCACGTCAGGCTCACACCTAAGGTACGTTACAGTATCAAACCGCCATGCCTGAGCCTGCAGGAGATACCTTGCCTATGGACAATGTCTATCAACACCTTACAGCTCTCACTCAGATCGTGAAGTCTCTGCAGGGCAGCCATGTCCGAATGGATAAGCAGACACAAACTCAAGCCACCTCTGCAGATTCACCTCCAACCCCAACTTCCTCTATTGGAATGTTACCATCTCCTGAGCCCAGGGTCCCTGTTCCTGAGAAATTTTTCGGGGATCGGAGTAAATTCCGCGCGTTTTGCAACGCATGTGAACTTTACTTTTCGTTGCTACCTCCTGACTTTTTCATCTGAAGCCACCAAGGTGGGCTTCGTTATCGCTTTGCTGCAGGGGGAACCTCAAGCTTGGGCCCATCACCTACTTGAAGTCCGCCATGTAGTTCTAGACTCTCTGCCCTCTTTTCTTGATGCCATGG
Organism: Rana muscosa; assembly: GCA_029206835.1. Classification (NCBI taxonomy): domain Eukaryota; kingdom Metazoa; phylum Chordata; class Amphibia; order Anura; family Ranidae; genus Rana; species Rana muscosa. The sequence continues at coordinate 254,976,984 of CM055127.1, read as the reverse complement.
CCCGACTTTATGACGATCCACAGCGGACTTCTACTGCCGAGGCTGCTCTCCATGCGCTCCAGCAAGGCCGCCGAGCGGTCGAGGACTATGTGACTGATTTCAGACGCTGGAGCGTGGATACCCAGTGGAATGAGGCGGCTCTGCGGCATCAGTTCCGTCTGGAGTAGTGACCCAGGAGACCCCTCCTTTGCCTGTGATCACCTCCATGGACCATAAGGAACTATTGACTTTGGATGCTATTGCATCTCCCATGTTTCCAGTTATCCTGGGTCTACCCTGGCTTCAGGCACACAATCCACAGATTGATTGAGGAACCGGAAGTATTAAGTTCCAGTCACCATACTGTCAACGCCACTGCATGCTTCCATGTCCCAGCACCTTGGGGCCTCTGTTATGCCTGGATTCAGATCCAGAGATACGAGCTTCTGTACCCAAACAATATCATGAGTTCCTGGACGTCTTCAGCAAACGAGGGGCCGAAGTCCTCCCGCCTCATCGTCCTTACGATTGTCCAATCGAGCTTCTTCCCGGTGCTGAGATTCCTTTCGGACGGATCTTCCCCCTATCTGAACGGGAGCTTGAGGTACTGAAAGAATACGTTGATGAGAACCTTAAGAGGGGTTTCATCCGTCCTTCCACTTCTCCAGCAGGGGCAGGAATCTTCTTTGTGGAGAAAAAAGACCATTCTCTTCGGCCCTGTGTAGATTACCGGGAAATAAATAAAATCACGGTCAAGAACCGGTACCCTCTGCCTCTGGTACCTGAACTTTTTCAAAGACTCAGGACTTCCTCTGTGTTTACCAAATTAGACCTGCAGGGGGCGTACAACCTGGTACGCATCCGAGCAGGGGATGAATGGAAGACTGCCTTTCGTACCAGGTTCGGCCATTACGAATACCTAGTAATGCCCTTCGGCCTATGTAACGCCCCTGCCACCTTTCAGCATCTAGTCAATGATGTTTTCAGAGACTGTCTGGACATTTATGTAGTTGTCTATCTTGATGATATTTTGATTTTTTCCTCCTCTCTTGAGCAGCACCGGAAACACGTCAAGAGTGTACTCTGTCGTCTCCGCCAGCATGGACTGTACGCAAAACCAGAAAAGTGTGAATTCGAGCGACAGAGTATCCAGTTCCTTGGCCTAGTGATCTCTACAGAGGGATTCAAGATGGACCCACAGAAGGTTTCAGCCATTCTGGATTGGCCTGCACCTTCAGATAAAAAGGGGGTGCAGCGCTTCGTTGGCTTTGCCAATTTTTATCGGAGGTTTATCAAGGGATTCTCTGCTATTATTTCCCCGATTACGCAGCTAACGAAGCAAAATGCTCGATTCCAGTGGACATCTGAAGCACAGGCTGCTTTCACAAACCTAAAAATACTTTTTACGTCTGCTCCTATCCTAAGTCATCCCGATCCTGCCCTACCATATCTACTTGAGGTAGATGCCTCAGAGACAGTGGTTGGAGCTGTTATCTCCCAGCGCCAAGGTCTCAAGGACTTGATACACCCGGTAGCCTTCTTCTCCCGTAAGCTTACCCCATCCGAGAGGAATTATGATGTTGGAGACCGGGAGCTCCTGGCCATTAAATCTGCCCTTGAGGAGTGGAGGTACTTGTTGGAGGGAGCAGCGCATCCTATACTCATTTACACAGACCACAAGAACCTAGAGTATCTGAGAGCTGCCAAACGTCTGAGACCACGCCAGGCACGTTGGGCACTATTTTTCTCTAGGTTCTCGTTCCACATAACTTACCGGCCAGGCTCCAAGAACACCAAACCAGACGCTCTTTCCCGCATGTTTGATGATCCAAAAGAGGTGTCAGCTCCAGATACCATTCTATCGGAAGGCAACTTCTTACTTTTACAAACTAGCCTGATGTCTGTCTTGAAGCAAGCTTCTACAGGTGTGTCTGGTCCCTCTGAAATCACTCTGGTACCCAAGGACGGGTTACTTTGGAAGAATGACAAAATCTTTGTGCCAGAAGAAGTTCGAGTCACAGTGTTAAACTTGTGTCATGATCATCCCCTAGCAGGCCATTTCGGAATGCATAAAACCCTTGAACTGATTCAACGCACGTTTTGGTGGCCGGATCTTGAAAAAGACTGCAGGGAATATGTAGGTTCATGTGCCACCTGTATCCGTAGCAAGACCACTAGAAGCAAGGCCTGGGGTCTGCTCAGACCCTTACCAGTCCCTGACCGTCCCTGGAAAATGATTGCCATGGACTTCATAGTGGAACTCCCCCCGTCTGAAGGTTGCACAGCCATCTTTGTAGTGGTTGACCGTCTATCCAAGATGGCCCACTTCGTGCCTCTCAAAGGCACACCCTCTGCCACGGAAACTGCCCAGGTCTTCATTAGGGAAGTAGTAAGGCTACATGGGGTCCCTGTGGACATCGTTTCGGATAGAGGGGTGCAGTTCACCTCTCGCTTTTGGAAGGCTTTGTGCAAGGTCCTGAAGATTGAGTTGTCCATGTCCTCGGCCTATCACCCCCAAACTAACGGGCAAACCGAAAGAATGAATCAGACGCTCGAACAGTACCTCAGATGCTTCACCACCTTCGTTCAAGACGACTGGGTAGCTTTACTACCGTTGGCAGAGTTTGCCTTTAACAACGCCAGTCATTCGGCTACAGGTCAATCGCCATTTTTTGCCAACTACGGGTTTCACCCGACCTTCTTACCTGATCTCATCCCTGATTCAACAGTCCCAGCGGTCCAGAGTATTGTTGATTTCCTGACCCGTAACAGCAGGATATTGCAGGAAGCCATGACTAGGGCACAAGCAGCCAATAAAAGGATCTTTGACAGGAAAAGGAGAGGGGAATTATGCCTGCAACAGGGTGACCAAGTATGGTTATCGACCACCAACCTTAAGATGGCTTGCCCCGCAAGGAAACTGGCACCCAAGTTCATCGGTCCTTTCCCAGTAAAACGGAAATTAAACGAGGTCTCCTATGAACTTGCCTTACCGGAGTCATTGAAGATTCACCCAGTCTTTCACGTTTCCTTGCTGAAACCCGCAGTGCCCGACCCGTTCCCAGACAGGGGATTGGGACCACCAAAGCCTGTAATCATTGACGGTGATGAGGAGTTCGAGGTGGAGGCCGTCTTGGACTGCCGAAGAAGAGGGAACCAGCTTAAATTCCTGATCAAGTGGAAGGGGTACGGTCTGGAGGAGAACTCCTGGGAACCCCAACAGAACATTCACGCCCGAGAGTTAATCCAGGCTTTTTTTCGTAGTCACCCCCAGAAAAGAGCTCTATTGGGCACCCGGAGGTTGCCCTTAAGGGGGGGGCACTGTCAGGGACGTGCTGGGCTTGAACCTGGGACCTCTTCTGTGTCTGGCATTGACTCTACCAGCGGAGCTATCTGAGATGCTGGACAGTTCCCTGCCTGATCTGCTGGATAACCTATCTGATCCATTAGACTACTCTGCTTGGTGTCTGATTACTGTTGAACTCTGAACCCCTTGCTCCTCCCATGTACTTCCTATAAAAGACATTCCAGAGATGTTGTCCCTTGCGGTTTGATCTGCTTCTGTTCCCTGATTCTGTGCTTGTATCCTGTTCCTGTGTTTGACCCGGCTTCCTGACCACGCTTCTGTCCCCAGTCCTGACCTCGGCTCGTTTGACCCTGCTCAGTTATCTGCCAGTCTGCCTGTTGCCAAGATTCGGCCTGGACTTTGACTACTCTCTGCCTGCCACTTGTGATGTTTACCTTGATGTGTATGACCCGGCTTGTCTGACTCTGCAAACCTGCACCAGCTTTCCTGCATCCTCTGCTCTGCAAGCTGCACACGCTGACCTGCATCCTTTGCAATGCAAACCTGCACCTGCTGACCTGCATCCCTGCTCTGCAAACCTGCACCTGCTGACCTGCATCCCTGCTCTGCAAACCTGCACCTGCTGACCTGCATCCCTGCTCTGCAAACCTGCACCTGCTGACCTGCATCCCTGCTCTGCTGACCTGCATCCCTGCTCTGCAAACCTGCACCTGCTGACCTGCATCCCTGCTCTGCAAACCTGCACCTGCTGACCTGCATCCCTGCTCTGCAAACCTGCACCTGCTGACCTGCATCCCTGCTCTGCAAACCTGCACCTGCTGACCTGCATCCCTGCTCTGCAAACCGGCACCTGCTGACCTGCATCCTCTGCTCTGCAAGCTGAACCTGCTGACCTGCATCCGCTGCTTCCGGAACCAGCCGTTCCAGTCTCCACTCGGCTCCACCACTCCAAGCAGTGAGGATCAGACAGGCACCCTTACCTCACCGTGCTCTTACCACCACTGTCCCCACTCCAGTGGTCTCCGAGCTGGGGTTGTACGGGAGGTCCCTCTCCGCACGTCAGGCTCACACCTAAGGTACGTTACAGCATCCCTGATCATGCCCCACTGGCGTGGTGAAAAAAAAAAAAACTCACCTGACCCTGTCCTGGTGCCATAGTCTCACATGTACTCATTGATGGCCCTCTGCTGCGTGTGCAGCCGCCACAGCATGGCCAACGTTGAGTTCCACCTGGTGGGCATGTCACATATAAGGCGGTTCTTGGGTAGGTTCAACTCCTTTTTCAGCTCAGCCAGCCGAGCACTGGCATTATAAGATCTGGGGAAATGCACACAGACTTTCCTGGCCTGCCTCAGGACATCCTGTAAGCCCGGGTACCTTCCCAAGTACTGCTGCACCACCAGGTTAAGGACGTGAGCCACACAGGGCACATGGGTCAGTTGTCCCTGTCGGAGGGCGGAGAGGAGGTTGGTGCCATTGTCGCAAACCACCATTCCTGGCTTAAGCTGGCGTGGCGTCAACCACCTCTCGGCCTGCCCCTGCAGAGCTGACAGAACCTCTGCCCCAGTATGGCTCCTGTCCCCCAAACACACCAGCGCAAGCACGGCATGGCATATTTTTGCCTGCGTACTTGCGTAGCCCCTTGAACGCCTACGGAGCATCGCTGGTTCCGAGGACAAAGCACAGGAAGAGGCCATGGAGGAAGAAGAAGAGGAGGGGGTGGAGGAGAGAGGTGTGTCACAACCAGTAGTAGCATTTTGGAGGCGTGGCGGCGAAACAACCTCCAACACTACTGCACCTTGTCCTACATCCTTCCCAGCTGCCAAAAGAGTGACCCAATGGGCCGTGAAAGAAAGGTAATGTCCCTGTCCATGCCTGCTGGACCATGAGTCAGCGGTAATATGCACCTTACCGCTGATCGCCCTGTCCAGTGAGGCATGGACATTGCCTTCCACATGCCGGTAGAGAGCTGGAATCGCCTTCCTTGAGAAAAAGTGGCGCTTGGGAACCTGCCACTGAGGAACCGCACATTGCACAAACTCACGGAAGGGGGCCGAGTCTACCAACTGAAAAGGCAGCAGTTGAAGTGCTAGCAATTTAGCCCAGCTAGCATTCAACCACTGGGCATGTGGATGGCTGGGAGTGAACTTCTTTCGATGGTCCAGCAGCTGGGGCAGGGAAATTTGCCTGCTACAATCGGACGTTGGTGTACTGCTAGCAGAGTGCCCGCCAGTACTTGGCTGTGACACACCTAATTCTACACCTTCATTCCCCTCAGTGCAGGTTTCAGAGAGGACTGAAGGTATAGTGGGGTTTGAGATCCCAGCTGATGAGGAGCAAGGAGAGGTCCACTTTGTTCTTTGGTGTGGGTCTTTAAGGTACGCTTGCCAACGAGCTGCATGGCAGGTCAACATATGTCTGGTCAAGCATGTGGTGCCCAAGCGGCTGATGTTTTGGCCACGTGAGATACGCTTTAGACATATGTTGCAAATAGCAGCGGTGCAATCTGATGCACTCAACTCAAAAAAGGCCCACACCAAAGAACTTTTGGAATAACGAGCAGAGGCAGCGCCCTGCACAGGCGGAGCTCTGCGGTGTGATTCAGTCCGTGTGCTGCCCTTACGCTGGCCCCCGGAGGGCATTCTGCCTCGTTGGGGATGTGCCTCCTCCTCATCCTCCTCCTCCTCCTCTCTCCTATCAGGCACCCATGTGGAGTCAGTGACTTCATCATCCCCTCACTCCTCATCACTGGAGCCAATCTGGCAGTTATGCTGCAGCTGCTGGAACATGACTGTCAGATTGCTGTCCTTCTTGAGCATTCCCTCTCTCTGCGCTCACGTTACTGCCTTCCTCTAGATGGGTATCATCATCGGACCCTTCAAAACGCTGGTCATCCTCCTGGAGCATGTACCCAACACTGTGCTCAAACAGTTCGGGGGACTCCTCAGGAGGACATGGTGGGTCTAGGGAAGGAGTGACTGATGATGACATTAAAACGAGGGAAGAGGATGCTTTGGCAGCTGCTTTTCCAGTACACTGAGCCTGGGTGAGAAAGGATGAGGAGGATGAATAGGGCTTGGTCATCCACTCTACCAAGTCTTCGGCATGATGCGGCTCAACACATCCAGCTGCCGAAAATAAGGACAAGCGTGTCCTATGGCCACGTGCTGATGACGATGCACCGCGTCCACGACCAGCACTGTTGTCAACTAGACACAGAGCCTGCTTGCCCTCTTTTATTGGCTCCTGACTGTCTGCCTCTTCTTGTTGGCCTTCCAGACATAGTAATGGACTGCAGGGAGATGGGAAAACCAGGAGTTGGAGTAGTGTATATTGTGCTGGAGGCACACAACACCCACTAACTCCTGCAGATGCCTTTATTAGAGAACACCAGCAAAAAAGGGTAGATACAGGTGTATACTGTGCTGTGCTGGAGGGACACAACACCCACTAACTCCTGCAGATGTCTTTATTGGAGGACACCAGCAATAAAGGGTAGATACAGGTGTATACTGTGCTGTGCTGGAGGGACACAACACCCACTAACTCCTGCAGATGTCTTTATTAGAGAACACCAGCAATAAAGGGTAGATACAGGTGTATACCGTGCTGTGCTGGAGGGACACAACACCCACTAACTCCTGCAGATGCCTTCATTAGAGAACACCAGCAATAAAGGGTAGATACAGGTGTATACTGTGCTGGGGCACACAACACCCACTAACTCCTGCAGATGCCTGTATTATAGAACAGCAAAAATGTAGATACAGGTGTATACTGTGCTGGGGCACACAACACCCACTAACTCCTGCAGATGCCTGTATTATAGAACAGCAAAAAAGTGTAGATACCGGTGTATACTGTGCTGGGGCACACAACACCCACTAACTCCTGCAGATGCCTGAGAAAAGAACACACTGTCCCTGCCTATCTAGCTTAGAGAACAGTAATAAAGGGTAGATACAGGTGTATACTGTGCTGGGGCACACAACACCCACTAACTCCTGCAGATGCCTGAGAAAAGAACACACTGTCCCTGCCTGCCTATCTAGCTTAGAGAACAACAATAAAGGGTAGATACCGGTGTATACTGTGCTGGGGCACACAACACCCACTAACTCCTGCAGATGCCTGAGAAAAGAACACACTGTCCCTGCCTATCTAGCTTAGAGAACAGTAATAAAGGGTAGATACAGGTGTATACTGTGCTGGGGCACACAACACCCACTAACTCCTGCAGATGCCTGAGAAAAGAACACACTGCAGAACACACTGTCCCTGCCTATGTAGCTCTTTCCCTGCACACCGGAACACACTACAATAGGCCGTCGCGCCGGCGGCCTTTTATATTGTGGGGCGTTTACTTAACCCCCCTGAGCTATGATTGGCCACAGGCATCCTGCCTGTGGCCAATTATGGCTCTCCTCGCTGTCGGCGCTGTGATTGGCCAAGCATGCGGGGTCACAGTGCATGTTTGGCCAATCACATCGCCGGCAATGCAGTGCGATGGCGCAGTGCATTGTGGGCCGTTCGCGTCACACGAATTTGGCGCGAACGGCCCACAAACTTCTGGTTTCGCCGAACAGGCGATGTTCGAGTCGAACATGTGTTCGACTCGAACACTGAGCTCATCCCTAATTAAGATGAAGTGTGTGCTACTTAGCACAAGGCAAAATGGCTGTGTGCTCTGCATACAACCTATTTTGCCATGACAATATCTCATTGCTCTTAGTCCAGCCCCACACTATAAAAATATTCTCCCCATAGCGGCCATTTGCAGTGTGATATTGGCATGTGATACAGGGCTCTGTTCAGTGCCACTAGTGTTCAGTGCTACTAGTGTTCAGTGCTACTAGCAAGTTAGTGTGTTATAGTGTACTAATATCAGTTTAGTGTGAATCTAGTGATAGAGCAGTGTGAGTGTAGTGCGACCATTCATTTTTACTTTAGTGTCACTTTAGTGTGAATCTAGTGATTGTACGGCGTGGGTGTAGTTTGACCGTTCATTTTTACTGAGATAAGTGATATTTTATTTTGTCAGGGCAGGCTTCCTGCAGTATATTTCAGTGCATTACTGCACATTTAACGCAGTATATTTCAGTGCTTTACTGCACTTTAACACAGTATATTTCAGTGCGTTAGCTGCATGTTTAATGCAGTATATTTTAGTGCGTTACTGCACATTTAACGCTATATAATTCAGTGCGCTACTGCACATTTAACAAAGTATACTTTAATAAAGTATATTTCAATGCATTACTGCACGTTTAACGCAGTATATTTCAGTGCGTTACTGCATGTTTAACGCAGTATATTTCAGAGCATAGGTGCACGTTTAATGCAGTATACTTCAGTGCAGTATATTTCAGTGCACGTTAACCATAGTATATTGCAGTGCATTAGTGCAGTTTTACTGCAGTATACTGTAGTGTGTCAGTGGAGTGTGTCTGTGTAGGGATGAGCTTTCTGTTTGGGTCGAATATGAGTTTGACTTGAACATTGGCTGTTTGAGCGGCACGTCACGGCCCATAATGCACTGGGACATCGCAGTGCATTGCTGTCTGATGAATGGCCAAGCATGCACTATGACCCGCATGCTTTGGCCAATCACAGCGCCGTCAGCAAAGATAGCCATAATTGGCCAAAGGCAGGGTGCCTTTGGCCAATTATGGCTCAGGGGGTTAAGTCCACGCCCCACACTATATAAGGCCGCCTGCACATCGGCCGTGTGTAGTGTTGGTGGCGTTGAGAGAGAGAGAGTCATTTCATTTAGTTTGAGCAGGCGGGCGATTCAGTTAGCTGCAGTGTATTTATTATATATATACACATCCAGGCTTTGTGTTTGTGTGTATATATATATATATATATATACACTGTATCCTGTGTAGCTAGATCTCACTGCAGACCGTTCTCGGTGTACTGTTTATATATACACTTCAGGCAGGCAGTTGGTTCAGTTAGCTGCAGTGTATTAACTATATATATATACATCCCGGCTTTGTATATATTGTAATGTTTGGGGGTTGTTAGCTCAAGTGTAGCACCCGCTAGCGAGAACAGTCCCACACAAATGTTTCCTTTTGAGGGCTTGTTGGCCCACTTTTATTAAAGAAAATCAAACAAAGTTCCAGAAATTAAAACAAAAGTGGTTTCCCTCGCAGTGGGTTTTCACCATCAACATTAAATGGTAGTATGTTCAGCCTCCTGGCTCTCACATGCAAAAGTGCAAATGAAAATACCGAGCCGCCTGGCTCTCTTCAGCAGCAGCACCACTGCTCAGGCTCCCGCATTGAACCCTCCTGACTCCTGTCAGCAACCTCAGACTCAGGTCTCTGGGTTTCACACTGCAGCCTGCACGCTCTAGTACTCCAGCTTCTCTAGCTACTCCTGTGCACACCTGCACACTCTGGGTTCTCCCTTGCAAGCCTGGACTCCTCAGGAGGGTGGAGCCCAGAATCCTGGTCCTGACTCTCCTTTTAGGTCCACACACACCTGAACCATCAGTGTGCCGTTGAATCTTAAAACCCGGACCCAGGACTGGGGATTTCATCCCACCCGGATCTCTAAGAAATCCCCGGGCTCCAGGTCCCAAAGTGGACTTTATTAAATAATGAGGAAACTGAAACGCCAGTTTCCTTTGTACATTCTAAGCTCCCTGGAGCCCCTCAACCCGTCCAGTTGAGAATTCTGGGTCACTACACTACCACAATATATATATATATATATATATATACACATACATATATATACATACATATATAGCGCACAGCCTTTCTCCCACCCTGCATTTAATTTGGCTCCTCGCAGGAGGGATGAAAGGCACACCGCACCACAAGCCCGTACCCTCCTGTGTAAAGAGGTTGAGCGGTGTTATTGTTGGGTCTTGTCTGCAGCCAGAGCCAAAATCCTCCTGAGCATCATTCTCACCTCTACTATGGGTAGATGCAAGTCCTTGACTTCCCCAGTAATGTAAATGTTCACACCAGCTGAAGCTCCAACTCAGTATTTATTCTCACTTTGCAATAAACAGTCTCTTGGATAGGAAAGGATTGGAGCAAAGGAAACAGAACAGCCTAAAGTGTGGAGGAGGTCCAGGCACAAACGTAGCTCAAACTCTTCGCTGTTCAGATTCTCAAACAGTTTTAGGCGCACAGTCTCTGCCACAGACCGTGAAGTTGGTCTCTGCCACAGACCTGGTGAATAAGGCCCCTGCCACGGACCTGGCGAAACTTTTGGTCTCTGCCACAGACCTGGTGAATAAGGCCTCTGCCACTGACCTGATGAACTTGAACTTCCTTCTTAGAACATAGCCCTTATCAAGGAGAAGATGTCCCCCTAGATCAGGGGTGTCCAAACCTTTTTCAAAGAGGGCCAGATTTGATAAAGTGAACATGCGTGAGGGCCGACCATTTTGCCTGACATTCTTTGAACAATTAAAATTCGGTCTAAGTGTGTTCGTCCGAGCACTAATACACCGCCCAACAAGAATTCTCTTGCCTTTGTGGCTGCGTGTGAGTAAAGAGGTGAGCTCTGTGTGTTTCACTTTAAAGAGGGAAGTTTCAGGAAAAAAAGCGTTAAGTTTTTTTTTTTTTTAAGTAAAGGTCTGTGAAGCAGATCTCCAGACCATCCCTAGTCCATCACAGACTGATGGGACTGGGGATCTGTGATGGGACTGGGGATCTGTGATGGGACTGGGGATCTGTGATGGGACTGGGGATCTGTGATGGTCTGGGGATCTGTGGTGGGGAATTCCCCAGTCCATCACAGATCCCTAGTCCATCACTGATCCCCAGACCATCACAGATCCCCCCCATCGCAGAGCCCACTTCATAGTCCCCACTCCATCTCAGACCCCCCCCATTACAGACTCCCTCCATCACAGTCCTCCCTCGATATTACAGTCAGACTTCATCAACGCAGCATTCCCCCTCCCCACACTGCCCTACCTTAATCACACAAGCCGGGAAGCAAGCATAGCAGGTCCAGACAAAGGGCTTGAATTTTCAAGTTAAAGGCAGGTGATTGGTTGCTGGGACCGCCCCACTGTCTAGCAACCAATCACCTGCTTTGTAACTTGAAAGATCCGCCCTTTGTCCGGACCTGCAGCGCTTCCAGGCTTGTGTGAATAAGGTGTGTGGGGAGGGGAAGGAAGGGGGATTGATGCGATGATCTAAAGGAGAGACCTGCCGCGCCTCCCATGTAATTAATTATGTTAGCGGCGGGCAGGCGAGAGCTGGCAGAGGAGAGAGAACACTGACAATTTAGCAAGGCTGCGGGCCACTACTGGGTCCGGATTCGGCACGAGATCCACTATTTAGTGATGCCATATATATATCTTTTGTGGCCCCGGTGCTGGGAGATTGTTGGGGGCCACAAAAGATATATATGCCCAGATAACCAGGCGGGCTGTTCAAAACCGGAACGCGGGCCGTGATTGGCCCGCGGGCCGGACTTTGGACATGCCTGCCCTAGAGAGTCAACAGACCCTTCCTTCACCGTGACTCTCGCATCGGTCCTTCAGAATTATCCTCCCTTCTCTTAGGGTGCGGGTCCCCTCGCAAGGCGGCACCCTGGACTTCTCAATCCCTAGCGGACCCCAGCCGAAGGCGCTGGACCCCGAGCCGTCGCTGCAGCTCCCGGGTCTCCATACCCAGGCGGACAGGAATGGTGAGGTAGTACCTCACCCCAGGCTAAAGGTACCTGAGGTGGAACTGGAACACAGCCTCCGGGCCGAGGGCACCCGGAGATAAGCCACACGCACTCCCAGGCTGAAGGTGCCTGGGGGTGGACCCCGATCAGGAGACGTCTGCCCCCTTTATATCCTCTCCGGCATGCACAACAGGTTCCCCGCCCCACCGTACAGCTGCCGAGAGGGGACACAAAAGGCACAGCACTACGCTCGTGGTTCAACCCCAGCCCAGAATGGCAGCGCCATCCGCAGGTCACAGGGAACTCATCACCAGCATTATCCCCTGAGGACAAAAATTGGTCCATAACTCCTAACAATCCAAGGTGTCTGAGCCTAATTACCACTCAGACAATTCCCTTAAATTGAACACCCCGCTACACATACATACATACATACATACATACTGTATCCTGTGTAGCTAGATCTGGTTGCAGGCCATTCCTGATGTACGTATTCAAGTACACTTTCAGGCAGGCAGGCCAGGCAGGTGATTCAGTGATCTGCAGTGCATAAAGATATATATACCGTCTCCTACAGATACAGTATATCCACTGCATTCTAGTCTAGCCAAGCCTATACCTGGCTACAGGCCATTCCTGGTGTACGTTTTCAACTACACTTTCAGGCAGGCGATTCAGTGAGCTGCAGTGCATAAAGATATGTAGCGGGGTGTCACTTTACGGTGTTCATAAGAGACTATATTCCATCAAGTGAGTCCGGATATTCTCTGGTTTCCTATTGGATGATCTGCTGACTATTGCTTGACTATAAGTAGGGATTTGTGGTACCGGGAGAGCTGGACTCCAATGGAAAGGATACTACACAGACTACTATACCCACAGTGCAACTGAACATCCGTCGAGCATTGCCCGGCGCAAGGTCTGCTGGGGATGGATTATTTAAGGGGAGGAGGAGCAACGCGCGGTCTCTTTGGACATCGACCGCCCAGCAACTTGGAGCCTGCCCGGGCCTATCGTGTTGGTCTAGGCCGGAGAGTCTGGGCCTACCAAGCTGGAGAAAGCCTGCTGGTCGGAGAAGGAGAGAGACCTCATCCAGAGAGCCTGCTGACATCTCGAAGCTCCTAAGAGTCGATACCCTATGCACAGTACATCCGCCTGCGCAGAAACTGCACATTTGATGCAGATTTCAGGCAGCAGGCGGGTGAGCTGCGCAATAGACTACTCAAACGAGGATACAGTAAGAGCCTCCTCCGTAGGGCCTACAACAAAGCCAAAGGAAGAGAGCGAACATCCTTACTCTATTCCAGACCTAAGACCAATACGGATCAACAAACTACTAAATTCATAACCAAATACTCGGCACAGCATAAGTCCCTGCGCACATGCCTAGAGCAACACTGGCATCTACTCAGTGAAGATACAACAGTAGGCAAATATGTCAGAAACACACCAGAAAAAGTGTTTCGACGGGCCATATCCATTGGCAGTAGACTAACTTGTAGTGAGTACAAACCAAATTGCGATCAGATCAATATAGGTCGAGGCCTCTTCATTTGTGGGCAATGCACATACTGTCCCTGGGTATTACCAGGTACAAAGTTCAAATTGCCTAACGGCGAGAATTTTCTTCCACGTTTTCATGCTACATGTAACACAGAAGGGGTAGTGTACCTCATGATTTGTAGATGTGGGGCCTTCTATGTAGGGAAGACTATTCGGCAATTCAATCAACGCATATATGATCACATCTATTATTCACAATTTGCCAAAATGATCACACCAGTAAGTCGCCATTTGGGATTATATCATAGGTTTAATACTTCCATGGTCAAGTTTATGATATTAGAGGTAATTCCACAAGATACCCGAGGCGGCAACTGGGATAAACGCATACTCCAAAAAGAAACTATTTGGATAGAACGCCTTGAAGCAAAAAAAAACACCAGGTATCAATGAGGTGCTGTCCTATCGGCCCTTTTTATAAGGGCAATACCACAGAATACCTGTATGATATAGGTTTGGTGGTAGTGCAATATTGCCATTCCTTGATTGCACAGTATGTTCCGTCCAGCAACACTCCAGGTGGCGATATGTCCAGCGGGCACATGTGGCATGTTCATTTGATGCCGAAGTGTTCCGCTGGCACACCGCCATTTGGGACTATGGGTCGCTGCCTGGCATTCCACTATAGCAAATTTTTCTATTCGATTCTATTCTATTTTATTTGTTGTCTTTTTCCTTCCCAAAGTGGCTGTATTTTCAATTTAATTTATTGTCTGTTACTTCATATAATAGCACCAAACCTTGGTGTCATTTACAGTGGGCCACTCGGTTGGCATGTTATTAGCATGTGTTATCATGTATTATACAGCCTGGTTCAGTTGTCCACCTTCAGATGTCTCCTACCAACCACCCCCCTCCCCGGGCTGACATGGGAGGAGCAGTGAAGGGAATATGTGGCCACCCAAGCCGTCGGATACTTGTCTATGCCTATCCCAGGCTTGACAGTATCCTGACGGCTAACATCATGCGTCCCAGGTCACACTTCCGCCCTTACCTATGCACGGGGCTTGCCAGCAGTTCCCCCTGACGCAGGCGCTGATCGGCATGGACGTGGAGTGCGCCTCCTTGGCCGGCTCGCGTGACGTCGGACGCTCTGATGGTCACGTGAGCGGGATGCTCATTTAGGCGAGACGCTCTCCCCGGTGTTCAGATGCACTGCGGAGAGCGAACGCTCGTGGTATCTCCAGCACGGGGTCGGCGGTCACTCAGACGAGGAGCCTTTCCAGTCCAAGGTAATACATTTTAAACCACCTCCCCCATTGTGTATATGGTACTAGCAATCCTGTTGATGCTGAGTATTTACACATGTTCTATACAGATAGGGGATACAGCCAATTGACCATGAGCAGCATACCCTGATTACTTCAGCCTTGTTCCCCACGCCAGATATTTTTGTGAGGTAATTATCAGCTGTTACTTTGTTACTTTGTTTTGCTAAAAAGGTCCATATTGGGAGAGAATTTACTTATCTCATCTCATATGTCTTGTGGTTCACAGGCGATTATTAGCCGGCCTGTGGATATCTATTCAATTAACCTCCATCAATCTACTACACTGAATGGGAACATCATTATTCAGGGTTTAATCTACTATAAGGTACATGCTCTGGTTCAATAGTGCCTGCAACTTTTGTAATCCCTTTGATTAAAATTTTTGCATATTAAGCTATAATAGGTACGCTGAGGGATTAATGACAATCTTTTTCCAGCTTACCTAGGTTTCATCCATAAGGTTTCCTTGTATGACCCTATTTCTGTATGGCCGCCCTACGGTGCTTTGAGCCTCCTTACTAATTACTCTACCTCCTCATTACAAGTAAGTTACTGGCCAATCTCACCAGGATAGCTTGAAGGCACCTGTAGATTTTCAATAGTTAACGTTGGGTTGTTCCTTAGTTACCTGGCGCATCCCCATATTCCCGCTCCCCATTGCTCCCCTCATCCATTTCAGCCCGGTGGGGTGCCCAATGGGCCTAAGTTTGGGTTGAGACACCAAGGGTGAGGTGGAGTGACTGCATCAGGCAATCCCAATAGGATACTTCTGGTAAGAGTCGGGTGTTGATACAATGTTTGACACTTATGAGAAGTAAAACTGTATTGTATGTACATGATGTTTTTTCAAACTATATTTTCTATTTGAAATTTAGAAGCTCCTGAAGAAGCGATTCCCAGACAATCGCGAAACATGTCGAGCTACTTTTTAATTTTCAAGAAATTCATGGAATTCCATTTTTTCGGCACTCCTCTTCTTCGCAATCTCGAGTGGGCAGATTTTTTATGTACACCCACGGAATGAGTATTATGTATCGTTGAGTGTCCTACTATGGTTAATGTCTATGATTTCCAATTTTAGAACATTTCTCTATGTATTCCAATAATACATTTACTGTACCATTTATACTATTGTGCAATAATAAAATTTGCTATATATTTTTTCATATTAGTGCCTAAAAAGTCCATTATTTTCATACAGCTCTAAGGTTAAGCAATGTCACTTGTACTGCCAATGATTACTTAGTCATGTTGCAAGAGGAGTTCGGCCAGTTGGAGAAAGTTACTGACCTAATTTACCAGTTTGAGCACACTCACCAGCAGCCAGGAGAGCGTTTGTCTGAGTATGTCCGAAGATTGAATAAAATGCTCTGCCAGATAGTCCTGAAGAAAGGGATGGTACCACAGGACATAGAACGAGCCAGGATGCAACAGATTTTAAGAGGGGCTCTGCGCAATGATCCGGTTTGGCTCCATTTGAAAACTACAGGAGGAGTCATGTGCTTGAGTTACCCAGACCTTGTGCGAATAATAAGAGACCAAGGGAGGTCGCAAAGGGAGAACAATTCCCCACCCAATAAATCTGATGCTTCCTAATTTAGGTCCAAATGCAATGTCCAAAGGCGGGAAATCAGTGCATACCAGGCCCAACAAGGACTAAGGTCCTGGAAGAGACTAAAAAAGAAAAAAACAAAAAAATCTCAAGTTATAGAACCCAGTCAGAAGACTTCTCAGAGGAAATTCCCTGTTAAACTGGTGGGACCCTCCCCAGTGGTCCCCATTCAAGTAGAAGGAATCTACACAAAGGCCCTTCTTGACACAAGTGCTCAAGTGACCCTTCTGTATCGGGATTTTTACCAAAAACATCTGATACATTTGCCCTTGCAGAAGCTAGAAGACCTGGAAATATGGGAAATTGGGACCCGGAGCTTCCCATATGATGGATACCTCCCGATCAAATTGGCCTTTGACCCTTCAGTAGCAGGGGAAGCGGAGATCTTTGACACACTGGCTGTGGTTTGTCCTCGCCCACCAGGCGCTAACAAGAGTTCCCTCATAATAGGGACCAACACTGACTTGGTCAGGAGGTTACTGACACCCATAGCCCAGGAACAGAATACCCCAACGCCCAGAGTTCACCCTATGTTGCACCGGGCATATCAGCGCTTGGTGCTAGAACAGAAGGCCCCAAAAGAAGGAGTAGGTAAGGTCTGGAAGCTAGACAAGATGGAAAAGGTGTTACAACCGGAAGAAGTAACCTGTCTGAGGGCCACTGTTAAACTCACCTGGGAGCAACCGGGCCCTTCCGTCGTACTAGAACCAGACCTTCTGGATACTTATCAAGGGTTGGAGGTAATCCCCGAAGTGATCCCATTGAGGGCACTTAGGAAGAGCAATGGCAGGGTATCGGTGAGCATTAGAAATTAGACTTGTGCACAACGGAAAAATTTGTTTAGTTTCGGTTCGTTTTTTGTGCACAACGGAAAAATTAGTTTAGTTTCGGTTTGTTTCTTTTCGGTCCTGTTGATTCGTAATCATTCGTAATTTTGCTAGACGGGATTTTTGCGTGTTCGGACTAATTCGTATTTTCGCAAGCGTCATTTTTCGTTGCATTTTTAGTTGATTTATAATTCGTACTTTCGGTAGGGTACGTTGTTTTTCTTTGATTCTGGACAACACTCCTACTTTCGTAACTTTTTTTGGGTTTGTTGATTCGGAATTTTCCGTGTCTCTCTCACAACGACGCTGCCTATTATGCCTAATGTGCTTCGAATGGACTTGTACTTTTCTAAATACATAGCGGTTATTTGTAACGATTCGAAATCTCGTATTTTACTTTCGTTTTTTACATGCGGCTATAGCCTCCGCCCCTGTACACCATTTTGAGAGGGTTCAGCACGGTGAGGGAGAAGCAGAGAGCAGAGCAGAGTGTTATTGTGCTTCGAATGGATTCAAAATCTCGTATTTTACTTTCATTTTTTCATGCGGCTATAGCCTCTGCCCCTGTACACCATTTTGAGAGGGAGTTCAGCATGGTGAGGGAGAAGCAGAGAGCAGAGTGAGTGTTATTGTGCTTCGAATGGATTCGTACATTCGTAACTTTTTTCATAAAGAATTATGCCAAAGACATTCGGGCATTCGCTATTTTGCGGTATATGTTATTTCGGATTCGGTTTTATTCGTAATTGCTTTGTTCGGAAATTCGAATGCTTCCGAATGTCCGAAAGTTGCTAAATTCGGACAAATTTCGATTCGTTACGAAACGAATTGCACAAGCCTATTAGAAATACTGCCGCTGCCCCTGTGAAGATCCCAGCCAGAATGTTGTTGGGCCGGGTGAACCCTGCCACCCCAGTCGTCCTATCGGACTTGGAGAAAGAAGAAAAGGGAGAGGTCACGGCAGAGAAGCTTTGTTTTGAAGACACAACCCTCCCACCGGCTTTGAAAGAAAGGGCCAAAATCCAGTTGGCTAGGTGGCAGAAGATCTTTTCCAAGAATGAGTTTGATGTGGGATTTGCAAAAAGTGCCACTCATAAGATTCGCCTGCAGGAAGACAAACCGTTTAGGGAAAGAGTCCGGCGGGTCCCCTTGGCTGACTTGGAAGATCTGCGCAAGCAACTGGCAGAACCAATAGTGGTGGTCAGGAAGAAAAACGGGTCACTGAGGCTGTGTATTGACTATCGGACACTCAATAGAAGGACAATACCGGATCAGTATACCACTCCCTGAATAGAGGATGCATTACAGAGCTTGTCTGGAGCCAAGTTGTTCAGTGTGATGGACCTGAAAAGTGGGTATTACCAAATCCCAATGCACCCAGAAGATCAGGAGAAAACAGCCCTTATTACCCCTGTGGGTTTCTTCAAATGTAATCGCATGCCTCAAGGGCTGTCTGGTGCTCCAGCCACCTTTCAGCGACTTATGGAGAAGAAAGTAGGGGACATGAATCTCATTGAAGTATTGGTATATTTGGATGACATCATTGTGTTCGGGAAAACCTTGGAAGAACATGAGGAAAGATTGGAGAAGGTCCTGAGGAGGCTCCATGATGAAGGCCTCAAGCTTTCCCTGGGAAAGTGTCAATTTTACCAGTCTTCAGTGCATTACTTGGGACATATCGTGTCCGCGGAAGGAGTATCCACAGATCCAGAAAGATTGAAGGCTGTCACCTCTTGGCCCAGGCCTACTACCGGGACTGAACTTCGGTCGTTTTTGGGGTTCTGCACCTACTACAGGAGGTTTGTTGAGGGTTTTGCCAAGATTGCTAGGCCCTTGAACGAGCTTCTGAAGATTGAAGGGGAAGAAGAGGATTTCGGGCCTTGGAGACCAGGGGAGTCTATAGAAGACCAGTGGACCACCGAGTGTGAAGAAGCTTTTACAAGGTTGAAGGAAAGCCTGACCACTGCCCCCGTCTTGGCCTATGCAGACACCAGTAAGCCCTATGAGTTACATGTAGACACCAGTCGTGATGGTCTGGGAGGGGTGCTGTATCAAGAGCATGATGGCCAGTTAAGACCCGTTGCTTATGTGAGCAGAAGTATGGGCCCGGCTGAAAAAAACTATCCCACCCACAAGCTGGAATTCCTGGCCTTAAAATGGGCTGTGGTGGATAAACTAAAAGACTACTTGTATTGGGCTGAGTTTGTGGTTAAAACAGACAATAACCCGCTCACCTACCTTCTGACCACCGCCAAATTAGATGCCACAGGCCACCGTTGGCTCGCAGCCCTTTCGGGATTTACCTTCAGTTTAAAATACAGGCCTGGGGCTGGAAATAGAGATGCGGATGCCCGTCCAGAAAAGTTAATACCACAGGGGGTTCTACCGAAGAATGGACTCAGCTGGCCCCAGAGGGAGTGCGAGCCCTATATCAGGGAGTGGAGCTCCAGGCAAATGGCAGATCCAGAGCTGAAGAAATTGGAGTTTCAGTCATTGGAGTGCCTAAGTACTACTGTAATGTAACTCAGATTGGGGAAGAAAACCTACCAAAGCTGTCGAAGGGAGATCTGAGAAGAGATCAGCTGGAAGACCCCCTAGGAAAGTTGGTATTGGAGGCATTGGAGAATCAGAACCCAGATGTGCTCTCAAAGGACTATTCAAGAGAGGCTTGTCTGCTAAGAAGGGAATGGGACCGGTTGCAGTTACATCAAGGGGTGGTCTACCGAAGGGGCCCCTCTGATGATCTAGAGGATAAATGGCAGTTGTTCCTGCCCGAGAAACACAGGAAGGCAGTATTGATTGCTTTACATGACGATCATGGTCATCTAGGCTCTGAGAGGACTTTCCAACTCGTAAGGAACAGGTTCTATTGGCCCTGTATGCGGGTTGAAGTGGAGGAATACTGTCACTCTTGTGCACATTGCATACAAAGGAAGACCCTGCCTCATCAAGCTGCCCCAATGGGCCACCTACAAAGTCAGGGACCCTTGGATCTGGTATGCATTGATTTCCTTTGTCTGGAGCCTGATCTGAGTGGACAAGGAAATATTCTGGTAGTAACCGATCATTTCACTAGATATGCTCAAGCATTCCCAACTAAAGACCAGAAGGCCTCAACAGTGGCCAAGGTGCTTGTTGAAAAGTTCTTTGTGCACTACGGGTTGCCTCAGCGCCTCCATTCGGATCAGGGAAGAGACTTTGAGAGTAGGCTGATAAGGAAGTTGTTAGACTCGCTGGACGTCAAGAAAACCAGGACAACTCCATACCATCCACAAGGTGATGCTCAGCCTGAAAGATTTAATTGGACACTGTTGAATATGCTGGGGACTTTGAGTGCAGAGAAAAAGCAACATTGGAGCAAACACATAGCAGCTATCGTGCATGCCTATAATAGCACGACCAGTGATGCTACTGGGTACTCCCCATACAGACTGATGTTCGGGCGGGAAGCACGATTACCGATGGATTTGGCCTTTGGCACTTCCTTGAATCATACCTCAGCAGCGTCTCACAAGGGATACATAGATCAGCTGAGACAAAGTTTAAGGATGGCATACGAGAAAGCTCGGGCAACTTCTGATCAAAGAGGAATAAGAAATAAGAGGAGCTTTGACCTCAAGGTCCGGATACATGATCTACAATCAGGAGACAGGGTGTTGTTGCAGAATTTAGGTGTCCCAGGGAAACATAAGTTGGCTGACCGATGGAGATCACAGCCATATGTGATATGAAACAGCTGCCTGGCTTGCCGGTGTATCAGATCAAACCGAAAAGAAGTGTGGGACCTTTAAAGATCTGCACAGAAATCATCTATTGCCCCTCTCTGAAGCAGTCCGTTTACTCCCCACCTTGGAATCTCATGAGACACCTTCAACCTCCCATACCCCCGGACCAGTTACTAGGTCTCAGGCAACCCTGTTAGACGAGGGGGATGGCAAAATCGAGAACGTACCCAGTGAAGCCGAAGAGATGGAACTTGATTGGTTGTGGTCATCTCAAGGGCTGGAATCCCTGGATGTTACCCCATTGCCATCTGAAGATACTTTGAATCCGGAGGCTTTTGAGTTTATGCCACACCCTACTCTCACTGAGGAATGGGAAGACACTTTAGATTCCTTCCAAACAGAAGATCACAGAGAACCCTCATCCCTTCCTGTAGCTGATCTGGATGTTTCTGGAACCGCAATATCAAGTACACCTAACCAAGATGTGAGTATCAGTGCAGATGATACAGAAGTAGCTGTATGTTACTTTGGATGTACAAGCCTCCATGCCACAGAGAGAGAGAAGAGTCATTCACCCTCCAAAAAGACTGACTTATACTCAGATGGGTGAATGTTCTGAAGAAACTGTTTATACTGCAAGAAGGACATTAGATGAGGCTGGTCCCTCCACTGTACATTTGGTGGAGGGCAACCCTAGCTCACTCCCTGGCACAGCTAGACAGGCCACCTCCATTAATGTGACCTGTAGACAGGACAACCCCCCTTCCAAAGCTTGGTGGGAGATTCCCCTGTCGGATTCCTTTGTAACAGTAAACTGTGTCCTCCATGTATGCTAGCCAAGTTTTCCTGCAGGAATTGTTGATATCTTTGGGGATCAAAGACTTTAAGTGGGGGGAGTGTGTAGCGGGGTGTCACTTTATGGTGTTAATAAGAGACTATATTCCATCAAGTGAGTCCGGATATTCTCTGGTTTACTATTGGATGATCTGCTGACTATTGCTTGACTATAAGTAGGGAAGTGCATGGTGGGATTTGTGGTTCCCAGGAGAGTTGGACTCCAATGGCAAGGATACTACACAGACTACTATACCCACAGTGCAACTGAACATCCATCGTGCATTTCCCGGCGCAAGGTCTGCTGGGGATGGATTATTTAAGGGGAGGAGGAGCAACGCGCGGTCTCTTTGGACATCGCCCGCCCAGCAACTTGAAGCCTGTTCGGGCCTATGGTGTTGGTCTAGGCCGGAGAGTCTGGGCCTACCAAGCTGGAGAAAGCCTGCTGGTCGGAGAAGGAGAGAGACCTCATCCAGAGAGCCTGCTGACATCTCAAAGCTCCCAAGAGTCGAGTCACCTTCGCCTTCCCTATCAGTTGTCTGGGAGATCGGAGACCACGGGTGACCGGGAGATCGTGGGCTGGAGCCTAGCAGCGGGATTGGAAAAGTGGATTGGTCTGGTCGGGTGAGAGAGCACTTGCTCAGGATTCTTAAATGTTTGCTAGGCCCGGGACCCCTTTGCATAAGACCCACCACCATTACAGCAGTGTGTTGCACAGTTAGAGTTGGTGTCTAATTGCTTGTGACTTTAGGCCCTAAACTATAGCAGGATTATAGCTAATGGTGGATACCCCATTGGATTACAAATATAAAAGTGCACCAACGTTGCTAGCGAAGATCCCTTCTATCGGATTAAATGTGTGTGTGGAGTAGTCAGGCCTGACTGTAACTCACGGAGACATTGTTTGGGCGCCATACTGCCCACGAGGGGGAAGCTCGCGAGCGTAGTTCTTTCAAAGACATTTTAGAGTGTATAAGATTTGTATATCTAGATATTGGTTACATTGTGCATAACTTTGACTTTGCAGGGCCCTGTATATGTAAATGCCTGTCTGTTAACCTAACCTCTTATATCTAGTAAAGATATTTTATGGCTAAGCAAACAAGTTGTGTGGAGTATTAAAGTGGTTGTAAACCCCGGCACACTTTTTCTAATTTTAACATATTTTTCTGCTCTATATCTCGCTGATGCTTCTGCATAGTGTTATTCCTAAAAACGATGCCCGCAATTACCCTAAAACACCTTTTTTTGTTTCTTCTCTTTTACTATGTTTTCCGGGTATCCGAATCCCCATTTTAACTCCGGTTTTTGTGAAGCTAAAGAAAACGTCACTTCCGCCCTGGTTCTAAATCTCGCGCATGCGACGTAGCGCCGTAACCATGCCTCGTTCTCAAAAGCGGTTACCGCGGCAACTAGTATAGCAGCAAATCTCAATGAATCACAGTCTAGTGTTGTGATTGCGTTGTGATTGCTGCTGTAAGCGACTGACAGTTTAAAATTTTAGTTTTTCCAGCAACACAGAAATGATGTACCGTATATACTCGAGTATAAGCCGAGATTTTCAGCCCTTTTTTTGGGGCTGAAAGTCCCCCCCTCGGCTTATACTCGAGTCATATAAATTTTTACATTGTAAATATTACCTGTAAAGATGTTGCGGCTGCGGCGTCCATCGTTCGAATTCCGCGGCGTCCATCGTTCAAATTCCGCGCTCTCTTTCTGTTCGTTCCTTGATAGGCGAGTCTCAGCAGACACTCTCCGCCTATCACGAACGTTCTCTCATCCTCAGTTTTCCAGCAGACGTCTGTGATTGGCGGAATACCCAACACAGTGTCTGCTGGGAAAACTAAGGATGAGAGAATGATCGTGATAGGTGGAGAGTGTCTGCTGAGACTAGCCTATCAAGTAAGGAACAGGAAGAGACCGCAGAATTTTGAACGATGGACGCCGCGGAATTCGAACGATGGACGCCGCAGCCGCAACTTCTTTACAGGTAATAATTACAATGTAAAAATTTCTATTTACAGGGAACAGCGAGCTAGGGAACAGTGGGGCATCGGCTTATACTCGAGTCAGTAAGGTTTCCCAGTTTTTTTGGGCAACATTAGGTACCTCGGCTTATACTCGAGTCGGCTTATACTCGAGTATATACGGTAATAGAAAAAAAAAGGTCTATTAAAAACTTCTTTAAAAAAACATAAATCTATATTGACAAAAAGTCTCTCTCTCTATATCTCTATATTAATATATATATATATATATATATCTATTTCTATATATAACTAAATTTTATATATATATATATATATATATATATATATATATATATATATATATATAGTTATATATATATAGTTATATATAGAAATAGATACGGTAATTATATATATATATATATATATATATATATATATATATACACACATATACACATACACATACACACACACACACACACATATCTATTTATATATATATCTAGCTCTACATATCGATATATATATATATATATAACAAACATATATATATACACACACACACACACACACACATATATATATATATATATATATATATATATTAGACATGTGCACTGCCAAAAAATTCGTTAGTTTTCGTTTTCGTTTCATTCTTTTTTTTTTTTTCGTTTTTCGGGTCATTCGTTATGATCGCAATTCGTACATTCGTAAATTTGTACATTCGTAAATTTGTACATTCGTAAACTTGTACATTCATAAATTTGTACATTCGTAAATTTATACATTCGTAAATTTATACATTCGTAATTTCGGAAATTTGGAAATTCGATATTTTCGAAAACCCGAAAATTTGAAAATCTGAAAAAATAACTATTAAATTATAGGTATTGTAATTTCCTTTCAAATTTGGCTGTTAGCGAACGTAACGAATACAAATTTATCTGAAGTTACGCATAACCTGAAATAACAAATGCCGCATCTAAACAAATGGAACGGAACAAATTAATAATAATAATAATAAAACGTTTTTATTATTATTATTGTTATTTATTATTATTATTAATTCATTACGTTCCATTCGTTTAGATACGGCATTCATTATGTCGGAAAACAATTCGTAACTTCGTTAAGTTCACTAACAGCCAAATTTGAAAGGAAATTACAATACCTATAATTGAATAGTTAGTAATAGTTAAGTTATTAGTTAATTATTATTTCAGATTTCCGAATTTACTAATTTACGATTGTACGAATGTACAAATTTACGAATGTACGAATATTCGGAAATTCGTAAATTCAAATTTACGAATTTCCGGATAGTTGTACATTCGTAAATTTGTGCATTGGTAAATTCGTATATTCGTAAATTCGTACATTCGTAAATTTGAATTTACGAATATTCGTTAAAATTCGTTAAATGAGTTTTCGTTAATTTGGATATTTCCGAATTAACGAATTTGTCGAAATTCGTTAAAAACGAATTCGGAACGAAACGAATTGCACATGTCTAATATATATATATATATATATATATATATATATATATATATATCTGTTAGAAGGCCAGTATGCTGGCCTGAATTTATGGGAGGAGCCCGGGGGGCTATTTAACCAGCCCACTCACCTGCAGTCTTCGTTGGTTTCCTGTGAGTGATAATGGATCTCACTGGGCCGACTCTTACCAGCTCACCTCATGTTTGTGAGTCCTGGCGTTTCGATCGCAGGGCATTTCGGCGTCTTCGTTCGTGGTCTTCGTCGGCGGTTCCCGCTCACTATCGCAGGTACTTTTCGAATCTTTTGCGTCAGGTACAATCTTGCAATTAGTAATGCTTCCTGTCCTGCATTCCTTTCTTTAAAAGTCTGCTTCTGAGTTATTGTCTGTCCCATACATACGATTCATTTATAAATCCAAACCTCCGAGTTGCTTTCGGTCATTGTCCGATATCACTCGCCGTAGGTTTCACTGGACGTAAAGATTCACTGTCCATAAGGTTGCCGTCTCTTCCAGTTGGGGGAAAAAAAAAAAGAAAGAAGGGAGACTCTAATTAGTCCCACCTGCTGCCTCTCTGCACTGGTTAGCCTGGGGGGAGGGGTGATTGATTGGTGTTCAGTTTTAGAGTAAAGGGCGGCATACACTATACAACCAATTCGTATTACATTAATTCTATACTCCTCACTATCGATTCGTATCGGATTCCTTTCGTATATTTACGAACTGATTCGGGTCACATACGTTGCATACTTTCCATCGTTGCCATTTGTTGTTTGCCTTCATGCCGCGTGTTTTAGTTCCCGCAGCGGAACTTGCGTATCGTTTGTACACGTTTTTTCCTCTCACTCGTTTACCAAACCAAAGTAATTTTTTGTGCGTCATGCATGGCGCAACACCACACTTTTTGGATGTCTTGGACACCCACCATGCTTTTCGTACATCAAGTTTTCAAACTGTCACAGGTAGGATTCGTGCAATTTCTTTGCTTAACGCACTGTTTGCCAGGTAAACCATGTCATCAAAACCCCGCTGTGGAACTTGCGAGTCATTAGTCAAGTCTCCATATGCAGCCTTATTTCAGCCTCGTGCAAGACCACAGCCTCGTGCAAGACCACAGTCTTGTCGTGCAATTCGTGAACACAAATGCAGAGCTGTTTATCAGTTTAGTTTTGTGCTTTTTTTTTTTTTTTTTTTTTTTTTTTTCCCCCTCTTTCTTGTTGTTGTTTCACGCCAAGTAGTAGGCTTATGTCACTTAGAATGCACTGTCTATCATTACAGTTATTTTACTTTGCATTACCCTCCGGTCGAATCTAGTCGCATCAGCGACTCACTGGTTCGTCCCCGCTAGTTTGCCATCTCATTCCACTGATAGTAATTTCACTTGTCTCATCTCGCACACCCTTCTCTCTCCTCATAAAACCCTGCACATAGCTACTGATTTGTCTTGCATCGATAGTGATTTCCTCTGCATCATTCTGATATGAATCCAAGTCGCATCCACAATGCACCGATTCGTCCCGGCGGGCCCTAGTTGCTGGCCTCATTTTAGTACATGCTCCAGAGTTCGCTTGCTGTTCCTCGCACAGCGCAGCATCGATTCGTGTCTGTCATGGGAAATTTCTGTCACTCGTTTCACTGTCACGCATCTGATTCGAACCCACTTGCATTCTCGTGTGCAGGCTCGTCTTAATCGTGCCCCAGTTGTAGTTGGCCTCAATTCAGTACATGCTTCAGAGCCCGGTCGTTGTCAGTCGCACCTGCGGCGCACTGATTCATGCCTCTGTCATGGGACATTTTTGTCACTCGTTCCACTGTAACACATCTGATTCGAATCCACGCCCATCCTTAGGTGCAGCTTCATCTCAAGCGTGCCCCAGTCGCTGTTGGCCCCATTTCAGTACATGCTCCAGAGATCGCTTGCTGTTCCTCGCACAGCGCAGCACCAATTCGTGTCTGTCATGGGAAATTTCTGTCACTTGTTTCACTGTCACGCATCTGATTCGAACCCACTTGCATTCTCGTGT
The DNA here is from genome assembly GCA_029206835.1 of Rana muscosa. Classification (NCBI taxonomy): domain Eukaryota; kingdom Metazoa; phylum Chordata; class Amphibia; order Anura; family Ranidae; genus Rana; species Rana muscosa. The sequence goes on along the minus strand of CM055127.1, from coordinate 254,949,725 downwards.
GCAGGCTCGTCTTAATCGTGCCCCAGTTGTAGTTGGCCTCAATTCAGTACAAGCTTCAGAGCCTGGTCGTTGTCGGTCGCACCTGCGGCGCACCAATTCATGCCTCTGTCATGGGACATTTTTGTCACTAATTCCTCCAACACGCTCCACCATCCGATCCGCTCACTTATATAAAAAGGCAGTGCAGCACTGAACAAGTCCATAGATCAAAAGACAATCCCAGTGATCTTCTAGAGTGATTTATAGAATCGGAAACATGCAGATGATGTGAACACAGTGAGAGACCTCCACCAGTAATAAGAATGGCCGCTCACCTCCCAAAGTGGACCCTTTGGTTATAGAGAGTCAGATACCTTCCCATATGGGTATATACGTCTCAGGCATGTATTGCAGCTCCGGGATAGTTGGATGACGACAACAGCAGATGGACCGGATCACAAATGACTCCAATGAGGTGTGTATATAAATATATATATAAAAGACAGGCAGACCATAGTGTTCTCCGCATATAAAAGGATATTTAATAAAAAGAAATGCACTTACATGTAAAAGGCACTAAACCAGTGCCGAGTGTAACAGCATGTATGAAACAACAGATGCAGTCTGTCGTGTTCAAATCAGCTAGTCAAACCCCTCACCACCTGTCATTTCTCCTCCAGGTCAGTCAAGTAGGTCCACCCTGCACCAGGTTGGACGTAATTTTCCCTAAATAAAAAAAAAAAAAAAAGTATGTGTACCAAGCACTTACCAACAGCCGATCTGAATCTAGTCGCAACGTCGGCCCTATGATTCGGATCCTCAGCAATCACAAACCCCTTCAACCACTAACACCATCAGCCGATCTGAGTCTAGTCATATCATCAGTGCAACGACGTGGATCCGGAACATGAGCTCCCTCATCACCTTGCATCTACAGCCGTTCCAAATCTAGTCGCATCATCGGCGCAACGATTCGGATCCTCGGCAATACAAACTTCACCGACCGATCCGAGTCCAGTCGCAGCATCGGCTCAACGTTTAAGATCCTTTACAAACCGAACCCCACCGGTGCTCACACCTCAGCCCGATTCGAACTATTCGCATCAGTGATACCAATAAAGTGGTACTTACAATTCAGATCCCGTCAGATTACGTCCGTTATCAAGCATAAACCTTTACATCTCACTCCATCTGCATATACAATGTTGCGCACGCTCGTTCCTACATACTCAAAATTTCCGCTAACTTTGTTTTCATTTTTCCAATAAAGCGGCTTAATTGCAGTCGCTGCAAGCATTCCGACTCGAATCGGTCACTCATCTCCAGTAGCAACTTGGCTGCTCACCTATTCTGTCGTGCTAAACACTCAAACTAGCTTTCACTACGTTTGTCGTCCCTAAAGCCGACCCGCGTCAGGTCAGTTCTCCAAGACTTCACCCGTACACGGGGGTGTACTAAGGAGCAGCTTCAGTCTCTCCCGGGAATGCTCAATTTGCAGCAAGGATCATTCCCGAGGGTCGATCTTTTTGTATCACGCCTCCTAGTCTTCCTCTCCCAGACACAGGACCCCGATCAGATCCTTAACTTCAGATCCTTAACTTAGACACCGCGGCAGTAGCGGACCTGTCATTATGGGAGGAGTTCCTTACTACGTGAAACAGTATCAAAGTATACCATCAATATCGCCCCCATCACGCTGGTAGTGACAGATACCGCAGCCTCCACAGGCTTCGCTGCAATTTTTGGCCACTATTGGTTTGCAGGACCATGGCTTCCAGAGACACTCCTAATCCCAGGGTTTACCTGGACTTCCTCCCTGTTCGAACAATACCAGATCGTGGCAGCCGCTCAGCTCTGGGGGTCATATCTGGACAGGACAAACCGTGGCCTTCACCACCGACAACCAGGCCACAGCTGATATTATTAGTAAAGGCAAGTCCAAGTCATGTCCTTCCTACGCAGGCCCGTACAACTATGCCCTCAGCACCAGTTAATGTCCACTACCCTCGCTAGTTCCCCATTTGGCCTTCTCCCCAGCCTGGTCATTCAAGCAGCCTTCGACTCGGCCTACCACGGGTTCTTGCGGCCTAGCGAGTTCACCCGCAGCTACCCCGCCGGCCAAGTTCTACATAGACCTCACTTGGCTCGCTACCAAGATCGTTTCATCCTCCACCTGGCACTATCCAAAACCCAGCGATCAGGCACCGGGTTAGACATTTAACTCTAAAAACAAAAATCTCTGGTGTGCAGTAACCTTACTCGATCGCCTTCTGTCACTCCTACCTGAACAGTCAAACTCTTGTCCCCTACTACCTTTCCCGATCAAACCCTTGAGTGCCTGCCAGTTCATCAAACACATGAGAATTCATCGGGGCACAACCAACCATAGGAAGTTGATCCAGGGTTCACCCGGTCGCCTCTCGGGGGATCAGGAAGGAATTTTCTCCCCTGCTGTAGCAATTGGCCTAGGCTCGGCTGGGGTTTTCGCCTTCCTCTGGATCAACGGTGGGGCGGTTAGGTCAATTTGGGTCCTGTCACCTTCACACTCACTCACTCTTCCACGCTGCCACACCTCAACCCCAGTCAGTGCTCCAGTCGCTCTTATCGTATTGGAGCGGCCTCGGCCACATCCCGGTGTGGGGTCCCAGATCACGACTATTAAGAGACTTGACAGGTGGAAGTCTGCCTGCTTTGTCCAGCACATCCTCCAATCCTCAGGTGGAAATGGCACAAGCATTCACCAAACTTGCTCAATAAACAAAGCTAAAACCAATAAAACTACATCCCTACCTGAATGTTTTTGCCCCCTTATTTTGTCATACCGTCCATCAGATCAGGGCACACTTCAGGTCCATTTCATGTTGTAAGTCTTATGTTAAGTCTATCTATCTTATTCATATCTGTATCGGATATAGGGCTTCAACCATAAATAGATATATATAGATGTGTGTATATATATATTGTGAGGGGGCTAGCTCGGCAGCGGGTATGTGTGACCCCCGGGATGGGCTCCCCACCCAAAACAGGCCCAGCAGACGGAGGTTGTGGTTTTCAAAATCAAAAAGGTGCGGTTTATTTTCTATTTACAGTGACAAAAACACAGCAAGGCAAAAAAAACATAAACAAAATAAATCCTGGTCAACTTGACCTCTGACTAAACTTACAGGTTTCCTAACTAACGACTGGGATCAGCCTAGTGCTGTCCTAGTCCCTGGTTTTAAATGTCCAAGCAAAATATAGCCACACAGGCTTTCTCTCACCGCACAGGGGTTCACTCTCCCTAGACAGTCCACACAGGTCTGCTTCCAGGCATGAGCTAACATCTAATGAATCTGGGAGTTTTTTATAGAGGCCTAAATGAGCTGACAAGCTTCAGCTGGCCTCATCAACTCCCTGTCTGCACGACGCCCAGCCCTCTCCCTAGAGGTATGAGTCATCAATGAGCCCACTAGTCTCAGCTGGGCTTATACAACTCTCCACCTAGCTGTATAAGTCAGCGTAAAGCCTGAATCTGGGCGAAATATATCTACCCCCCTGGATGCAACCAGGTGACTTTACCTTCCTGCTGTCACATACCCCCCCCTCTTGTTTTAACCTCGGGGTTGGAACACCAGCAATCAGGCATTCATGTACTCGAGACAAAGCATCCACATTCCCCATTTGAACGCCAGGGCGATGCTTTACTGTGAAGTTGAATTCCTGGAGGGCCAGGAACCACCTATTCACTCTTCTATTTGTTTCCTTGTTTTGAGCCATCCACTTTAACGGAGCGTGATCCGTAACCATGTCAAAGTGCCTACCTAGCAGGTAGTACCGAAGGGAATCTAGAGCCCACTTCACCGCTAAACACTCCTTTTCAACGGTGGCGTAATTTACCTCATGGGACTTCAACTTCCTGCTGAGGTAAATGACTGGGTGCTCTTCCCCGTTCCAGACCTGGGACAATACTGCTCCTAACCCCACATCTGACGCATCACTTTGTACGACAAAGTCTCTAGAGAAGTCGGGTGAGTACAACACTGGCTGGCTACATAAGGCTTGTTTCAAGAATTGGAATGCTGCCTCAGCCTCGGGGGTCCATTTAATCATGACCGACCCTTTCCCCTTCGTCAGGTTGGTTAGGGGCACAGCCTTAGAAGCAAAGTGGGGAATGAATCGCCGATAATACCCAGCGATTCCCAGAAAGGCTCGTACCTGCTTCTTGCTGTTGGGACGTGGCCAACTCTGGATGGCCTCGACTTTGTTGAGTTGGGGTTTTATTACTCCCCTCCCAATGGTGTACCCAAGATATTTGGCCTCCTCCTGCCCAATGGTACACTTCTTGGGGTTAGCCGTAAACCCTGCTTCCCGAACAGAGTCCAGGACTGCTTGCACTTTTGGCAGATGTGAGGCCCAATCTGTGCTATGGACAATTATGTCATCCAGGTAAGCCGCAGCATACTTCCGATGGGGCCTCAGCATCTGGTCCATTTTCCGCTGGAATGTGGCCGGCGCATTCTGTAACCCGAACGGCATTCTTTTATATTGGAACGCCCCGTCTGGGGTTACAAATGCGGTTTTCTCTTTGGCCGACTTGGCCAGGGGGATTTGCCAATACCCTTTTGTGAGGTCAAGAGTCGTCATGTATCGGGCTGTTCCCAGCCGGTCGATCAACTCATCTATACGTGGCATGGGGTAGGTGTCAAATTTTGTAACTTTGTTCAACTGACGAAAATCGTTACAAAATCGCCAGCTCCCATCCGGTTTAGGCACCAACACAATGGGACTAGACCAATCACTTTGGGACTCCTCTATCACCCCTAAGTTCAGCATTCTCTGTACTTCCTCCCGTATTGCCTCCCGTCGGGCCTCTGGGATCCGATAGGGTTTTAACTTCACCCTTTCACCGGGCGGGGTAATAATGTCATGCTCTACCCCAGATGTTTGTCCCGGCAGCTCAGAGAATACCTCCTTGTTGCGAAGTACAAACTCCTTAACCTCCTGTTGTTGGGGTTGTGACAAGGTGGCTGCGATTCCAACCTCAGGAATCACGCAACCAGTTTGAGCTGGTGACCAAGTGTCTGCGACTAGGGACTCTCTATCCCTCCAGGCTTTCAACAGATTAACGTGATAGATCTGTTCGGGCTTTCGCCTTCCTGGTTGTCTGACCTTGTAATTCACTTCGCTCACTTTTTCCATTATCTCGTAGGGGCCTTGCCATTTGGCAAGGAATTTACTTTCAACCGTAGGGACAAGTACCAATATCCTATCCCCCGGGGAAAAGGTACGGGTCTTGGCTCCACGGTTGTACACTCTCTGCTGTGCCAACTGCGCTTGGGCCAAATGTTCCTTCACGATGGGCATTACCTGTGCAATTCGATCTTGCATCAGGGCGACATGCTCAATCACACTCCTGTGGGGAGAACTCTCACTTTCCCAAGTTTCCTTGGCAATATCCAACAGCCCTCTTGGGTGTCTCCCATACAGTAACTCAAAGGGGGAGAATCCCGTAGAGGATTGGGGCACCTCCCTAATAGCAAACATCAAATAAGGAAGTAGACAGTCCCAATCCCTTCCATCTCTATCCACCACTTTCTTCAACATTTGTTTTAGGGTTTTGTTGAATCTTTCAACCAGCCCATCGGTTTGGGGGTGATACACAGATGTACGCAATTGCGTCACTTTGAACAATTTACACAGCTCTTTCATAACCCGGGACATAAAGGGTGTACCTTGGTCCGTAAGCAGTTCTTTACAAATACCCACCCGGCTAAAAACAAGAGATAGCTCTTTGGCTATGGTTTTGGCCGAGGTATTTCTGAGAGGGATCGCTTCTGGATAACGGGTGGCATAGTCCATTATAACCAATATGTACTGGTGCCCCCTAGCGGACTTGATTATAGGACCTACCAAATCCATTGCGATTCTCTCAAACGGGACCTCAATGATGGGTAGAGGGACCAGCGGGCTACGGAAATGTGGCATCGGGGCCGACCTCTGACACACAGGGCAGGAGGAACAATAATTTTCTATGTCCTTCATCACCCCAGGCCAATAGAATCTCTGTAATACCCTCTCTCGGGTTTTCTCTGTCCCCAGATGACCTCCAAGAATGTGCCCATGGGCCAACTCCAACACCAACTTCCTGTAAGGTTTGGGCACCACAAGCTGCTCAACGGTTTCTTCTGCCCTTTTTGCCACCCGATACAGTAGGTCCTTCTCTACGCTGAAGTATGGGTAAGTGCCAGTATTATCTGGGTTCACTAACTCGCCATCTATTTTCACTACGTTTTCCCGTGCCTTTATTAGGGCGGGGTCTTTCAACTGTTCTGTGGCAAAGTTTTCCCTGTGAACCTCAAGATCAGAAAACTCCACAGACGGTAGGTTTTCGTCTGAGGAGGTGGGCTCCTCTCCAGTTTCTTGAGTCTCCCCTGCCAATACTGACAAGGGAAATTCCGGAGAGTCCTCACCACTCTCAGGGGAGTTCTGGCTATCACATTCCTGGTACATAGGGGCACCAGTGGGGGGCTCAGGATCATCCCACAGTTCCCAGAACTTCGGAAAATCCCTTCCCACAATGGCGTCATGCGGTAACTGAGATACTAAGCCCACTGGATGAGAGAGGGTACCTTTGGGGGTCTCGAAACACACCGTAGTCACTGGATACTCTCGGGTGTCCCCATGCACACAAATAACGGCTACCTTGCTATTCCCAGAGACCTCTGTTTTAACTAACTCAGCCTTTATCAGGGTCACAAGGCTACCTGAATCCAGCAATACCACAACATTTCTACCATTAATACACATTTTGCATAAATGTTTCTCAGTTCCCCGAATGGCAGTGCATGCGACTGTCGCACACAGCGACTGACGTCTGCCCGTCAGAAAGTCACACTGCATGGGTTCCTCCACAACCGGGCAATTTGCTGCAATATGTCCCGCTTGCCGGCAGCGGTAGCAAACGATCCTTCTTGCGGCCTCTTGAGCCGCTGATTTCCCAGGCTGTTCTCGCCAAACTTGGGGTAGAGCTCCCACCCTCTCACTCTCTCCACCCTCACCCCTTGGAATCCTCTTATCCGCCCCTGGGGATGGTCTGGTCTTAGGGTGGAAAGTCCGAGTGTCTCTGGAAGAGGCCGTCAGGTTCTCTGTAGCCAAGTATTTCTCCACACGATCCACAAGACCATCGGCCGTCTCTGGGTCTCCATGGCTTACCCACTTTTGGATGGCAGTAGGAAGAGCTCTCAAAAACCGATCCATTACAACACGTTCCACAATCTTTGGTGCGGACAAAGTCTCTGGCTGTAGCCACTTTCTGCTCAGGTGAATGAGATCATACATTTGAGACCTGGGGGGTTTTCCAAGCTGGAAAGTCCAGTTATGCACACGCTGAGCCCGGACAGCCAGGGTGACACCCAGCCTTGCCAATATTTCAGCTTTTAGCATCACATAGTCTTTTGCTTGGTTAGGCTCTAGGTCATAGTAAGCTTTCTGCGATTCACCAGTTAACAGAGGAGCCACTAGTCCAGCCCACTGCTCCTCAGGCCACTTTTCTCTTTCAGCGGTCCTTTCAAATGTGGTCAAAAATACCTCTGGATCATCCTCTCCAGTCATTTTTGTCAATAAACGACTCACCCCAAAGGACGCGGTATTAGTGGGACGGCTTTCCTCACTGGTCTGCGGACGTTGCTGCATTACTGCTTCCATCTGTTGTTGTAGTCTCTGCTCTTGCTTCTGCAACAGGTCTATGAAGCGGGCCTCAGATTGCTGTTGGGCTTGTTGCTGAGCCTCCAGACTCTGTTGTAAAGTTGCAAGGCTCTGTTGATGAGCTTGCTGCTGGGCTGCAAGGCTCCTTTGCAAACCTGCATTTGTCTGCTGTTGATTGGCATTTGCTAGAGCCAGCTGTTTCAGTATCTCCTCCATGCTGGCTTAAAAAAAAACTGCCACTGGTTCTCCACCAACTGTGAGGGGGGCTAGCTCGGCAGCGGGTATGTGTGACCCCCGGGATGGGCTCCCCACCCAAAACAGGCCCAGCAGACGGAGGTTGTGGTTTTCAAAATCAAAAAGGTGCGGTTTATTTTCTATTTACAGTGACAAAAACACAGCAAGGCAAAAAAAACATAAACAAAATAAATCCTGGTCAACTTGACCTCTGACTAAACTTACAGGTTTCCTAACTAACGACTGGGATCAGCCTAGTGCTGTCCTAGTCCCTGGTTTTAAATGTCCAAGCAAAATATAGCCACACAGGCTTTCTCTCACCGCACAGGGGTTCACTCTCCCTAGACAGTCCACACAGGTCTGCTTCCAGGCATGAGCTAACATCTAATGAATCTGGGAGTTTTTTATAGAGGCCTAAATGAGCTGACAAGCTTCAGCTGGCCTCATCAACTCCCTGTCTGCACGACGCCCAGCCCTCTCCCTAGAGGTATGAGTCATCAATGAGCCCACTAGTCTCAGCTGGGCTTATACAACTCTCCACCTAGCTGTATAAGTCAGCGTAAAGCCTGAATCTGGGCGAAATATATCTACCCCCCTGGATGCAACCAGGTGACTTTACCTTCCTGCTGTCACAATATATATATATATATATATATATATATATATATATATATATATATAATGTGTGTGTTTGTGTGGAGAGACAGAGAGAGAGAGAGAGAGAGAGAGAGAGATCTATGTGTGTATATACAACTCTATTTTTATTATTTGAGTAACAACAGACTGTAGACACTTTAACAGTTTACTGTTGTCATGTTAATCAGCCTCATTGTTTAAATTTACATAATTTAGATAGAACTTTAGGGTCTAATAGACATATCGTCTCCAACCCTCTAGAACTCTTTGTTCACTTTTTTTTCTGCTTAGCCAATCATATATAAGATTTATGTAAGTAGCCAATAGGATTAATTGAAAATTCTATGTCGAGCCATGCTAATGAGACAATAAAAATATAATAAATTATTAAAGTCCGCTACTCAACAGGAGATATGAGTAGATTGCAAAGAAATGTTTGAGACAGACAGACATCTGATGGTTTAAAAAAAAAAAAATTATAGATCTAGATATATATATCTATATATATATCTATATCTATATCTATATCTATAACTATATAATATATATCTTTTATGTGTTCTATTTTTTTATTTGCCACAGAGAATCTAATAGAATACATTGCATTTAATCCATTTAGATGTAGTATAATTACACTCTTTATTAAATTTTTCAATATTATTCATTTTGTTAGACATTTCATTTAAGGAAATATAAATTAAAAAGGTTTGCTAAAGTTAATATTATAACACACTCTACTAACCTTATTGACTTTGCGGTCTGATGCTTTTCTCTTCTGTGTAGAGAAGACGATTTGCTGCCTTCCTGGTTGATATGTGTATCTGGGTTTTCACACCCCTTTTGTGACGTCTGCTCTAGTCACATGGGGTAGTACAAGGAAGTACTGCAGGTTTCTAGTAGCGCGAGACTTCTCCTCTGTGTCAGACAGAGGGGAAGTTCCCGCATACTAATTAGGCTGACAATTCAGTAATGACATTCGGCGAGCGTCACTCGCCAATTTTCAGGACCTCAAATGCGCATGCGCGGTGACGTCATTCAAACATAAAAATTAAATTTTCAGACAAACTAAAGCAGACAGTACAGTGACACAGGCAGCGATCAGCTGCCTGTGATATTTGTGATTTAATTAGACAAAGTTATTAATGAGGGTTTACAACCACTTTAACTGTCCCGGAAAGAGAGACGGCCAGCACAGATACTCTAGTTCTGAATGGTGAATGTATACTGTGTTGTGGTATTCATTACTAGTAGGTTTCACAATATAATTTGCTTAACCGCTGTGCTAGTGTAGGGTCAGAGCCAGTTTATTGGGGGTTGACAGCAGTTAGGTACAGGCCCAAACTAATACCAGCAGCTCTCTTAACTGGGGGTAGTGCTACAGATATATATACTGTCTCCTACATATATATCCACTGAATTCTAGTCTAGCCAAGCCTATACCTGACTAGTGATGAGCCGAACACCCCGGGTTCAGTTCGCACCAGAACCCGCGAACGGACCGAAAGTTCGCACGAACGTTAGAACCCTATTAAATACAATGGATGCGAACGTTCGAAATCTAAAGTGCTAATTATAACGACTATTATGCATGTTATTGTCCTAAAAAGGGTTTGGGAACCCGGGTTCTGCACCAGGGGACATGTATCAATGCAAAAAGAAGTTTTAAAAACTGCCGTTTTTCGGGAGCAGTCATTTTAATGATGCATAAAGTGAAAAAAAAAAGTCAAATGTTCCTTTAAATATCGTACCTGGGGGGTGTCTAAAGTATGCCTGTGAAGTGCCACGTGTTTCCCGTGTTTAGAACTGTCCCTGCACAAAATTACATTTCTAAAGGGAAAAAAAGCCATTTAAAACTGCTTGCGGCTTTAATGTAATGTCTGGTCCCGGTAATATGAATGAAAATCTTTAAGAAAAATGGCATAGCTACCCCATCACACCCCCCCTCCTACTCCAGCCCATTACCAGCCCCTTTGGGTCTTGTATGGATATTAAGGGGAACCCCGCACACAAAATAAAAAAGGCCCTATATACTCTGAACAGCCGTATACAGGCGGTGCATACAAGACAGGGACTGTAGGTTTGTTCTTATGTAGAATCTGTTTGTAATTTTGAACAGGTACATTGTTTAAGTGTAGCTCCAGCCAAAAAATCTATTTTTAAGCTTTTTGGAAAACATAGGGAAGGGTTATCACCCCTGTAACATTTGTTTTGCTGTCTGTGCAGTGTGCACCTGTTCAGAACAGTTCACCTCACTTTCCGTCCTAATGACAAATGTTTTTTGAAAATGTGGGGTTTTTATTGAAACAAGAATTGGTGATAAAGCATCAGTGGAGAGGAGACACTTTTTTCCCATATTAACTCTTACAGGAGAGAATTTGCCTTCCTAGGGGTAGATTTCCTCTCACTTCCTGTTGTATCCTTCCGTTTGCAAGGAGGAGTCGTTTGTAAGTTGGATGTTTGAAAGTAGGGGCCTGCCGTATATACTCAGCTGAAATTTGCCCCTTACATGTTGGTGTTGCCACAACACTGTGAGCCCTCACAGTTACTCTTGGTGGGCGCATGAATGGGCCCCGCTGTGAATTATTAGATCAAGAATTGTAATTGCATGCCCCTGTTAAACAGGGGCAGAAAAATTGGGCCTTTGGTGGTGGTGGTGGTGTTGACACAACACTGTAAGGCCTCACAGTTACTCTTGGTGGGCGCAGAAATGGGCCCTGCTGTGAATTATTAGATCAAGAATTGTAATTACATGCCCCTGTTAAACAGGGGCAGAAAAATTGGGCCTTAGGCACTGGTGCCACAACACTGCAACCCCTCACAGATACTGTACTTGGAGCACAGCAATGAGCCCTGTTGCAAAGTATTCCATCAAAAATTGTAATTACACGCCCCTGTTAAACAGGGGCTGAAAAATTGGGCCTTAGGCACTGGTGCTGGTGCCACGACACTGCAACCTCTCCCAGATACTCTAGTTGGAGTGCAGGAATGAGCCCTGCTGCAAAGCATTGCATAAAAAATTGTAATTACATGCCCCTGTTAAACAGGGGCTGAAAAATTGGGCCTTAGCCACTGGTGGCGGCACCCAGAAACAAAAATGTTCTTCCAAGCTATCATCATCAATCGGATCATTGAGGAGGAGGAGGATAGTCAGTCAACATAACAGGACACTCACTCAGCATCAGCATAGGCAGTCTTGAAGGGATGTGACATTTCAAAATAAGTTATTCTGTTATATCAGCTTCAGGTGCTTGGTAGCTGGTGGTGATCCAAGACTGGTTCATCTTTATGAAGGTCAGTCGATCAACCGAGTCGGTGGACAGGCGCACCCTGTGATCCGTGACAAATCCTCCAGCAGCACTGAATGTGTGTTCAGAAAGAACGCTGTATGCAGGACAGGCCAGTAGCTCAATTGCATACTGTGCAAGCTCTGGCCAGTGATCTATCCTCAAGACCCAGTAAGCCAGAGGATTTTTGGTGGGGAAGGTGTCCAAGTCTGACCTTGCCCCTAGGTATTCCTGCACCATGTATATCAGATGCTGGCGATGGTTGCTGGAACCGATCATACCTTGGGGCTGCGGACTAAAGAATTGTCTTAACGCATCGGTCAGACGGCCACCTTCCCCACCGCTCCTTCTTTGACTGATCGAAGCCTCAGCAACTCGTTGTCCAGGACCAGGGGTTTGTAACCTCCCAGTCTCTGGGAACACGTTGCACAGACTTTTCTGCAAGGCCTCCCGGAGTTGTCTCATCCTCTGCTCCCTCTGCGATGGTAAGATCAGGTCCGCAACCTTACCCTTGTTCCGTGGATCAAGGAGAGTGGCCAGCCAGTAATGGTCCCTCTCCTTGATCCGAAGAATATGAGGATCCTTCCGCAGACTTTGCAGGATCAGGGAGGCCATGCAGCGTAGGTTAGCTGAGGCATTCGGTCCGGAGTCCTCTGGGTCACTAAATAAGACTTGATCCGCAGCCACCTCCTCCCAGCCACGTACAAGTCCACGGGTTTCTTGGGACTGTAAATCATCCCTAAAAGACTGCTGCTGATGATGCTGAGTGCCAGGCTCCACCTCCATGCTGACACAATCCTCCTCCTCCTCCTCCTCCTCCTCTTCCTGTGCGATGGGTGGGACAGAAGGAACACTGTCTGGGTAAAGGGGGCCTTGAGAGGCAAGGAAGTCCTCCTCTTCCTGCCTCTGTTCTGCCTCAAGTGCCCTGTCCATTATTCCACGCAGCGTATGTTCCAACAGGTGGACAAGAGGTACAGTGTCACTGATGAATGCACTGTCACTGTTCACCATCCTTGTGGCCTCCTCAAATGGTGCCAGGACAGTGCATGCATCCCTGATCATGCCCCACTGGCATGGTTAAAAAAAACCGAGCTCCCCTGACCCTGTCCTGGTGCCGTAGTCACACAGGTACTCATTGATGGCCCTCTGCTGCGTGTGCAGCTGCTGCAGCATGGCCAATGTTGAGATCCACATGGTGGGCATGTCACATATAAGGCGGTTCTTGGGCAGGTTCAACTCCTTTTGCAGCTCAGCCAGGCGAGCACTGGCATTATAAGATCTGCGGAAATGCACACAGACTTTCCTGGCGTACCTCAGGACATCCTGTAAGCCCGGGTACCTGCCCAAGAACCGCTGCACCACCAGGTTAAGGACGTGAGCCACACATGGCACATGGGTCAGTTGTCCCTGTCGGAGGGCGGAGAGGAGGTTGGTGTCATTGTCGCAAACCACCATTCCTGGCTTAAGCTGGCGTGGCGTCAACCACCTCTCGGCCTGCCCCTGCAATGCAGACAGAACCTCTGCCCCAGTCTGGCTCCTGTCCCCCAAACACACCAGCGCAAGCACGGCATGGCATCTTTTTGCCTGCGTACTTGCGTAGCCCCTTGAACGCTTACGGAGCACCGCTGGTTCCGAGGGCAAAGCACAGGAAGAGGCCATGGAGGAAGAAGAGGCGGGGGTGGAGGAGAGAGGTGTGTCACAACCAGTAGTAGCATTTTGGAGGCGTGGCGGTGGAACAACCTCCAACACTACTGCACCTTGTCCTGCATCCTTCCCAGCTGCCAAAAGAGTGACCCAATGGGCCGTGAAAGAAAGGTAACGTCCCTGTCCATGCCTGCTGGACCATGAGTCAGCGGTAATATGCACCTTACCGCTGACCGCCCTGTCCAGCGAGGCCAAGACATTGCCTTCCACATGCCAGTAGAGAGCCGGAATCGCCTTCAGTGAGAAAAAGTGGCGTTTGTGAACCTGCCACTGAGGAACCGCACATTGCACAAACTCACGGAAGGGGGCCGAGTCTACCAACTGAAAAGGCAGCAGTTGAAGCGCTAGCAATTTAGCCAAGCTAGCATTCAACCGCTGGGCATGTGGATGGCTGGGAGTGAACTTCTTTCGACGGTCCAGCAGCTGGGGCAGGGAAATTTGCCTGATAGAATCGGACGCCGGTGTACTGCTAGCAGAGTGCCCGCAAGTACTTGGCTGTGACACGCCTAATTCTACACCTTCATTCCTCTCAGTGCAGGTTTCAGAGAGGACTGAAGGTATAGTGGGGTTGGAGATCCCAGCTGATGCGGTGCAAGGAGAGGTCCGCTTTGTTCTTTGGTGTGGGTCTTTAAGGTAGGCTTGCCAACGAGCTGCATGGCAGGTCAACATATGTCTGGTCAAGCATGTGGTGCCCAAGCGGCTGATGTTTTGGCCACGCGATATACGCTTGAGACATATGTTGCAAACAGCAGCTGTTCAATCTGATGCACTCGACTCAAAAAAGGCCCACACCAAAGAACTTTTATAATAAGGGGCAGAGGCAGCGCCCTGCACAGGCGGAGCTCTGCGGTGTGATTCCGTCTGTGTTCTGCCCTTACGCTGGCCTCCCGAGGGCATCCTGCCTCATTGGAGATGTGCCTCCTCATCCTCCTCCTCCTCTCTCCTATTAGGCACCCACGTGGAGTCAGTGACCTCATCATCCCCTCCCTCCTCATCACTGGAGCCAATCTGGCAGTATGCTGCATCTGCTGGAATATGACTGCCAGATTGGTGTCCTTCTTGAGCATCCCCTCTCTCTGCTCTCACGCTACTGCCTTCCTCTAGCTGGGTATCATCATCGGACCCTTCGAAATGCTGGGCATCCTCCTGGAGCATGTACCCAACACTGTGCTCAAACAGTTCGGGGGACTCCTCAGGAGGACATGGTGGGTCTAGGGAAGGAGTGACTGATGATGACATTGATACCAGGGAAGAGGACGCTTTGGCAGCTGCTTTGCCAGTACCCTGAGCCTGGGTGAGAGAGGATGAGGAGGGCTTGGTCATCCACTCTACCAAGTCTTCGGCATGATGCGGCTCAACACGTCCAGCTGCCGAAAAGGACAAGCGTGTCCCATGGCCACGTGCTGATGGCGATGCACCGCGTCCACGACTAGCACTGTTGTCTCTAGACACAGAGCCTGCTTGCCCTCTTTTGTTGGCTCCTGACTGTCTGCCTCTCCTTGTTTGCCTTCCAGACATTGTGTTTTAATATATTTTTATTCAAAACATTTTTACATACATACAAACATATATCTTTTATATCATTGCCAATCAACTCATATACATTACAAAAGAAAAATATACAAAACATCCTTTAATGTAATTTACTCTTCTCCCCTCTCTCCATTCCCTTTTAATTAACTTACATGGCCTCTATGATATATCTTTCTCCCCCCTTTTTTTCTTTCCCCTTTCTCCTTCCCTTTCTCTTTTTCTTCTCTCATCTTCTCCTTTATCCTTCCTCTCCCTCCCCTTCCCCTTCCTAAAAAAGGAAAAAAATCAAAAATCCTTCTCTTTTTCCCTTCCCCGCTTCCTTTCTCTTTCTTCCCCTCCTTCCCTCTACCAACTTGCAAATCCACCTCGTATTTAACTTTTAGTGCCTAGTGCCCTCTTTCCCCTGTGTTGACTTTCGTGTTTTCTGTGTCATCATTGATTTATGAGGAGTCACGAGAACCTCTCTCTGCCTCCAAAAAAAAAAAAAAAACCCTTATCTGCTGTGATGTTTGTGCTTTTTTATTTATTTGTGAGGAGGAATAATTTTTGCCTCAATCCAACCCCCCCAGAGAGAGAAAAAACAGCTCCCTCCACCTACTCTTATTTCAAATTTGAAAAAAATAAAACAACGTGCCCTCTTTACCCTTTTTTTTTTATTTATTTATTACCCTACCCTTCCTCCCTTTCTCAACCTCCTATTATGACTTCTGTGACATTTGTGTTTTTATTAATTAATGGGAGGGCCCGAGTATCATAAAAAATAAATAAAATGCCTTCCAGACATTCTAATGGCCTGCAGGGAGATGGGAAAACCAGCAATAAGGCCTAGCTTCAGGAGTATATTTTGCAGGAAGCACACTACGCCCGCTGTAAGTGCTGCAAATGCCTCTTGGTGTAACACACCAGGAAAACACAGCAATACGGGCTAGCTTCAGGTGTATAATGTGCAGGAGGCACACCCTGCCCGCTGTAAGTGCTGCAAATGCCTGTTAGTGTAACACACCAGGAAAACACAGCAATACGGGCTAGCTTCAGAAGTATATTTTGCAGGAATCACACTACGCCTGCTGTAAGTGCTGCAAATGCCTGTTGGTGTAACACACTAGGAAAACACAGCAATAAGGCCTAGCTTCAGGAGTATATTTTGCAGGAATCACACTCCGCCCGCTGTAAGTGCTGCAAATGCCTGTTAGTGTAACACACCAGGAAAACACAGCAATGCGGGCTAGCTTCAGAAGTATATTTTGCAGGAATCACACTACGCCTGCTGTAAGTGCTGCAAATGCCTGTTGGTTTTAACACACTAGGAAAACACAGCAATAAGGCCTAGCTTCAGGAGTATATTTTGCAGGAATCACACTCCGCCCGCTGTAAGTGCTGCAAATGCCTGTTAGTGTAACACACCAGGAAAACACAGCAATGCGGGCTAGCTTCAGAAGTATATTTTGCAGGAATCACACTACGCCTGCTGTAAGTGCTGCAAATGCCTGTTGGTTTTAACACACTAGGAAAACACAGCAATACGGGCTAGCTTCAGGAGTATATTTTGCAGGAATCACACTACGCCTGCTGTAAGTTCTGCAAATGCCTGTTAGTGTAACACACCAGGAAAACACAGCAATAAGGGCTAGCTTCAGGTGTATACTGTGCAGGAGGCTTAGCAACAATGACACTGACACTGTCCCCTGCCTATCCTTCTCTCTCCCTGCACACAAGGTTTATCAAAGAATATGACACTGACACTGTCCCCTGCCTATCCTTCTCTCTCCCTGCACACAAGGTTTAGCAAAGAATATGACACTGACACTCTCCCTGCCTATCCTTCTCTCTCCCTGCACACAAGAATAGCACAAAGAATATCAACACTGTCCCTGCCTATCCTTCTCTTTCCCTGCACCGGAACACACTACACAAGGCCGCCGCTCTGGCAGCCTTTTATAGTGTGGGGCGTGTGCTAAACCCCCTGAGCTATAATTGGCCACAGGCAACCTGCCTGTGGCCAATTATGGCTCTCCTAGCTGACGGCGCTGTGATTGGCCAAGCATGCGGGGTCACAGTGCATGCTTGGCCAATCACAGCACCAGGATTGCACTGCGATGGCGCAGTGTATTGTGGGCCATTCGCGTCACTCGAATTTGGCGCGAACGGCCCAAATCGTTCGATGTTCGTCGAACAGCCGATGTTCGAGTCGTACGTATGTTCGACTCTAACACCGAGCTCATCCCTATTCCTGACTATAGGCTATTCCTTGTGTACGTATTCAAAGACACTTTCAGGCAGGTGATTCAGTGATCTGCAGTGCATAAAGATATATATATATATATATACAGTCTCCTACATATATATCCACTGCATTCTAGTCTAGCCAATCCTATACCTGACTGCAGGCCATTCCTGGTGTAATTTTTCTAGTAAACTTTAGGCGGTGTTTTGCTAATCCAATTTTATAGCATGTCTGGAAGGCCAACAAGGAAAGGCAGACGCTCACAGGTCACTAAAAGAGGGCAAGCAGGCTCTGTGTCTACAGCCAACAGTGCTGGTCGTGGACACAGTTCATCCTCAGCACGTGGCCGTGGGGCACGCTTGTCCCTTTTTTTTCGACAGCTGAGCCACAACATGCAGAAAAGTTGGTAGAGTGGATCACAAAGCCGTCCTCATCCTCCTCATCCTCTCTCACCCAGATTCAGAGTAGTTTGTCTGCCAATGTAGCTGCCAAAGCAGCCTATTCCATCGGCTCAATCACCATCATGTCTGGAGGATTCCCCTGAAATGTTCGACCACAGTGTCGGGTACATGCTGCAGGAGGATGCGCAGCGTTTTGAAGGCTACGATGATGGTATCACTATGTGATCAGGGGTCAGTAATCCCCCTATGGACCAGTGGTTCAACATGCTCACAAATAGAATAATAACAACGTGTAATAATGAGAAGAGGTAATTCCCCAATCAACATGTGTTATAGAAGGAAGGTCTGTACACTCCTCTGTTTTGATCTGTATACAATGTATGCTTTTTTGTATATGAAATTTATTTTTCCTTTTTTGTGTAGACATGTAAATTATATCCTCTAGCTCAGTGTTTCTCAACTCCAGTCCTCAAGGCGCCCCAACAGGTCATGTTTTGAGGATTTCCTTCAGATGAAACGGCTGTGGTAATTACTAAGGCAGTGAAACTGATCAAATCACATGTGCAAAATAATGGAAAGCCTGAAAACATGACCTGCTGGGGTGCCTTGAGGACTGGAGTTGAGAAACACTGCTCTAGCTCCTGGAATCCTTTAATGTATACTTTCCGTGATCACCGGTATGTATCCGTTATTTTCAACAGTTGACAAGCACCCCAGCAGGGAGTCGCAATTCTCTAGCCATACACTTTCTGTTATATTCAACCTGGACATTTTCCAGCACTGTGTACATACACACAACATCATGGTGCGTCTCCTACCCCGCATGATCTTCTCAGCATGAGTGTGTTTCACTGTAGGGCCAACTGTGGGTGCCCAGGGGCATTCATCCGAACGGTGACAGCTGACACTGAATCCAAGCTGAGGCATGGATGTTATGATTGTCCAGATTCTGGCGTGTGTGCAACGTGAGGCCGCCGTATACACTGACCAGCGCACATCGGTGTATCCATTCACCTCCCCTTCAGTGATGCGTTGCCGCGTCACCTGTCATCTCCCGCTGGCCAGTGCACATGTGCGAGCGTCATTTACTCTCCTGGTGTGGGATTTCCCACCACACATGTCATCACCAAGTGCCCGCAGACACGCTGCTGATGCCATGACGTCAAACGCGGCGCCGCCGTTCCATCGCAACATGGGGATATAAAAGACCCACAAGGCTACAACAGCCAATACGGGGTCAGCTCTGGGAGCCAAGCCACATGCACATCAGTCAATAGGTATGTTCTGTGACATAATTTTCAGGATTGAGACTGTATATGTTTCTTTGCATTCCTGATTATTGAGTGTCTTACTTTTTCCTTTGCCTTGATTTAATGAACTTACATGGCTTGCTTGTTCACACAGATCCTTTTGGTCTGGTGACTCTACACAGTCATTTCAACACACCATGACCACGAACACCCTAATATGGTGAATGCAAGCTCAAGGTATCTATTGGTAGTATCATGTTAGGATGATTTACATCTTTATTAGACCCATTGGGGCTGATTTATGAACTGTTTGCGACATGAATTGCGGCGCATCGGCGTGCGCAACGCAGTTTTGTTATTTATGAAACATTTGTGCCGGTAACGCAGCGCTATTCCCCATTTACTATAGTGTTCTCGGCTCACGGGAGGAGGCGCTCAGTGCACCACTATGGACCTGGCGCACGGCATCTTCAAATCAAAATATAAAGAAGCTGGAAGTGCCAATATAATGGTGTCATGTGGGGTGATGTGAGGAAGTATAGTGACAACTGCCCAAGTAACAAATATGCCCAAAATAGAATGAGAAAGTAACATTATCTGAACCAGCCTGCTGTGCCTGCAAGTACCTTTATAACTGCGAGAGGTCTATTTGTGTGCTGCGCATGCGCACTCGGCATTTGCGCTCGTTCAAATGCGCCGGTTCACTGCGCCGGGAAAATCTTAGTAAATGTCAAGTCACGTAAATGCATTTGCATAAGTTGAACAGGCGCACCTCCAAACTTGCCATTGTATAACAGTCCCTGCACAAAATGACATTTCTAAAGGAAAAAAAAAGTAATTTAAAAGTACTCGCGGCTGTAATGAATTGCCGGTTCCTGTCAATACAGAGATCAGTAATTGAAAGTCTTTGAAAAAAAAAATGCATGGGGGTCCCCCAAAATTCCATTACCAGGCCCTTCAGGTCTGGTATGGATATTAAGGGGAACTCCTTGCCAAATAAAAAAAAATGGCGTGCGGTTCCCCCAAATATCCATACCAGGCCCTTCAGGTCTCGTATGGATTTTAAGGGGAACCCCGCGGCGAACAAAAAAAAAATCCACACCAGACCCTTATCCGAGCATGCAACCTGGCAGGCCGCAGGAAAAGAGGGGGGACGAGAGAGCACCCCCCTCCTGAACCATACTAGGCCACATGCCCTCAACATGAGGAGGATGCTTTGGGGGTCTGTGACCCCTCAAAGCACCATGTCCCCATGTTGATGGGGACAAGGGCCTCATCCCCACAACCCTTGCCCAGTGGTTGTGGGGGTCTGCGGGTAGGGGGGTTATCGGAATCTGGAAGCTCCCATTAACAAAGGGGACACCCAGATCCCGCCCCCCCGTGTGAAATGGTAATGGGGTACAAAGGTACCCCTATCATTTCACAAAAAAAGGTGACAAAAATGTTAAAAATGACAATAGCCCGTTTTTGACAATTCCTTTATTAATGTCTTCTCATTCTTCTTCTTTCTTCTTTCTTCTTTCTCTTCTTCTTCTTCTTCTTCTTCTTCGTTTCTTCTTCTTCTTCGTTTCTTCTTCTTCTTCGTTTCTTCTTCTTCTTCTTCTTCTTCTTCTTCTTCTTCTTCTTCTTCTTCTTCTTCGTTTCTTCTTCTTCGTTTCTTCTTCTTCGTTTCTTCTTCTTCGTTTCTTCTTCTTCGTTTCTTCTTCTTCGTTTCTTCTTCTTCGTTTCTTCTTCTTCTTCTTCGTTTCTTCTTCTTCTTCTTCTTCTTCTTCTTCTTCTTCTTCTTCTTCTTCTTCTTCTTCTTCTTCTTCTTCTTCTTCGTTTCTTCTTCTTCTTCTTCTTCGTTTCTTCTTCTTCTTCTTCTTCTTCTTCTTCTTCTTCTTCTTCTTCTTCTTCTTCTTCTTCGTTTCTTCTTCTTCTTCTTCTTCGTTTCTTCTTCTTCTTCTTCTTCTTCGTTTCTTCTTCTTCTTCTTCTTCGTTTCTTCTTCTTCTTCGTTTCTTCTTCTTCTTCGTTTCTTCTTCGTTTCTTCTTCTTCTTCTTCGTTTCTTCTTCTTCTTCTTCTTCTTCTTCTTCTTCGTTTCTTCTTCTTCTTCTTCTTCTTCTTCGTTTCTTCTTCTTCTTCTTCTTCTTCTTCGTTTCTTCTTCTTCTTCTTCGTTTCTTCTTCTTCTTCTTCTTCTTCTTCTTCGTTTCTTCTTCTTCTTCTTCTTCGTTTCTTCTTCGTTTCTTCTTCTTCGTTTCTTCTTCGTTTCTTCTTCTTCTTCTTCTTCGTTTCTTCTTCTTCTTCTTCTTCTTCGTTTCTTCTTCTTCTTCTTCTTCTTCTTCGTTTCTTCTTCTTCTTCTTCTTCGTTTCTTCTTCTTCTTCTTCTTCTTCTTCTTCTTCGTTTCTTCTTCTTCGTTTCTTCTTCTTCGTTTCTTCTTCTTCGTTTCTTCCTCTGCTTCTTTCATCGGTGTTCTCGTCCGCATCTTGCTCCGGCTTCTTCTTCCCCGCTTCGTTCTCCGGACGATCCGCTTCCATTGGAGGTTCCCGCTGTGTGGCGCTTCTGTTCCTCTGACGAACTGACTGAGGGCGGAGCCACCCGTTGACCCCGCCCCCTCTGACGCCACGGGGAAAGCCATGGAGAAAAGAAGAAGAAGCGGGGAAAGGAGAAGACATTAATAAAGGAATTGTCAAAAACCGGCTATTGTCTTTTTTAACACTTTTTTTTTTTGTGAAATGGTAGGGGTACATTTGTACCCCATTGCCATTTCACACAGGGGGGGCGGGATCTGGGGGTCCCCTTTGTTAAAGGGGGCTTCCAGATTCCGATAAGCCCCCCGCCCGCAGACCCCCACAACCACCGGGCAAGGGTTGTGGGGATGAGTCCAGACCCCAAAGCATCCTCCCCATGTTGAGGGCACGTGGCCTGGTACGGTTCAGGAGGGGGGGGTGCTCTCTCGTCCCCCCCTCTTTTCCTGCGGCCAGACAGGTTGCATGCTCGGATAAGGGTCTGGTGTGGATTTTTAGGGGGATCCCCACGCCATTTTTTTTTTGTAGTTTGGCGCGGGGTTCCCCTTAAAATCCTTAGAAATGTTATTTTGCTCTCGGACTGTATAAACATGGAAAACATGTACTACTTTACAGGCATACTATAGACACCCCCCATGTATGATATTTAGGGCCAGTTCACACCAGATGCAGTGCGTTTTTTTATGCATGAAAAACGCAAGGAAAGTTGATCACATTAATGCCAATGGCATAGTTCACACCACTGCAGTCCGTTCCAGTGTGTTTCAGAAAGAAAAATAAAAATTGGTCATGCTGCATTTTTTATGTACAGAACTGCACTGGACCGCAGTACAACACATCAAAAACGCACCAGAACGTACCAAAAACACACTGGAACGCACCAGAATGCACCTAAATGCAGCAAAAACGCACTGCAACACACTTGTCCTTATTAAGGGCCAGTTCACACCAGACGCACTTCTGTTCAGTTCCGTGTGCTTTTTTTCTGCACAAAATGCATGCACAGTATTTTCCATGTATTCCAATGGCTCTAGTTGGCTCTAGTTCACACCATGCAGTCATTTTCCGGTCAGTTTCTGCACCTGAAACTGACTGCATGGTGTGAACTAGAGACAACAAGAGCCATTGAATACATGGAAAACACTGTGCATGCATTTTTAGTGCTGAAAAAATGCACACGAAACTGAACAGAACTGCGTCTGGTGTGAACTGGCCCTTAAGGTTAAGTAAAACGAGGGGGGGGGGGGAAAGCACTGGACTGTATCAAAAATGCACCAAAAATGCACTGGAACGCATCGTACCTGTGCGTTTTTGATGCAGTCCAGTGCTTTTTTTTCTCCTCATTTTTATTAACCATAGATAAGTACAAGTGGGTTCCAGTGCGTTTTTGGTGCATTTAGGTGCGTTCCGGTGCGTTTTTGATGCGTTTTGCAGTGTTCCAGTACAGTCCAGTGCAGGTAAAATGCAGCATGTTCTACTTTTTTTTTCTGAAACTGGAACGCACTGGAACAAACACTTCCATTTAGAACCATATAACCAACTTTCCATGCATTTTTGATGCATTAAAAACGCAATGGACTGCATGTGGTGTGAAATGGCCCTTAAGCAATTTGGCATATTTAAAGGCACTTCTCCTTGTTTCGTTTCTGGTGTTGTCCAAATTGGTGACATTGATATATGTCCTTTAGGGTGGGACCTGGGCCCCCATACCCATTTTAAGGCCAATAACTAGAAGATAAGCCAGCCAAGTGGGGACTAGCAAAATTAACAAGTCAGTTCCCATAGACTGCAATGGTATTTGTTGTATAACTTTTGCCCATGTTAGGCTCTTTGTTTGCTCCCTGGACCGGGGGGTGTTTGTCCCATCTCTAAATTAGTAGCATGCTGGATGATGTGCTTAATTTTGGACAGGGGGGGGCTTATTTTCTGCTAGCTGCATTTCTGTTGGTCTGAGCATGCTCAGGGACTTAGGTTTTGTTGGTGCTTTTTGTGTGTGAACAGCACTTGGATGTTTCTGGGCATGCTCAGAGAGTGTTTTTTGGGTTAGTAATTGAAGGACATCCTTAACAGGTGTACCCACTTTGAAGTTCAGTCTCTACATTGGGTGAACTTGCATTTTGGGTGTTTCATGGACTGTGAATGTGTTTTCAATTGCCTCATTAGCACACAAACCTAGGTTATATAAAGCCTGCAGATAGCATTCTCTCCCTTGCCCTGAAAAGAGGCAAGATTGTGTGTGTGGCCGGCAAAAAGTACATTTTGGTGTCCTTATCGAGTTTGTAACGCATGTATTTTATGTGTTATGTCTTTGCAAAACAGATGTTTGTTTTACTTTTGTTGATTGTATTTTTTTGTTAGGGATATGTTCCCCTGAAATATTTTTGATGTTGTTAATGTGTGTCGTTTGTTCACTTTGATTTAATTGTCTGTGTGCCGCATTATTTTGCTAAATCTTAAGATGTTGTGACTAATCTTTCAAATTTACATACATGTTTTTTTTGTTTCTTCCAAGTCCTGTTTTGTTGACCAATAAAATTTGATGCAAAGTTTGATGTTTGTTTTTTGCTTTCTATGCAACAAATGTGACAGCTGCAGCTTAACTATGCTGATTGGCATGTCAAAACAAAACAGGTGTGATTTGTCTAACCTGGTGCCTTCATGGTAGCATATGCATGGATTGTGTGCTGCCATGGATAGTCACCAGGAAATTAAATATACAGAGCGGTAAGTATTCAATTTTCCTTTTTACTGCAGTGGTTCTCAGCCTCAGTCCTGAAGTACCCCGAACAGGACATGTTTTGTGTATTTATCTTATCGAGAATTGCTGTCCAAAATACCAAACCATTGACTGTGATTTAAAGCACATGTGCAAGATGAAGGGGAAACCTGCAAACATGGCCTGTTGGGGGTACTTGAGAAGCACTGATTTAGAGCACTGCACTTAAAAATAGCTCAAGGCAATATTATTCTAATTGTGGGCATTTTGAGGGAAACCAAGTAAGTGTTAGAACCCCTGCTTGTTTTTTTTTTAGGTTGGGCTTTGTGTCCCTTTTTTAGTAAAATTGGCTTCACTTCCTGTCACCCAGCTAAACAGGAAGTGAGGGTAAAACCCTACCAATGTCTTTTCTTGGGGACACACAGATCAGTCTAACTAGTGTCCCCATGAAGCAAATTGCACTCTAGCACTTTGTTGTGTACACCCCAAATCATTAGGTAGTTTGGGGTTTAGTAAAGGCAAATCCACTCTGTAGTAGAAGTGTAGTTGCTGAAAATCTGGTGATTTTAACATACAATCATGTAGAAGCAAAGATGGTGTTTTTTTTAGTTTCCTTGCATGTCCCTCTCGGATATCCAGCAAGTGCACTTGTAGTGCAAAGTGGATTTGCCTTTAGTAAATAAACCCCAAAGTCCAAGATACCTAATAATTTGGGATGTACCCAGCAAAATGCTGGAGTGCAATGTACATAATGGGGAAACAATTTAGATTGATCCGTGTGTCCCCAAGGAAAGACATTGGTAGGGATTTACCCTCACTTCCTGTATGGCTATGTGACAGGAAGTGAATCATTTGGAAGGATAAAGTGGGCAAATTTGGGAGTTGTCTTCACCCTATCAGGGGTGCAGACATCCCCAAAAACTGTCCAGACTTCTAATCCCTCTGCACTCTATCCCCAAGCAAAAATAAGAAAGGAATTCATTTAGTTTAACTTTGAAAAGACACATTCCTATGTTCAATTGTGATGCATGTCAATGGCCCATTTAGACCCTCTTTAACCACTTGAGATCAGCGCTATAGCTGATCAATGGCCACAGCACGGCCCTCAATTGCCGGGAGTCCGTCAATAGACGTCTTCCCCTTCGCGCGCACGCTGTGGTCACTGAGACTCGGGTGATGACAGATCCGAGTAAGGGGCCGATCCCTGCCCCTTACCATGTGATCAGCTGTCAGCCAATGACAGCTGATCACGTGATGTAAACAAAAGCTTGGTAATGGTTTTTGTTTTCTCCTTGGCCCTGACATCGGGCCCGAAGAGGAAGAGGCAATTCTGCGTCATCTGTGACAATCAGAAGCCCCTGCCAGTGCCACCGATCAATGCCCACCACTGGTGCCAATCAGTGCCACCTAGCAGTGCTGCCTATCAGTTCCCATCACTGCCAACTATCATTGCCACTTCTCAGTGCCCACCAGTGCCAACTAGCAATGCCACCTCTCAGTGCCCACACTTGCCGCCTTATCGGTGCCCATCAGTGCAGCCCATTGGTGCCCATCAGTGTACATCAAAGAAGGAGAAAAATTACCTTTTTTCTAAATTTTCAAACAAAATATTAAAATATCCTAATAGGATTTTTTACTCACCGTAAAATCCTTTTCTCTGAGTCCATGGACCGACACAGCTTCTCTATTGACAAAGTGGGTATTATCCGTTAATTAGGAGTGACTAGGCAGAAAAACTTGTAAAAAGTGTTGCATCACACCTTCTACAGTACCGCCCAGGGGGCGGACCCTCTGGGTATACCCTCTCAGTCTGCACATCGCAGATCAGTTCGTCAAAAAGCAGTACAAACTTAAAAGGAGGGGTGGGTGCTGTGTCGGTCCATGGACTCAGAGAAAAGGATTTTACGGTGAGTAAAAAATCCTATTTACTCTTTCGTCCATGGACCGACACAGCTTCTCTATTGACAAAGTGGGACGTCCCAAAGCAGTGTCAGAGAAAAAACGAGGGGTGGTAACAGCATAAAAACAAACTTCACCCCAAAACACAAAACAGCACTCCAACGGAGGAGTTGCAACTCTAAACAGCCGCCTGCAAAACCTTGCGGCCGAAAGAGGCATCCGAAGATGCACCTACATCAACTTTGTAGAATTTTGTGAAAGTGTGAGCGGACGACCAAGTCGCCGCTTTACATAGTTGGGAAACAGACGCTTGATGTCGGAAAGCCCAAGAGGCACCTATTGCCCTGGTCGAATGCGCCGTGACAGGAAAGGGGGGCGCCTGACCCTTTAAGGCGTAAGCCTGGATTACTATCTGTCGGATCCACCTAGAGATGGTGGCCGATGAGACTGCTTGGCCCTTCTTGGGACTAGCCACCGAAACAAACAGTGAGTCTGACTTCCGGAACAGGGAAGTAGCAGATATGTATACTCTCAAAGCTCGGACAACGTCCAAGGAATGCAACGCCGACTCCTTAGGATTCGACGGCTGAGGACACAAGGATGGAAGTACAATGTCTTCGTTGAGATGAAAAGCCGAAACGACTTTCGGAAGAAAGGAAGGCTGCGGCCGCAGCACCACCTTATCCTTGTGGAAAATCAAATAGGGAGCCCTGCAGGACAGGGCTGCCAGCTCAGAGACTCGTCTAACTGACGTAACAGCCACCAAAAAGACCACCTTCTGAGAAAGTGTCAACAGGGGAATATCTCTAATATTCTCAAACGGTGCCTTCTGAAGCACCGAGAGGACCAGGTTCAAGTCCCACGGAGGTAACGGGGGGCGGACCGGAGGGGCCACATGTCGAACCCCCTGCACAACTGTACTCACGAGAGAGTGAGTCGCCAGGGGTCGCTGAAAAAAGACAGCCAGGGCAGATATCTGTCCCTTAATCGTACTTAGGGCAAGCCTTTGCTACCCCATGCTGTAAAAACAGCAGGATTCTGGAAACCAAATAGGTACGCGGATGCCATTTCATTTCCTCACACATGGAGATGTAGGCCCTCCAAGTGCGGTGATAGACCTTCCTAGAGGACGGTTTCCGAGCACTTCTCATAGTAGAGATTACTGAGTCTGACAGGCCCCGATCTCTCAGTACCTGGTTCTCAACAGCCATGCCGTTAAAGCCAATGACTGTAAAGCAGGATGGAATATGGGACCTTGCGATAGCAGGTCCTTCCGTAGTGGTAGGCGCCAGGGGACGTCTGCTACCAGACGTACTAGATCGGCGTACCAAGGACGCTGAGGCCAATCTGGAGCGATTAGGATCATTGGAATTCCCTCTGCCTCCACTCTGCGGAGCAGAAGAGGAAGAAGCCTTAAGGGAGGGAAGGCATAGATTAGCCGATACTGACCCCACGATGCTACCAACGCGTCCGTTGCGTCTGCCCATGGGTCTCTTGACCGGGCCACAAACCTCAATACCTTCCGATTGAGTCGGGAAGCCAGAAGATCTACGTCTGGTGTGCCCCATCTTTGGCAGAGGAGTTGGAACACCTCCGGGTGTAAGGACCATTCTCCCTGGTCCAGCATCTGGCGGCTCGGGTAGTCCGCCTGCCAGTTTTCCACACCCGGAATGTACACGGCCGACAGTGCTGGTACGCTCCTCTCTGCCCACTTCAGGATGCGAGCGATCTCCGATGCTGCAGCTGAGCTTCTTGTTCCTCCTTGATGATTGACATATGCCACTGCTGTGGCGTTGTCTGACTGGATCCTGACTGGACGCCCTTGCAGTCTCTGAGACCATTTGAAGAGGCACAGCTTGATCGCCCGGATCTCCAGGACATTGATCGGCAGGAGGGCTTCCTCTGGGGTCCAGCGACCTTGCGCCGACTGGACACCCCAGACTCCCCCCCAACCTGTAAGGCTGGCGTCCGTCGTGATCACTATCCAGTAAACCGGAAGAAATGACTTCCCGGCCATTAGAGCCGGTGCTGTCAGCCACCATACCAGGGATCTCCTGACTAGGTGGCTCACTCGGATTTGATAATCCAGAGATGAAGGGCATCTGTTCCATCTGGACAGAACTTCCCTCTGTAACACTCGAGTGTGGTATTGAGCATATGGGACCGCCTCGAAGGAGGCTACCATGAGGCCCAACACTCGCATGCAAAAACGGAGTGACGACCAATTCCTGGAAGTCAGCTGCCGTACTGCAGCCCGGAGGGTCTGCAACTTCTCCACAGGGAGGAATACCTTTGCCTCTGAGGAATCCAGAATCAACCCCAGGTACACTAGGCGTTGAGTGGGCACCAATACTGACTTTTGCGTGTTTAGTATCCAACCACAGTCTCGAAGAGTCTGACAGGTAATGGACACGCTTACCTCTAATTCTGAGCTTGAAGGGCCCTTCAGCAGAAGGTCGTCCAAGTAACCTGTGATAGCGATACCCCGCTGTCTTAGAAGTGCCAGAATCGGAGCGAGCACCTTGGTGAACGTCCTGGGTGCTGAGGCAAGGCCAAACGGGAGGGCCACAAACTGGTAGTGGTTCTTCCCGATAGCAAATCGCAGAAACCTCTGGTGTCTGGAGTATATGGGGACATGCAGGTATGCGTCCTTGATGTCCAAGGAGGCCAGAAAGTCCCCCGGATGGAGAGCC
This sequence comes from Rana muscosa, assembly GCA_029206835.1. Classification (NCBI taxonomy): domain Eukaryota; kingdom Metazoa; phylum Chordata; class Amphibia; order Anura; family Ranidae; genus Rana; species Rana muscosa. The sequence continues at coordinate 254,920,981 of CM055127.1, read as the reverse complement.
GTGACTACGGATCGAACCGACTCCATCCGAAATCTTTGTACCTTCACAAAGCAATTGAGGGCTCTGAGATCCAAGATTGGACGAACCCCCTCCTTCTTTGGCACAATGAACAGATTTGAGTAAAAACCCTGACCCCGTTCCTGTTCTGGAACTGGAATAACTACCCCGCGTTCCAGTAGACCCTGGACCGCCCCATACAGGGCCTCCCGACGGGTCGGTAGTAGCTGGAGATTGGAGGTGATGAATCTGTCTGGTGGACAAGAGAGAAATTCTATCTTGTAGCCTGAGGAGATTACTTCGCAAACCCACCTGTCGGAGACTAGAGCAGTCCACTGAGTCGCGAATTTGCGAAGACGTCCCCCCACCCGAGAGCTGGGTGGGGGCGGACCTTCATGTGGACGCAGATTTGTCCGCAGGCTTGTTGGGTCTGCGGGACCAAGGACGCTTTTGTCCTTGGGCAGGCGCTTTATCGGCCTGGGGTCTTTTCCCTGTCGCCTTAAGGGGGCGAAAAAACCGCTTACGTGCAGTAAAGGAGGGCCCTTGCCCTTGGCGTGGTCCCCTACCCTTGCTAGTTTGGGGAAGCAAAGTGCTTTTACCTCCTGTAGCATCCTTGATGATGTCATCCAGAGAAGCCCCAAAAAGTCTGTCGCCCTTAAAAGGCAGATCCAATAGGGCTTTCTTGGAAGTCTGGTCCGCAGACCAGCCCTTTAGCCAGATCAGGCGGCGTATTGCTACTGCATAAACCGAAGCTCTTGACAGCAGGGGAATAGTATCCATGTCTGACTCGCAGACAAACTTAAGGCCCTGGACCAACTGGTCGGCCAAAGTTATCTCATTAGGAGGAGCATCTCGCTCCTTTAACCCCTGGAGTAGCAATTTTGCCCATTCAGTAAGTGTCTGAGACACTAGGGCCCCCGCCAATGCCGGGCGTACTGCTGAGCCTACCACTGAGTATAGGTAGCGAGCGAGTGCTTCAGCCTTCTTATCCACAGGGTCCTTGAAAACAGGAGCCCCTTCTACTGGAATAGTGGTGGCTCTATTAAGTCTGGACACCGAAGGGTCCACTATAGGGGGAGAGGTCCATATCTTCAGAAAACTCTCCTCAAAGGGGTACCGTACTGCAAACCTCTTTGGGGCTGTAAAGACCCTCAGTGGGTTCTCCCATTCCTTGTATAAGAGTTTGTCAAAATAAGACACACAAGGGAACACCTTAGCAGTGCGGGCAGGTTTACGAAACCCAAAGGGGACTGGAGTATCTGCTACTTCTTCAGTCCTTTCCAACTTTAGCGTATCCCGCACTGCAGTAATAAGGTCAGATACCAAAGCCGTCTCGCGTACTGACCTGGACTTGGAGTCCTCCTCACTGTCCGATCGGTCACGGTCTGCAGTCTCTGATGCATCAGAATCTGGGCCATGAGCCGTAGCTGGACCTGGTTCTGCATCAGAAATATCCCCAGAAGATTGCAGGGGACGGGGGCGTTTATTACCCCCTGTATTCCCGTGTGCTGCTTCCACCCTGGCAGCAAACGCCTCTAGGATTGCCGACATAGCGTCCATAGACACCTCAGGGACACCAGCTGCTAAATCTGGTGTTTCAGGGGAGAAGACATCTGGCTCAGATGCCATGCTGACCACACGCTGACACTCACAGGGCTCCAGGCAAGATATTAATAGGCCACCCTCCTGCGCTGCAGAGATGCTGGGTTACCCAGAGGACTCACCACCCTGGATAGGTACTGCTATGCTGCGCCTATGATGCTGTCCCCTTGCTGCTGTGTCAGTCTGCTTCTTTTATCAGCACTTCCTGTGTGAATTTTCGCGCCAGTGTAATGCACCCTAGAGGCCGGAGGCTCTCGCAAAATGGTTGCCAAAAACGTCTGTATGGAAGATAATGTGGGCTCTAAGAAAATGGCCGCCGACAGAAGATAGAGGTCAGGCAGCCATAGCCCACAAAAAGATGGCCGCCGAACGGCAATATCTGCATACAGGGTGGACAAACATGGCCGCCGATCACCTGATAGGGGCCAGTGGGTGTGGCCGAACTACAGGAAGATGGCCGCCAGGCAGTTACAAGAGGCCAAACTTGGCATGGACCACCTCAAAATGGCCGCCGACAGCATGGAGACACAGAAACACAGGTAAGCAAAAATGACATTTCTTTTAAATGTTAGTTACAGCCAGCCCCGCTCCAGTGGGACCCCCTAGGTGACCCCCAGCACCCAGCAACCTTTAGCTAGAAGCCCAGGGAGGAGGGAAAGGCAGGGAGAGAGGGAAGAAAGGGGCCACAACCACTTACTTGATCTCTCCAGGAATGTCCAGCTAAATCACCCAGCCGAGGCAGGGGAGTTTTACTTACCTATCCTGCATGTATTCTGCTGGAAGACATTCCAAACAGATCATCGTCCGCGCACGGAAGGTGACTGTTGGCCAGGCATGCTGTGATTGGACCCAGAAGGGACGATCATATGTATGCCCTGGAGCATGACGCTCACCGGACAGGCTGCTGCGACTCGGCCGTAAGGTCAGCCGAAGCTGAGCGGTCCGATGCAAGCCTTGGAGCGCAAGCTCACCGGCCAGGCTGCTGCGACTCGGCCGTAAGGTCAGCCGAAGCTGAGCGGTCCGATGCAGGCCCTGGAGCGTAGGCTCACCGGCCACCCGTGGAGCGACGGGCATGTCGTGGAAAACCCAGCGCGTAGCTAGGGTCGGCACACGCTCGATGGCCGAAACTGGGGAGACTACAAGGATCGAGGATCCAGCCTGTCACCCAGTCGGCAGTTGATCGAAGATCGCAGGAAACAACAAATGTAGCAAAAAAAAAAAAATATATATATATCTTTTTTCCCCGGACCAATGAGCCCAAAGGGAGCCATGTCCTACTCCTTGCTAGACAGAAAAAAACTGATCTGCGATGTGCAGACTGAGAGGGTATACCCAGAGGGTCCGCCCCCTGGGCGGTACTGTAGAAGGTGTGATGCAACACTTTTTACAAGTTTTTCTGCCTAGTCACTCCTAATTAACGGATAATACCCACTTTGTCAATAGAGAAGCTGTGTCGGTCCATGGACGAAAGAGTAATTTTTTTTTTATTCTGTATTTATAGAAAAAAACAAACAGAGGTGCTCTATTTGTGTGAAAAAAAATGATTAAAATTTCATTTGGTTACAGTGTTGTATGACCGCGCAATTGTCATTCAAACTGCATCAGCGCTAAGGCCGGGTTCACACCTATGCGAATTGGTTGCGGCTTACACCGCATCCAATTCGCATAACATTTTGAAATACATTGATTTCAATGAGGCTGGTTCACATATGTGCAATGAATCGCACTGCGCTTTGCCAAAAAAAGTGTGCGTTTTCTAGGCATTGCGGTGCGGCTCAGGTGCGAATTCAGGTCCATTATCTTCTATGGGCACGCATCTGATTCGCAGATCTGTTTAGTTCTCATCAGGATTTCTCTCCTTCACTTCACTACACTTTCCCCTTCCCCCTCCTCTCTCCCTGGTCACCAAATTCGCAGCTAAAATGGAGATGATCTGCTGAACAGCTCTCTTATCTTTTTGCAGAGATAAGAGAGCTGGAATTCGCACTGCACAAGTGTGAACCCAGCCTAATGCCGCGTACACACGATCATTATTCACGGCGGTTAAAAAACCGCCGTGAATAATGACAGGAAAAACGAGGGAACCGCTTGGTTCCCTACACACGGTCGTTTTTCCCGTCATTTTTTCTCTTGACGAGAAAAACGACCGTCTGTGGGCTCCGCGGCAGTGTCTCCCTATGGGAAAACTGCCGCGGAAAAAATGCTGGAAAAAACGATGAGAAAATTTAGAACATGTTCTAATTTTTCTCGTCGTTTTTTATGCCGTTTTTGTCAACGAGAAAAACAACATAAAGCCCACAGACGATCGTTTTTCTCTGCGAAAAAAAAAAATGCAGTTTTTCTCGTCGAGAAAAGCGGTCGTGTGTACGCGGCATAAAAGTTGAAAATTGGTCTGGCCAGGAAGGGTGTTTAAGTGCCCAGTAAGCAAGTGGTTAATATAAGGCTACATGCACACGGACATTTTTACAGCCACTTGTTTGAGCGATTACATTTTTTATATATATATTTTTAATGTTTTTTCATCATTTGCCATCATTTTTGAGTTTTTCAATGTAAAAAAAATAGGTCACCTTTTAAAATGCGGCTAAACGCCGGTACTGTCGTTTGGCGTCTGAAACGTGGAAATCTTTGGCGTCTGATCGCATTTTTTTGCTTTCTGAAAAACGAGGTTAAACGCAACTGCCTAAGGGCCAGTTCACACCTTGGAAACGCAGTCCGGATGCGTTCCAGGTGCTTTTCTGCATGCGCGTTTTTGATGCATTTTTGATGCAGTCCAGTGCTTTTTTCCCCCCTCTTTTTCTTATGCCTCATGCCCACGGACGTTTTTAAAAACGGGCTGTAAATCTAATACAGATGCCAGGAAAAAAGCAGCATTTTTAACACCATTTTTTTTCCGCGTTTTGAATGCACGTTTTCCCGCGCTAGCTTTCAGCCGCGTTTTTTTTTCTCTATTCAAAATGAATGGTTCCCTATGGGAGCCCATTGATTTGAATAGAGGTCGCACCAGAAGTCGGATGATCCGACTTGCAGGGCGACTCGTGTGCGGAGAACCTTGAAGGGGAACCCCGTGCAATTTAAAAAAAAAAATTGCGTGAGGTTCCCCCCAGGACAATACCAGACCCTTCGGTCTGGTATGGATCTTGAGGGGAAGCCCCCACACCCAAAAAAAATGGTGTGGGGGTTCCCCCAGGATCCATACCAGACCCTTACCTGAGTACACAGCCTGGCCGGTCAGGAAGGGGGGTGGACACGAGCGAGCGCCCCCCCTCCTGAACCGTACCAGGCTGCATGCCCTCAACATGGGGGGTGGGTGCTTTGGGGCAGGGGGCACCCTGCGGCCCCCCCACCCCAAAGCACCTTGTCCCCATGTTGATGGGGACAAGGGCCTCTTCTTGACAACCTTGGCCGTTGGTTGTCGGGGTCTGTGGGCGGGGGGCTTATCGGAATCTGCGTGCCCCTTTTAATAAGGGGGACCCCAGATCCCGGCCCCCTACCCTATGTGAATGAGTATGGGGTACATCGTACCCCTACCCATTCACCTGGTGGAAAAAAATGTCAATTAAAAAAAACTACACAGGTTTTTAAAGTAATTTATTATTAGGCAGCTCCGGGGGTCTTCTTCCGACTTTGGGGGTCTTCTTCTTCCGACTTTGGGGGTCTTCTTCTTCCGACTTTGGGGGTCTTCTTCTTCTGACTTTGGGGGTCTTCTTCTGACTTTGGGGGTCTTCTTCTGACTTTGGGGGTCTTCTTCTTCTGACTTTGGGGGTCTTCTTCTTCTGACTTTGGGGGTCTTCTTCTTCTGACTTCGGGGGTTCTCTTCTCCCACTCTCCGGTGCCTTCTTCCTTCTGCCGGGCGCCTCCGCTATCTTCTTCCAGCTCTTTTGCTAGCGGGGGCCCGGTCTTCATCCTCTTCCCCTCTTCTTCTTCTTCCCCTCTTCTTCTTCTCCCCCCCCCCTCTTCTCCCCCCCCCCTCTTCTCCCCCCCCCTCTTCTTCTTCCCCCCCTCTTCTTCTTCCCCCCCCTCTTCTTCCCCCCCTCTTCTTCCCCCCCCTCTTCTTTCCCCCCCTCCTCCTCTTCTTCCCCCCCCCCCTCCTCTTCTTCTTTCCCCCCCTCTTCTTCCCCTTTCCCCCCCCCCTCCTCTTCTTCTTTCCCCCCCTCTTCTTCCCCCCCCCCCTCCCGATGTTGACTCGATGCTCTCTGCCGCTATAATGCGGAGCGCAACGACTTATATAGGCATGGGGCGTGGTCACCGGGTGATGCCACCCGGTGACCCCGCCCCCATATGACATCACAGTCCCAGGGAATCCTTTAAATTTTGTGCCTGGGGGCGTCTATAGTATGCCTGTAAAGTGGCGCATTTTGCCATGTTTAGAACAGTCCCACAGCAAAATTACATTTCTAAAGAAAAAAAAAGTCATTTAAAACTACTCGTCGCTGTAATGAATTGTCGGGTCTCGGCAATACAGATAAAACTCATTGAAAAAAACGACATGGGTTCCCCCCAAACCAAAATTTAAAAAAAAAAATTGCGTGGGGTCCCCCCAAATTCCATACCAGGCCCTTCAGGTCTGGTATGGATATTAAGGGGAACCCTGCGCCAATTTTTTTTAAAATGGCATAGGGGTCCCCCTCAAAATCCATACCAGACCCTTTAGGTCTGGTATTAATTTTAAGGGGAACCCTGCACCAAAATAATAAAAAATGGCGTAGGGGTCCCCCAAAAATCCATACCAGACCCTTATCCGAGCATGTAACCTGGCAGGCCACAGGAAAAGAGGGGGGAGAGAACGCCCGCCCCCTCCTGAATTGTACCAGGCCACATGCCCTCAACATAGGGAGGATGCTTTTGGATCTGACCCCCAAAGCACCTTGTCCCCATGTTGATGGGGACAATAGCCTCATCCCCACAACCCTTGCCCAGTGGTTGTGGAGGTCTGTGGGTGGGGGGTTTATCAGAATTTGGAAGTCCCCTTTAACAAGGGGACTCCCACATCCCGGCCCCCTATGTGAATTGGTAACGGGTATACGTTCTGGAGCAAAGGTGGAAAATAAACATAAACACTCTTTGCTGAGGACTCGTCTTCACCCGTTTAAGAATCTTGGCAATGCAGGATTGCAGACAAGACACACAATTTTAACCTTTGCCGCTCTCATTTTAATCCCTGGATCAAAAAATCTTCCCTATATCAAATACCTCTGGAGAAAGATACATTGCATTCAAACAAGATCAATGAAATATGATTTATATCCTAACATACAAATGCTCCATCAACACTTTTAATTCAAGAATCAGCATACAACACACTTCAGCAATTCCAACTAATTTTTCCTCTCACCTCCAATAAATAGCTGGAGGATTTTTGGGGAAATAAGCTCTATTCTGCAAATTTAGTGGACCTGTCCCTACATAACTCTTTTTTGAAGAGATACACATGCTCTTTTAAATAATATTGTGGGCCAAGCCCCTCCTTTTAGACTCCAATGTCTACCTACCACACAATAGACATGTGCAATTTGTTTTGGTCCGAATACAAATTCAGACACATTTTTGGTTATTCAAAGACTCGGATGTATCCTGAATTTTCAAATGAAATAGTAATGAGCATTAACGAATTTCATTGAAATCCATTAAAATTTGTTTATTTTCTTCGTTTTCTAACAAATTTCAACTTTCCAGAACGATTAGAATTTGAATCGGTCCAAAAACAATTGACAGATTTGAATTCTGTGTGAAGAATAGCTGATTGTTAAGCAGTGGGCTGGGAAGACGGCCACCCACGTCCCTAACAACCATGACTCATCATCTGTCAGCTGGCTTCCCCACTGACAGATGAATGTAATGAAAAGTGTGGCGAGCATTGCCTGGCAATAGAATTTTTTTTTTAAATGGTGTGGGGTACCCCCCAGTCCATACAAAGCCGTTTGGGTCTGATATGGATTTTAAGGGGAACCATGCCAAAATGTGAAATAAAAACAGTGTGGGGTCTCCCCCAGAATCTATAACAGACCCTTATCCAAGCATGCAGCCGGAAGGTCAGGAAAAGGGGGGGGGTGAGTAAGCGCTGTTTTTAGTACCTTGTACCATAGTTGTATACTTCTCCAAAGACCTCAATCCGGATCAACTTGATCCACTCCCTGATTTATATTTTTCTATATTGTCCCAGTTTAAAAATGGTTCTCAGTTTAAAAAGCTAGGGGTGCAGATTAATAGCCAGGCACATGATTACATACCCCTGAACTTAAATCCATTACTTATTAGATTTCACTCCCAATGCTCTGTATGGTGTAAATTACCATTGTAGTCAGAGTCTTCACTTGGAAAGGCGCTAAACCCTAACCACCAAGACCTGAGATGTGCCCTGGTCTAGCTGGTCGGTACGCCTAGAAGAGGGCAAAAGACACAAAGGTAGGTGAGGTATGAAACCTTTAATGAAAACAGGTAACAATCAATCCAGTAAAAAAACGAATGCTCTGCTGACCTCCGTACAGGGTTTGGGTATGTATCTGCTAGAACAGGAGGACCTCCAGCACCCCATATATTTAATAATATAAGCCGGGACCCCCTGCTTGGAATCTGTGCATGCTGTCCCAATCCTAAACGAGTGTCCATAAAATAGCTTTGGATTTAAACCTAAGTTTCCAAGCAAAATCCTAACATAATAAATTAGCTGTTTCGAAGTGAGCGAATGCACGTGAAAGGGGAGCAGAAGGCTGTCCAGAGGAGTTGCTGCAAAAGGATTGCAGAGAGAATCAAACACTTCCACCGGGCATTGATTACTGTTGGTACTGTAGTATTTAACCACAAACCCCTGGCCTGTTTGTCTATTCTTTTATTTGGTAGTTGTAACTCATATTGATCAGGGAACATGGTGAGACTACCTCTGAGCAGACATTTAGCATGACAGTTAGCCTGTGACACTTCCCCGGGTCTGAGGAATACAAAGAAACTTAAATAAGTAGCTGCCTTGAACACTAGACTGGGTCCTGCGCCAAAAGGGGGAGGAGATAGTAAATCCAAAATATCACAGAAAATCTGGCCGGTGATTGGTTGATGAGACAAACGTGATCTCCCCTGTGTTCTCTGAATACCCCTTAGCATGGCTTTAATAGGGTGAGCCGCAAAAATGGATGGACTATCAGGAATCTTGCAGGGACTTGAAATGCTGGACACTCGACAAATACAACTTATAGTACTAGCGGACAATACCAATTCGCTGTGGCGATATGCAGCGAAAGCCATGACATAATTAATATCCTCAGGGCAACTACAAGGGTATAAAGACCTGAACCTGAGAAAAGTCCTCCAACCCATAGTATATGCTTTGAGTATTTCTGGACAAAGACTTATTAGCAAGATCGATCACTTGATCCCAGAATGTGTTTAATCCATGACCAGTAGGGGGTATGGGGGAACTGGCTTGCCCATCAGCTCTGCTTCTGGGTGCTGTAAGAAAAATTGAGGCATTTTGAGATGAGATAAAGCATCAGCTGCACCATTGTGATCCCCGCTGATAAACTCTCCCCGAAAATGACACTTGTACGTCAAGCCTAGCCATGTCAAGCTGCGCATGAAGGACATGATGAGAAGGGACCCTGATCTACCTTTATTACCAATCTTGACTGGCCAAATTATCTGTGAAGAAGATCACAGAGTTACCTGACCAAACCGGATCCCAAGGGACTGCTGCCGCCAGTATTGGATACATTTCGAACAATGCCGAAGTAAGAGCAAATTTTTATAAGAAAAACCTCCGGAGGCCAACCATTCACAGACAAAAATGGGCACCAAACCGACTGAGGCAGCGGCATCTGAAAACACTCTGGGAGACCTAGCCGTTGAATGCAGGATAAACAAAGAGATGCCATTCCAGTCATACAGGAACTGATCCCACATGATTAAATCAGCTTGAGTGCCTGCTAGTAACTTGACAGCTGAGTCAGAATCCTGATATAGGGTAAGGAGGGCCAGCAATCTGGAAACAAACGCCCTACCCTGAGGAATTATTCTCATGGCGTGATTCAGCATCCAGAAAAGTGACTGCAAGTCCCTTTTGGAACAGACTGGGGATAGGACCAACAGATGAATGGTCTGGCATATCCTGACCAGCTTCTCCAAGGGCAGACTTGCAACCATGAGATTGGAGATCCCCAAAAAAGTGATAACTTTGGTCGGACCTTCCATTTTATGTGCCGCCAAAGGGATATTTAACTCTGAAAATAGTCCTGTAAGCGCTTGCAGATCCCTGGGCGGGTCAGTAGGGTCTTTCAACACCAGGAAGCCATCAAGATAATGAACTATACTCTGACAACCACTGCAATTACCCAAAATCCAATGAAGAGCTGACTGACCTCGCCACTTGAAGCCATGCCATTGCCAGAGAGCAGGACTAATAGGAAGCAGCTTGAATGCATCAGTAATGTCAGCTTTGGAAAGCCAAGTACCTCTGCCCAACTGTAAAATATGCTGGATAGCCAAATCCACCGATGAAAACTCCTCGGAGGGAATGAGAGAATTAAGGCTAGGAATATGAGATGAATAATATTTATTGGAACATTTTCCACAGACCACCCCAATGGGGCTAACCCTCCACATACAAAATAGTGATGAAAGAAAAGGACCAATCAGAAAACCCTTGGACACTTCTGCCTCCAGTAACTCATCGACAATGACAGGGTGATTGTCCGCTGACATCAAATTATTACATTCAAAAGACTCGGTTGGAAGGGTGATGAGGCCAGTGTGAAAGCCTGCTGAAAAACCCTGCAGCAAAAACTGTCTAAACGCTGGGGATGGGTGGTTTTCCAAATAAGCCCCTAGCAAGGAGATATTAACGTGGCATAGTCATGAAGCACTGAAAGGCTTGACAAGACAGGCGGACTAAAGCCTCGTACACACAATCAGATTTTCAGATGGGAATTGTGTGATGGCAGGCTGTTTTGTATGCTCCATCGGACAATTGTTGTCGGATTTTCCGCCAACAAATGTTGGAAAGCATGCTTTAAAATTTTCTGCCAACAAATGTGTGTTGTCGGATTATCCGATCGCGTGTACAGAAGTCCTTTGGACAAAACTCCAAAGTACAAACACGCATGCTCAGAAGTAATTCTAACCATAACACAACATTAGCAGAAGTTGCCCAAAGGGTGGCCCTAAAGAGCTGAAAAAACACGTAGTTTCCTGTTTGTTGGCCGACAATTCTTTGCCATTTGTATGCAAGACAAGTTCATGGCCAACGCCCTTCGGACAAAAGTCCTATGCTTTGTCCGCGGAAAATCTGATCGTGTGTACCAGGCTTTAGGGTGAGCTCTGAAACAGTTGGAGCAAACGTGCAATAGTCTGCACTGGTTGTAATTGCAACCTGTGTAATTCTAATTGTTACATAGCTGAGCTTTACCCAGATAAGAGATGAGTCTACCCATTTTATCCACCTGACCTGAAAATCCAGAAGAAAAAACGGCCACCTGCTTGGAGGTCCCCATCTGACTAGAGGACTTAAAATTCGCACACCAGGCTGTGGTGTGTGCTGATGACTGGCAGTTGGTGCATACAGGAGATTTCTGGTTGGCGAAATGCCTGCAAAACAGCTCCATGTCAATATTTCTCCAACACGTCACCACCTGGAACTGAGCCCAAGTAGCCGCCACTTTTGCGGCAAAGGACAGATGATAGTCATAAAAAATCAAGCTGCCGTACTTGTGCACCGAGTCCACCACCTTGTGTAGGTATAGGTCTAATTCTTCCCTCCTACCAGGACTGACCGAAAAGACAATGTCTCTGAAAATACCAAATGCCAGTACAAATTCCGTCATGCTGAGTTTGCAACTAAGCCTGGGATCTTTGGTTTTGAGCACCACGACACCTCCCCACAAGCAAATGACTTGTTTTCAGTAACATCTTGGGACACTATTAGCAGCGAGGCCAAGTTGACATTCTTCCCTTCCAAAATATCCTTTTTAATGTTGGCAGGAATGAAATGGGCCGGGGACACAGAAGGCAACACCGCTAACGGTTAAGGAGCTGCAGACGGTAAAGAGATGACATTACCTGCAGCCTGGCTTGGAAGAGCAGGAGCTTGGGGTGCAGCTGATACCCCAGCACTAGCTGACACCTCAGCACTAGCTGAGCCGGCTTCAATCACCTCCATCCTATCCTGCAACTGCAGCATGGAGGTAGAGAGTGTATTTAACACTGCGTGTATCTGAGTCAATGAGTTTTGCACAGAAGCGTGTTCCACGCTGGTAGATGGGAGTGGTTGAGATGGAGTTGGAAACAACAATCTAAAGAGTTCCACTTTCCTAGCTGTAGCTGGGAAAGGAATACACTTGCGATGAAGCTCCACAACAAGCCCAGGTATCGCCAATTCTTAATGATGGTGAGTTGCCATGCTCCGAACCCCTATGAGGAGTTGGCAGGATGAATGCGAATTTGTTGCTCTCCGACACGGATGACATATTGATATCTAAGGAAAAACTAACTAGAAAATAAGAACGAACAAACAATATCACCAAGGAAGAACACCCCTATGTACCTTACTAAGTACAAAGGTGTGAGTGTAGTGATGAGTTGACAGACCAACAGCGCGTGAAGTGCAACAAGTGACCAAACCAACCTAAGGTGTATGGAATGAGTGAGTCCGAGAAACCTGCAGCGCAAAGACAGGTAACTAAAAACGAACACTCAGGGCTACGATACCCACAGACCGTGGTGGGTAGATATGAACGTAATGAATTAGAGTGCATCGTATGACGTTTGGTATACAGGCGAGAAGAACGTGGTCCAACAATCGCTTAAAAACAAAACCTCAGCCCTTACGGATCTGTAGACATGACAGATCCTAAAATGCAACTAAATCTAACTGATACCCGTGAAAGAAGATGCGTACACACGAACCTTGCCGATTCTGTGTGAAATGCTGAAATCCACCTGAAACAATAGTCAAAAAGGGAAAAATGGGGAAGCACTCACATTGCCACATCCGTGAAATTGTGTAGAAATGGTGGGGATAACTCAAAAGAGAGACACCCAAAAAGGTCGGACTTTGGAGGCACAAGACATGGTAAGTAGTCAAAATATGTAAAAATATATATTTATTATAGAAAGACAACACAGAGATTACAAAAAAAGCAAAAGAGAGTTCACAGCATGCAGCTGTCTCCATGGGCGTTTGTGTGATTTTTAAACCAGTGGTGACTGCACGGCTATTTGGCGTATCTGTTTGATCTGGAGGATTCAATTATTTTTAAGCCTGGTTGCACTCTATGTTTAGAGCCCTGGTCTAACCACAAACTGCCCCATACAATATCTGTACATATACCTAACAGTGGGTGTTCTTTGAATGTGCTAAGTCACATGATCCCTGTGTATAGCTCTCTTTCATTATAGGAAGTACCCTACACCTTATTTTGACACTATTGAGATGTGAATGACCTGCATCCTTTGTATTGGATCTGTGCAATATTGCACCTCTTTTAAATAAGGGCTAATAGATCTCCTGTCAGTCCCAAGATAGCAAGCCCTGTTTTCTCCTTGCTATCACCAAGCTGTCCTGAAGAAGCCTCACGGCGAAACGCGTTAACGCAAAGGGACCACATTTTTCCATCTTGTGACAATATTTTAACTCTCTTTTGCATTTTTGTAATCTCTGTGTTGTCTTTCTATAATAAATATATATTTCCACCTGAAACAATATCACATGTACATGAAGTGAAAGTGACAGAACGTCTAGTACCATAATCATAAATGAATGTGGATGGGAGGATACTGAATGACGCACAGTACCGTATACTCAATGACGGAATACCATGAAATGCCTGTCGTGCATGGCTGAGAAACCAACCCATACACCAGCCAACATAGCGAGGTGCAGGATGATGTGGGCAAATTGATATATGCAGCCCGAGCCCACACATCCACTAACCAGGGCCACATGACAAGCAGCCTGTGGGACTACCAGACACTGCGCAACATTTAGCAAGCTGAACTTGCCTCCCCCCTTTCCCCTCAAACCCTGATGTGACACGAAACCCCCCCCCGAAAACCAGCCACCGGTCTTGCCAAGCCACAGAAAAAAAAGAACACACAGTGAAACAAACAGCATAACAGACGGCATGACAGACAACGTAACAAACAGCATAACCGACAGCATAACAGACAGCATGACAGACAGCACAATAGACCACTTGACAGATAGCATAAATGATCGCATGAGAGACAGCACGACAGACAGCATGACAGACAGCATAGCAAAATAAGCCCCCAACACTACCACTATGAAGTCTCGCACAACTGTCATAGCAGATCACTAGCACACAGCCCCCCTGCTGTCTTTAACGCCCATAGTAAATAACTTGAGCTAAGAAACAAGACCCCTGAAATACATAATAGCAGCCATGAATAGTGACTAAATCTGCAGCAATCCCCCCCCCCCAAACCCCATTTGCATACGATGGAAAACATATCATGTGTCACCATTGATGCGTGCGAATGACTCTCTGTGCTCCCTCCTCTCTGCTAAACTCTATACACACAGTTGACCATGGATGTCCTAAATCAGCCACGGGGACTGACAACCCAGCTGAGAACTAGACATGTGCACACTGAAATATTTCCTTTCTGAAATAAATGTAGTTACTCCTGAAATTCGTTTTTATTTATTTTGTTTTGTTAAAAAATGCATTAGTCTGAAAATCCAAATTAATTAAGTTCGAATCTGTCATTGAAGGCTTATGGTGTCTGTCGAATGTTCGACGGAGCAGCTAAACTGTACGACGCCACAATCGTACATTTCCGGTCGAATGTTCCGCCTACAAGCTATAGAAGAATTCTAATGTTGTATGACACTAGTAATAATTATATTTATAAATTATTATTACTAGTCAACCAACATTCAAATTCTTCTATAGCCTATGGGCCGAGCATTTGACCGAAAATGTACGATCGTGGCGTCGTACAGTTTAGCTGCTTGTCTAATCTTTTTAGAACTTCCGACAGACACCATAAGCCTTCAATGACAGATTTGACGTTTGTAAGTTTTTTGCTGCTTCGTCGAATCTTCATCGTTCATGTCGAATGGTCTACGCCAACACGGGATATACTAAAACATTTAATGTGAAAATGGCTTAATGTAGCTTAACGAGCAAAAAAGTGCCTAAACCTCAAAAAATTGCCCTGAAACTTTGCACAGCCTAAGATCTCGACCTTCCTAACCTATCCAAGAAGTTTCAAGCGATTTGGTGTTCCACAAGGCAAACTAGGGACATTAAGCTTGTTTTTTGGGAAGCTTAACCACTTAACGACCGCCCACTGTATATATACGTCGGCAGAATGGCACCGACAGGCAAAGTCACGTACCGGTACGTGACTGCCTTTGTATAGTTGGGGGGTCCCATCGGACACCCCTTCTATACAGTGAGCGGTCGTTAATTGTTCGGGAGCGATCCGGGATGAGGGGACGGCCGTTCGATTTCGGCCACCCCCTCACGATCGCTCCCGGCGAATGAGAAAGCTTCCTCTGCTGTGTAATGTTTACACAGGCAGAGGAAGTGATGTCATCTCTCATGCGGCGCTCACATATACCGAGCGCCATACAAGAGAAGACACACAGGTTAGTGCACAAACAGAACACTGACACCAGGACACATAGGAACATAAATCGCCCCCCCAGGCCCCCCCAGATCACCCCCCAGATCACCCCCCAGCCCCCAGTCACAGTGTCACTGATTGCAGTGATCAGTAAATAAATGGTCACTGCAATCAGTGACATTTGTGACTGTAAAAGTGTCACTACAGTTTAGTTTTAGGTCCAGTGTAGCCCCCTAACCCCCTAATAAAGGTTTAACCCCCTGATCGCCCCCCAGATAACCCTTTCACCCCCTAGCACCACTGTCGCTAAGCGATCGTTTTTCTGATCGCTGTTTTATTGTCGGTGATGCCGATCGGTAGCCAGTTATTTTTTTTAGGTTCGCCTCAGGTTTTTATAGCATCAGGTACCCCCATATATTACCTAATGAAGGTTTAACCCCCTTGATTGCCCCCCAGATAATCCTTTCACCCCCTAGCACCACTGTCGCTAAGCGATCGTTTTTCTGATCGCTGTCTTATTGTCGGTGATGCCGATCGGAAGCCAGTTATTTTTTTTAGGTTCGCCGCAGGTTTTTATAGCGTCAGGTACCCCCATATATTACCTAATAAAGGTTTTACCCCCTTGATCGCCCCCAGGTAACCCTTTTGCCAGTGTCACTAAGCGTTTTTCTGATCGCTGTACTAGTTCGCCGCAGATTTTTATAGCGTCAGGTACCCCCATATATTATCTAATAAAGGTTTTAACCCCCTAATTGCCCCTAGTTAACCCTGCGTCACACCCCAGGCAGCGTCAGGTTAGTGCCAGTAATGCCAACACCCACGCGTGAAGCATACACCTCCCTTAGTGGTATAGTATCTGAACAGATCAATATCTGATCTGATCAGATCTATACTAGAGTCCCCAGCAGTTTAGGGTTCCCAAAAACGCAGCGTTAGCGGGATCAGCCCAGATACCTGCTAGCACCTGCGTTTTGTCCCTCCGTCTAGCCCAGGCCACCCAAGTGCAGTATCGATCGATCGCTGTCACTTACAAAACACAACACACATAACTGCAGCGTTCGCAGAGACAGGCCTGATCCCTGCGACTCCAGTGCTGTAGGAGGTGATTTCACCACCACAGTTAAAAAAAAAGCATATATGCCGAAGCATTGGGGCACCAGGGGCGGAGGAGCGATTTTGCTCCTAATGCCGTGTACATACAGTCGAAATTCCGACGGAGGCTTGCCCGTGGAAAAGTCTGACCACGTGTACGCGGCATAACTTTTGCGGGAAGATGCCCCCATGCTTCGGCATATATAAATGGTGCATGTATGCCCATCATTAGAAGTGGGTGGATGAGGAGCGGTATTCTAATGGTGGGCATACCCACCGATCAATCTCTTTTTTTCGTTCAGCCAACAGGCTGCATGAAAAAAAAGATTACAATACATGTCCAACAAGGACCAGCAACGTACTGGTATGTTGCTGGACTTTGAATGGTTATACCAGATTGATGCCTGCGGGTTTAGGTATCATCTTGGTATCATTCTTTTCAGCCAGCGGCCGGCTTTCATGTAAAAGGAATCCTAGTGGCTAATTAGCCTCTGGACTGCTTTTACAAGCAGTGGGAGGGAATGTCCCCCCCCCCGGATATAAAAAGCGCCATTGGTAAATTGGGAAAGCCTTTTATCACACCGATCTTGGTGTGGTCAGATGCTTTGAGGGCAGAGGAAAGATCTAGGGTCTAATAGACCCCAGTTTTTTCAAAAAAAGAGTACCTGTCACTACCTATTGCTATCATAGGGGATATTTACATTCCCTGAGATAACAATAAAAATGATTAAAAAAAAATATGGAAGGAACAGTTTAAAAATAAAATAAAAAAGCAAAATTAATAATAAAAAAAAAAGCACCCCTGTCCTGCCCTGCTCTTGCGCAATGGCGAACGCAAGCGTGGGTCTGGCGTCATATGTAAACAGCAGTTGCACCATGCATGTGAGGTATCACCGCGAAGGTCAGATCGAGGGCAGTCATTTTAGCAGTAGACCTCCTCTGTAAATCTAACGTGGTAACCTGTAAAGGCTTTTAAAAATGTATGTAGTTTGTCGCCAATGCGCGTTTGTGCGAAATTTTAAAGCATGTCGTGTTTGGTATCTATGCACTCGGCCTAAGATCATCTTTTTTATTTCATCAAACATTTAGGCAATATAGTGTGTTTTAGTGCATTAAAATTAAAAAAAAGTGTATTTTTTCCCCAGAAAATGCGTTTGAAAAATCGCTGCGCAAATACTGTGTGGAAAAAAAAATGCAACACCCACCATTTTAATCTGTAGGGCCTTTGCTTTATAAAAATATATAATGTTTGGGGGTTCAACTTAATATTCTTGCAAAAAAAAAATGTTTTCATGTAAACAAAAAGTGTCAGAAAGGGCTTTGTCTTCAAGTGCTTAGAAGAGTGGATGTAAGCTTCCTAATGTTGTGTATAAAATGCCAGAACAGTTCAAAACCCCCCAAATGACCCCATTTTGGAAAGTAGACACCCCAAGCTATATACTGAGAGGCATGTCGAGACCATTGAATATTTTATATGTTGACACAAGTTGCGGAAAAAAGACAATTTTTTTTTGCACAAAGTTGTTACTAAATGATATATTGCTCAAACATGCCATGGGCATATGTGGAATTACACCCCAAAATACATTCTGTTGCTTCTCCTGAGTACGGGGATACCACATGTGTGAGACTTTTTGGGAGCCTAGCCGCGTACGGGACCCCAAAAACCAAGCACCGCCTTCAGGCTTTCTAAGGGTGTCAATTTTTGATTTCACTTCTCACTGCCTATCACAGTTTCGGAGGCCATGGAATGCCCAGATGGCACAAAACCCCCCCAAATGACCCCATTTTGGAAAGTAGACACCCCAAGCTATTTGGTGAGAGGCATGTTGAGCCCATTTAATTTTTTATTTTTTTGTCTCAAGTGATTGAATAATGACTAAAAAAAAAAATTACAAAAAGTTGTCACTAAATGATATATTGCTCACACATGCCATGGTTATATGTGGAATTGCACCCCAAAATACATTTTGCTGCTTCTCCTGAGTACGGTTGTAAGGGAGTAAGGTTGTACTGCCCTGCCATTTTAGCACCTCAAGAAATGAGATAGGCAGTCATAAATTAAAAGCTGTGTAAATTCCAGAAAACGTACCCTAGTTTGTAGACGCTATAACTTTTGCGCAAACCAATAAATATACGCTTATTGACATTTTTTATACTAAAGACATGTGGCTGAATACATTTTGGCCTAAATGTATAACTAAAATTGAGTTTATTCGATTTTTCTTATAACAAAAAGTAGAAAATATCTTTTTTTTTCAAAATTTTCAGTCTTTTTCCGTTTATATCGCAAAAAATAAAAATCGCAGAGGCAATCAAATACCATTAAAAGAAAGCTCTATTTGTGGGAAGAAATCCTATCCAATAAGTTTTGTGCGATTCGGTGTTCCACAAGGCAAACTAGCGACATTAAGCTTCTTTTTTGGGGAGCTTAATGTGGCTTAACGTACGAAAAAGACCTTGAGGCCCCGTTCACACCTATGTGAATTGGTTGCAGCTTACACCGCATCCAATTCGCATAACATTATAAAATACATTGATTCCAATGAGGCTGGTTCACATATGTGCGATGCATTCACACTGCGCATTGCCTAAAAAACGTGTGCGTTCTCTAGGCATTGCGGTGCGGCTCAGGTGCGAATTCAGGCCCATTATATTCTATGGGCACGCATCTGATTCGCACATGTGTTGCGTTCTGAACAGGGATCTTGAGGGGGAACTCCACGCCAAATAAAAAAAAAAAGGCATGGGTTCCCCTCTAAGAGCATACCAGGTCCTTAGGTCTGGTATGAATCTTAACGGGAACCCCTACGCCGAAAAAAATGGCGTGGGGGTCCCCCCAAAGTTCATAGCAGACCCTTATCCGAGCACGCAACCTGGCAGGCCGCAGGAAAAGAGGTGGGGACGAGAGAGCGGCCCCCCTCCCTCCTGAACCGTACCAGGCCGCATGCCCTCAACATGGGGGGTGGGTGCTTTGGGGCCCCCCACCCCAAAGCACCCTGCCCCCATGTTGATGAGGACAGGGCCTCTTCCCGACAACCCTGGCCGTTGGTTGTCGGGGTATGAGGTCGGGGGGCTTATCGGAATCCAGGAGCCCCCTTTAATAAGGGGGCCCCCAGATCCCGGACCCCCACCCTATGTGAATGAGTATGGGGTACATTGTACCCCTACCCATTCACCTGGTGGAAAAAAAATGGCAATAAAAACACTACACAGGTTTTTTGAGTTATTTATTAGTCAGCTCCGGGGGTCTTCTTCCGACTTCGGGGGTCTTCTTACAACTTCGGGGGGTCTCTTCCGACTTCGGGGGTCTCCGGTGTCGTCTCCGCGCTCTCCGGTTCTTCTCTCGCTCTCCAGTTCTTTCTTCCTACTGCCGGGCCTCCGCTATCTTCTTCCAGCTCTTTTGCTAGCGGGGGCCCGGTCTTCTTCGTCGCCTTCTTCCCTCTTCTCTCCTGAAGATGTTGACTTGTCGCTCTCCTGGTACGGTTCAGGAAGGAGGGGGGGCGCTCTCTCATCCCCCCATCTTTTCCTGCGGCCTGCCAGGTTTGCGTGCTTGGCATGCATCTGATTCGGACTTTGGGGGGACCCCACGCCGGTTTTTCGGCATAGGGGTTCCTGTTAAATCCATACCAGACCTAAGGGCCTGATATGCTCCTGGAGGGGAACCCATGCCGGTTTTTTGTTTAAAATTTGGCGTGGAATTCCCCCTCATGATAACAGCGGCAAGACTTCCCAGGTCGGCAAGTCCGCGGCTAAAAACGCAATGGAACCGCTGAACAACTGATTGCGAACTTGGCAAAGACTCCAAGCTCAAAAACGCAACGCATAGGTGTGAACCTAGCCTAAATGTTAAAAAATTTCCCCCAAACTTCACACAGTAGAAGACTCTATCCAAGCCAACATATTCTGAAAATCACACCAAAAGTTATTCACATTAAGCTATATTTTACAATGCTAAAACATTTAATGTGAAATTAGCTTAATGTAGCTTAATGTGTAATAAAGTGCCTAAACCTCAATCAATTGCCCTGAAACTTTGCACAGCCTAAGATCTCAACTTCCCAAACATATCCAAGAAGTTTTGTGCAATTCGGTGTTCCACAAGGCAAACTAGCGACATTAAGCTTCTTTTTTGGAGAGCTTAATGTAGCTTAACGTACAAAAAAGACCTTAAATGTTAACCAATTTCCTCCAAAATTCACACAATAGAAGACCCTATTCATGCCAACATATTCTGAAAATTTAAGCTCATTTGGTTAATCACACCAAAAGTTATTCACATTAAGCTATATTTTACAATGCTAAAACATTTAATCTGAAATTGGCTTAATGTTGCTTAACGAGCAATAAAGTGCCTAAACCTCAATCAATTGCCCTGAAACTTTGCACAGCTTAAGATCTCAACAACCCAAACTTATTCTATACGTTTCGTGTGATTTGGTGTTCCACAAGGCAAACTAGGGACATTAAGCTTGTTTTTTGGGGAGCTTAACATATAAAAAAGACCTTAAATGTTAACCAATTTCCCTCAAACCCGCCCCCGTATGACGGCACAGTCTCTGGGAATGATGGGACTGTGACATCATACGGGCCGGGGTCACCGGGTCGCATCACTCGGTGACCACGCCCCATGCCTATATAAGTCGTTGCGCTCCGCGCACACGGCATTATAGCGGCAGAGATCGTCGAGGTAACATCGGGCGGAGAGAAGAGGGAAGAAGATGACGATGAAGATCGGGCCCCCGCTAGCAAAAGAGCTGGAAGAAGATAGCGGAGGCGCCCGGCAGACGGAAGAAAGCACCGGAGAGCGGGAGAACCGGAGAGCGCGTAGACGACACCGGAGAGCAGAAGAAGAGACCGCCGAAGTTGGAGGAGAACCCCTGAAGTCGGAAGAGACCCCTGAAGTTGGAAGAAGACCCCCGGAGCTGCCTAATAAATTACTTTAAAGACCTGCGTAGTGTGTTTTTTTATTGTCTTTTTTTCCACCAGGTGATTGGGTAGGGGTAGGATGTACCCCATACTCATTCACATAGGGTGGGGGCCCCCTTATTAAAGGGGGCTCCCAGATTCCGATAAGCCCCCCACCCACAGACCCCGACAACCAATGGCCTGGGTTGTCAAGAAGAGGCCCTGTCCTCGTCAACATGGGGACAGGGTGGTTTGGGTGGGGGGGCCGCAGGGCACCCCCTGCCCCAAAGCACCCACCCCCCATGTTGAGGGCATGCAGCCTGGTACGGTTCAGGAGGGGGGGCTCGCTTGTCCCCACCCCCTTTCCTGACCAGCCGGGCTGCGTACTCGGATAAGGGTCTGGTATGGATTTTAGGGGGACCCCAAGCCGTTTTTTTCAGCGTAGGTGTTCCCGTTAAAATCCATACCAGACCTAAGGGCCTGGTATGCTCCTGGAGGGGAACCCATGCCGGTTTTTTATTTAAAATTTGGCGTGGAGTTCCCCCTCAAGATCCCTGTTCAGAACAGAACACATGTGCGAATCAGATGCGTGCCCATACAAGATAATGGGCCTGAATTTGCACCTGAGCCGCACTGCAATGCCTTAGAAAACGCACACGTTTTTTGGGCAATGCTCATCGCACATATGTGAACCAGCCTCATTGAAATCAATGTATTTTATAATGTTATGCAAATTGGATGCGGTGTAAGCCGCAACCAATTCGCATAGGTGTGAACCCAGCCTCAATGTAAAGAGCTTAAGGTATCTTAATGTTCTTTAACCTCAATCAATTGTCTTGAAACTTTGTACAGCCTAAGATCTCAACTTTCCAGACATATCCAAGAAGATTAATGCGATTCGGTGTTCCACAATGCAAACTAGGGACATTAAGCTTGTTTTTTGGGGAGCTTAATGTGGCTTAACGTACAAAAAAGACCTTAAATGTTAACCAATTCCTCCCAAACTTCACACAGTAGAAGAGTCTATCCATGCCAACATATTCTGAAAACTTTATTTAATTTGGTAAATCGCACCAAAAGTCACCATTAAGCTATATTTTACAATGCTAAAACATTTAATGTGAAAATGGCTTAACCACTTAACGACCGCCCACTGTAAATATACGTCGGCAGAATGGCACCGACAGGCAGAATCACGTACATATGCGTGATTGCCTTTGTATAGTTGGGGGGTCCGATCGGACCCCCCTTCTTTACAGTGGGTGGTCGTTTTACCTTCGGGAGCGATCCGGCATGAGGGGACGGCCATTCGATTCCGCCCCCCCCCCTCTCGATCGCTCCCGGCGTATGAGAGCTTCCCCTGCCTGTGTACTGTTTACACAGGCGGGAGGAAGTGATGTCATCTCTCCTGCAGCGCTCACATATACCGAGCGCCGTACAGGAGAAGATGCAGGTTAGTGCACACAACACTACACTGACACCAGGACACATAGGC
This sequence comes from Rana muscosa, assembly GCA_029206835.1. Classification (NCBI taxonomy): domain Eukaryota; kingdom Metazoa; phylum Chordata; class Amphibia; order Anura; family Ranidae; genus Rana; species Rana muscosa. The sequence continues at coordinate 254,898,306 of CM055127.1, read as the reverse complement.
ACATAAATCGCCCCCCCAGGCCCCCCCAGACACCCCCAGATCACCCCCCAGATCACCCCCCAGCCCCCAGTCACAGTGTCACTGATTGCAGTGACCATTTATTTAGTGATCACTGCAATCAGTGACATTTGTGACTGTAAAAGTGTCACTACATTTAGTTTTAGGTCCAGTGTAGCCCCCTAACCCCCCCCTAATAAAGGTTTAACCCCCTGATCACCCCCCAGATAACCCTTTCACCCCCTAGCACCGCCGTCGCTAAGCAATCATTTTTCTGATCGATGTCTTAGCGTCGGTGATGCTGATCGGTAGCCAGTAATTTTTTTTAGGTTCGCCGCAGGTTTTTATAGCATCGGGTACCCCCATATATTACCTAATAAAGGTTTAACCCCCTTGATCGCCCCCCAGGTAACCCTTTCACCCCATATCACCACTGTCACTAAGCGATAATTTTTCTGATCTATGTCTTAGCGTCGGCGATGCTGATCGGTAGCCAGTAATTTTTTTTAGGTTCGCCGCAGGTTTTTATAGCGTCGGGTACCCCCATATATTACCTAATAAAGGTTTAACCCCCTTGATCACCCCCCAGGTAACCCTTTCACCCCCTAGCACCGCTGTCGCTAAGCGATCATTTTTCTGATCGATGTCTTAGCGTCGGTGATGCTGATCGGTAGCCAGATTTTTTTTTAGGTTCGCCGCAGGTTTTTATAGCGTCGGGTACCCCCATATATTACCTAATAAAGGTTTAACCCCCTTGATCACCCCCCAGGTAACCCTTTCACCCCATATCACCACTGTCACTAAGCGATAATTTTTCTGATCGCTGTCTTAGCGTCGGTGATGCAGATCGGTAGCCAGTAATTTTTCTTAGGTTCGCCGCAGGTTTTTATAGCGTCAGGTACCCCAATATATTACCTAATAAAGGTTTAACCCCCTTGATCGCCCCCCAGGTAACCCTTTCACCCCCTATCACCACTGTCGCTAAGCGATAATTTTTCTGATCGCTGTCTTAGCGTCGGTGATGCAGATCGGTAGCCAGTAATTTTTTTTAGGTTCGCCGCAGGTTTTTATAGCGTCAGGTACCCCCATATATTATCTAATAAAGGTTTAACCCCCTGATCGCCCCCCAGGTAACCCTTTCACCCCCTATCACCACTGTCGCTAAGCGATCGTTTTTATGATCGTTGTCTTAGTGTCGGTGATGCCGATAGGTAGCCAGTAATTTTTTTTTAGGTTCGCCGTCAGGTTTTTATATAGCGTCAGGTACCCCCATATATTACCTAATAAAGGTTTTAACCCCCTAATTGCCCCTAGTTAACCCTTTCACCAGTGATCATCATATAAGTGTTACGGGTGACGCTGGTTAGTTAGTTTGCTTTTTATAGTGTCAGGGCACCCGCCGTATATAACCCAATAAAGGTTTAACCCCCTGATCGCCCGGCGGGTGATATCAATTAGGTTTTAGCGTCAGAGAGGGTCTGCGTCACACCCCAGGCAGCGTCAGGTTAGTGCCAGTAGCGCTAACACCCACGCGTTAAGCATACACCCCCCTTAGTGGTATAGTATCTGAACAGATCAATATCTGATCTGATCAGATCTATACTAGCGTCCCCAGCAGTTTAGGGTTCCCAAAAACGCAGTGTTAGCGGGATCAGCCCAGATACCTGCTAGCACCTGCGTTTTGCCCCTCCGTCCAGCCCAGGCGACCCAAGTGCAGTATCGATCGATCACTGTCACTTGCAAAACACAACACACATAACTGCAGCGTTCGCAGAGACAGGCCTGATCCCTGCGACTCCAGTGCTGTAGGAGGTGATTTCACCACCACAGTTAAAAAAAAAAAAGCATATATGCCGAAGCATTGGGGCAGCAGGGGCGGAGGAGCGATTTTGCTCCTAATGCCGCGTACATACGGTCGAAATTCCGACGGAGGCTTGCCCGTGGAAAAGTCTGACCATGTGTACGCGGCATAACTTTTGCGGGAAGATGCCCCCATGCTTCGGCATATATAAATGGTGCATGTATGCCCATCATTAGAAGTGGGTGGATGAAGGGCGGTATTCTAATGGTGGGCATACCCACCGATCAATCTTTTTTTTTCGTTCAGCCAACAGGCTGCATGAAAAAAAAGATTACAATACATGTCCAACAAGGACCAGCAACATACTGGTATGTTGCTGGACTTTGAATGTTTATACCAGAATGATGCCTGTGGGTTTAGGTATCATCTTGGTATCATTCTTTTCAGCCAGCGGCCGGCTTTCATGTAAAAGCAATCCTAGTGGCTAATTAGCCTCTGGACTGCTTTTACAAGCAGTGGGAGGGAATGTCCCACCCCCCGGATATAAAAAGCGCCATTGGGAAATTGGGAAAGCATTTTATCACACCGATCTTGGTGTGGTCAGATGCTTTGAGGGCAGAGGAAAGATCTAGGGTCCAATAGACCCCAGTTTTTGTCAAAAAAGAGTACCTGTCATTACCTATTGCTATCATAGGGGATATTTACATTCCCTGAGATAACAATAAAAATGATAAAAAAAAAAAAATATGGAAGCAACAGTTTAAAAATAAAATAAAAAAGCAAAATTAATTATAAAAAAAAAGCACCCCTGTCCTGCCCTGCTCTTGCCCAATGGCGAACGCAAGCGCCGGTCTGCGTCATATGTAAACAGCAATTGCACCATGCATGTGAGGTATCACCGCGAAGGTCAGATCGAGGGCAGTAATTTTAGCAGTAGACCTCCTCTGTAAATCTAACGGGGTAACCTGTAAAGGCTTTTAAAAATGTATGTAGTTTGTCGCCAATGCGCGTTTGTGCGAAATTTTAAAGCATGTCGTGTTTGGTATCTATGTACTCGGCCTAAGATCATCTTTTTTATTTCATCAAAAATTTGGGCAATATAGTGTGTTTTAGTGCATTAAAATTAAAAAAAGTGTATTTTTTCCCAAAAAAATGCGTTTGAAAAATCGCTGCGCAAATACTGTGTAGAAAAAAAAATGCAACACCCACCATTTTATTCTGTAGGGCCTTTGCTTTAAAAATATATATAATGTTTGGGGGTTCAACATAATTTTCTTGCAAAAAAAAATATGTTTTCATGTAAACAAAAAGTGTCAAAAAGGGCTTTGTCTTCAAGTGGTTAGAAGAGTGGATGTAAGCTTCCTAATGTTGTGTATAAAATGCCAGAACAGTTCAAAACCCCCCCAAATGACCCCATTTTGGAAAGTAGACACCCCAAGCTATATACTGAGAGGCATGTCGAGTCCATGGAATATTTTATATGTTGACACAAGTTGCGGAAAAAAGACAATTTTTTTTTTTGCACAAAGTTGTCACTAAATGATATATTGCTTAAACATGCCATGGGCATATGTGGAATTACACCCCAAAATACATTCTGTTGCTTCTCCTGAGTACGGGGATGCCACATGTGTGAGACTTTTTGGGAGCCTAGCCGCGTACGGGACCCCAAAAACCAATCACCGCCTTCAGGCTTTCTAAGGGTGTAAATTTTTGATTTCACTTCTCACTGCCTATCACAGTTTCGGAGGCCATGGAATATCCAGATGGCACAAAACCCCCCGAAATGACCCCATTTTGGAAAGTAGACACCCCAAGCTATTTGCTGAGAGGTATTGTGAGTATTTTGCAGATCTCGCTTTTTGTCACAAAGTTTTGAAAATTTAAAAAAAAAATGTTCTTTCTTCATTTTCAAAAACAAATGAGAGCTGTAAAATACTCACCATGCCTCTCAGCAAACAGCTTGGGGTGTCTACTTTCCAAAATGGGGTCATTTTGGGGGGTTTTGTGCTATTTTGGCATTTTATGGCCTTCGAAACTGTGATAGGTAGTGAGGAGTCAAATCAAAAATTTGTGCCTAGAAATCCTGAAGGCGGTGATTGGTTTTCGGGGTCCCGTACGCGGCTAGGCTCCTAAAAAGTCCCACACATGTGGTATCCCCGTACTCAGGAGAAGCAGCAAAATTTATTTTGGGGTGCAATTCCACATATAACCATGGCATGTGTGAGCAATATATCATTTAGTGACAACTTTTTGTAATTTTTTTATTTTTTTGTCATTATTCAATCACTTGGGACAAAAAAAAAATATTCAATGGGCTCAACAGGCCTCTCAGCAATTTCCTTGGGGTGTCTACTTTCTAAAATGGGTTCATTTGGGGGGGTTTTGTGCTATTTTGGCATTTTATGGCCTTCAAAACTGTGATAGGTAGTGAGGAGTGAAATCAAAAATTTGCGCCCTTAGAAATCCTGAAGGCGGTGCTTGGTTTCCGGGGTCCCGTACGTGGCTAGGCTCCTAAAAAGTCCCACACATGTGGTATCCCCGTACTCAGGAGAAGCAGCAGAATGTATTTTGGGGTGCAATTCCACATATAACCATGGCATGTGTGAGCAATATATCATTTAGTGACAACTTTTTGTATTTTTTTTTTTTTTTGTCATTATTCAATCACTTGGGACAAAAAAAAATATTCAATGGGCTCAACATGCCTCTCAGCAATTTCCTTGGGTTGTCTACTTTCTAAAATGGGGTCATTTGGGGGGGTTTTGTACTGCCCTGCCATTTTAGCACCTCAAGAAATGAGATAGGCAGTCATAAATTTAAAGCTGTGTAAATTCCAGAAAATGTACCCTAGTTTGTAAACGCTATAACTTTTGCGCAAACCAATAAATATACACTTATTGACATTTTTTTTACTAAAGACATGTGGCTGAATACATTTTGGCCTAAATGTATGACTAAAATTGAGTTTATTCGATTTTTCTTATAACAAAAAGTATAAAATATCATTTTTTTTCAAAATTTTTGGTCTTTTTCCGTTTATATCGTAAAAAATTAAAATCGCAGAGGCAATCAAATACCATTAAAAGAAAGCTCTATTTGTGGTAAGAAAAGGACGCAAATTTTGTTTGGGTACAACATTGCATGTCCGCACAATTTACAGTTAAAGCAGCGCAGTGCAAAATTCTGAATTCACCTCTGGTCCTTTAGCTACCAAATGGTCCGGGGCTTAAGTGGTTAATGTAGCTTAATGTAGCCTAACGTGTAATAAAGTGCCTAAACCTCAATCAATTGCCCTGAAACTTTGCACAGCCTAAGATCTCACCTTCCCAAACCTATCCAAGAAGTTTTGTGCGATTCGGTGTTCCACAAGGTAAACTAGGGACATTAAGCTTGTTTTTTGGGGCTTAACATACAAAAAAGACTTTAAATGTTAACCAATGTACCCCAAAATTCACACAATAGAAGACTCCGTCAATGCCAACGTATTCTGAAAATTTCAGCTCATTTGGTTAATTGCACCAAAAGTTATTCACATTAAGCTATATTTTACCCTTCCCTGTTTCAGTACCCAACAATTCAACAGGAGCTGTCAAAAAAAAAAAGAAGCAGGTTGGCAATGTTTATCAACAACCACATCACAGAAATTTACATTGAAACATTGTACCAATTGTAACTTTCTGTGATTTGCATCTATAGATCAAAGGGATGAACTTCGATTTGCAGGTGAAGAGATTCAAAGAAACCTTGACAAGTAAAACACATTTTTATTTTATTTTTCAAATTAAATATTCCTCTGTTAAACCCCTTATTAACCCTTTAGTTTTCTCTAATCAGTACTGATTAACTCTATATTCTCCTTTATTCAATTGTAATTTTCCTGGTGATTTTGTTCATTTTTTTATTTTTTTATTTTTTTATTTATTTTATTTTATTTTATTTTTTTATTTCTTCTTTTTATGATTAACTATTAGTTAAACTTTTTTTCTGTTTTTGTTTGCTTTGCTTATTAATATTTTGTTACACCCTTTTACATATATTTACTGCTGAAAAAAAAAAAGCCTTTTGTTTAGTTTTACTACATTTAATTGTCTAATGCCCCATACACACGATCATTTTTAATGTCATTTTTTAAACCGACGTTTTTCTCCTCGTTTTTTTTTCATGTTTCCTCTCAAGCCTGCCTTGCATACACACGATCATTAAAAAAAACGATCAAGCAAAGCGCAGTGATGTTCAACACGTACGACGGCACTAAAAAGGGGAAGTTCCGTTCTAATGACGCCACCCTTTGGGACGCTTTTGCTAATTCCGTGTTACCACATGTTAGTAAAAGTTTGGTGAGAGACGATTCGCGCTTTTCAGTCTTCGTGCTTTGAAGATCGTTTTCGGGAGTTCAGTTTGTGCCTGTGGGTTCGTATCTGTTTTGCACTGCTTGTAGTCAGTTCGTATCTGTTTATTCAGTGCGGTCTGCTCTGCTCGTTCGTGTTTTTCAGCTTGTTCTTCATAGGCCTTGCTGTTCTTCCGTGCGTTCTTCTAGTTCGTTCTGTTCAGCCGACCGTTATCTAGCCATGTTGCGGCTACGTACTCGTCGTAGAGTTCGTGCTGTAGTTGGTGCAGGGGTTCATTCTGTATCCCGACTCCATGCCATGAGCAGGGTCAGGAGGAGTTCATGGACCAAGAATTGGTTGCTCCAGCGGCACCAATTCTGTCACATGCCTTTGTTGCGGGAGATCAGGGAGAATAATCCTGATGATTTCAGGAATTTTCTCAGGATGTGTGACCCCGTATTTCAGCATCTGTTGGCTTTGGTGTCCCCCTATATTACCAGGCAGGACACCGTTATGCGGGAAGCCATCAGTGCTGAGCAGAGGCTCATCGCCACGTTGCGATACCTGGCGACTGGGAGAAGCCTGCAGGACCTTAAGTTCTCCACAGGCATATCCCCCCAGGCTCTGGGGATCATTATACCAGAGACTTGTTCTGCCATCCTTCAAGTTTTGCAGGAGGACTATATTAAGGTAAGTGTTCTTCTTAAAAACTTCACATTGTATGTATTTTTGTTTTGGATACTTTTTATTTTGCTTTATTAGCAGTCCCTAATTCACATGATTCTTAGCTGCAGGGAATGTCCCCTTTCTCCCCATGTTTTAATAGTAAAAGTTTTGGGTTTGAGGCCTACCTGTAAATTTGGCTTACCTAACCTCTCCAGCATGCTATCCTGGGGCCATACCTACCTTGCCTAGTCATTTCCATGTATTTTATTCTATGTTCCATCGTAGTGCTTTACCCAAAACGCAACCTAAAGATTGCCTAGGAATGTTCCTTTTTTTTAACTTCATACAGAGTGCTACAGCCTTCATTTGTGATATTCCCAACTCATCTTCAACCCCCCCCCCAATTTTTATTTATTGTTTTTTTTAGGTTTGTTGTTGCTTACTAATCTTTTTTTTTTTTTACAGTTTCTACCAATGTTGGACATGAATGTTTTTATGAAATCAGCTTTCAATGTTTCTGGCTCAAAGTATTAATTTATTCTTTCTTTAATTCCACAGTTCCCTTGAATGGCAGAATGTGGCTTCCGAGTTTGCCCAGCGATGGAACTTTCCGAACTGTGGAGGAGCCATCGACGGCAAACATGTTCGGGTCGTCCCACCACCCCATTCGGGATCCTTTTATTATAACTATAAGGGGTTCCACAGCATCCTGATGATGGCAGTGGTGTCGGCCACCTACGAGTTCCTCTATGTGGACGTTGGCAAGAATGGCAGGATGTCTGATGGAGGAGTATTTGCCCAGACGGAGTTTGGGGAACGGCTCCTTTTGGATCTGCTGGCCTTGCCACCAGCGGAGCAGAATGTGGAGGGACTACCTTTTGTGTTTGTTGCGGATGAGGCGTTTGGCCTGGGACCCCATTTGATGAGGCCATTCCCGCAACGCACCCTCACCCCTGAGAGGAGGGTGTTCAATTATCGGCTGGCCAGAGCCAGAAGGGTGGTGGAAAATGCCTTTGGCATCATGGCCAGCCGATTTCGCCTCTTCCTGACCTCCATCCACCTTGCCCCATACAAATGGAACCATGTGGTAATGACTTGCTGTGTGCTTCATAATTTCCTACGGGTGCATTCCACCAGTTATATAGCTTTGAGTGGGCCTGAGGCCTCTTTACTCAATCAAGAAACTTTAGTGGCCCTGGAACCTGGCCGTCCTGGCTTGGCCCCCCCAACCGGACGTGAGGTCCGTAACCAATATGTGGAATATTTTATGGGTAGGGGGGCCATTGAAATGCCAGAAAATGTTTAAAATTTTGTTTTCAAAAAAATACATTATTTTATGGAGTAAAGATTGGTTTGGTGTTTTCATTCTATAATGTTTTATGTTTCATGTAGGTTTACCTAGTGCACTTGTATTGCCATGTGTATTTATCATTCTTAATTAGCCTTCATTGTCAGTGTAAACACAAAACATTGATTAGTTCACTCAGCACCACATTTACATAATGAAGCCACAATTATTTGGAATGTAAAAATACCTTTATTTCTTTTTTTGGTGGTAAACTTCCTTTGAAATGTGGATGTTCCCTTAATTTTTGGGGTATTAAAACGCATGACCAGCCATGCATAAACAAACTATATTCTAAAAAATTGTGAAAAAGCTAAACATGTGCTAGTCATTAAAGGGTAAAACAACAAAAAACCTTCCAAAACTCAGCAATTTAAACGTTCTTTGGTGTAAAAACATTAGACACGCCCAAGCACAGCCATGATATTTTGGAGCCTTTCCTCCACCCGCTTGGTATTTGCCCTGATCTCTATCAAGTCTCCCTTAATTTTTTCGAGGTCACAACAGCAGACCATGAGGTATTGGATCAGGATCTGGGCACTGTGATGTGTCAACTTTTTGGGGTCTTCAGCCAGAACTGCACCTAAATGTAAAAAGAAAAATGTAGGATAGAATATGTAGGCCTACATCTATTTAACATGCATGTGTCTGGTTTCTCTCTGACCTGTTGTGGTGCCACTTTCCACTTCCACAACATCACGTTCCTCTCCATCCTGGGGTTCTGGGGGTATTGTTGTAGGTGTTGCAATTATCGGCTCATCTGAGGTAGCTATTGGAATCCCTAGGGAGATTGAAATAAAAGGTATAGTTTCATTAGTAGCGACTCAATTTTTCAAAAAAACTAAACATGATAAAATACTTTGTAAACATTCTTTTGAAGCCTGCTCCATTTTAAAATGGACCCCCAGTGCCAACCGGAACACATGATTGGATACATAGCCAAAACCATAGCATATACTTTTTAAACACAAATTTGACACATTGTAACACCCCAAAGTATCTACACAGGATAACCTGTGTGTGACACCCTCAAGCTTTTTGGCTTTAGGCCCACACTTGTACTACTGCGTTCAGATGTTTCATCAGCTGCTGAGCATTCACTCCCTTAACATTACCATGCATATCCTTTTTTCAAACGAACAAATGTCCTTTGGATTAGCACCGAAAAAATAAGTGATTACAAAATTTGCTCCCCCAAATAAAATAAAATACATGGGTGTTCACACTGGATGATCCTAAAACATCGTTTGAGGAACTGTACGGAGAAAGAGGTTTAATACGTCCGTTTACTGTGCGGACGAACCTGAAAGATGGTATCTTTCACTGTACTATATCAAAGTCAAAAATACACGACAGAATACAAGTAAATAATATGTACCATGGAAAATATTAAAAAATAACTTACTTTTTCCTAAAACTTTCTTGATTCTTTTGTATTGGTCGGGCTCCCGCAACTTCAGATCAGACCAACGTTTTCGGAGCTGTTCCTTCGTTCTGCACACCCCGAATTTTTTGCGAAGACTTTTGACCACTTTGCCCATAATTTTTGCCTTGACCAGATTAGGCCTTTTATATGGCCCATGCTTGGCATCATAATCCTCCCTCTTCAAAATGGCGACCATCTCCACCATTTCCTCGAATGACATGTTGGATGCCTTATATCTCCTGGATCTGGATTTGGGCTCCTCTGGAATTTCCTCCTCTGTAGAGGTAATCTCAGCCACCTGTGTCTCCGCCATGTTTTGTTAAGCACTACGACGAGCGAGAAGGGGCGGGGAAAGTGCAATATCGAACGTCAGGGGCGGGGAAAGCGTGCAGAGTTTCACGCATGCGCAGTGTATATCAAGTGAAGATCCATGTCTCGAAAATACGTTCATTTGGCGGGAGAGGGAGTTAGCAACGAACGTCTTGATGAAGGTACCTAACAATTTAAGCATTTCAGGTTCATCAGACGAGGAGATTTGTGCGTAAAAAATATGTCGAAAATGCACATTTGAGGATCGTTGCCTGAAAAATATATATTTTGTTGTTTCTCGCTTTTACAGATATCATGAATACTTTCAAAAACCCGGAATTCATGGGGGAGTTCATAGACAAATGGCAAGAGCTACCTATACTATGGCAAACCAAAAGTGGTGCGAATAAAAATAAAGACGCCAGGAAAGCAGCACTGGAGAGCCTGCTTGCATTTGTGCAAACCAAGATACCCACAACAACTCTCCAAGATGTGAAAACCAAAATAGCGACCATCAGAGGGACATACAGGACCCAGAGGACTATGGTCCTGAGGTCCCAGAGGTCAGGTGCTCCAGCAGATAAGGTTTATAAACCCAGTCTGTGGTACTACAGCAAGTTATCTTTCCTGGATGACCAGCTGGAAGTGAGGGAATCTCTGCCCACCCTTCCCCCCAGAGGTCAATCCAGCCTTCCTTGTAGCCAACCCTCCAGCCTTCCCTGCAGCCAGTCCTCCAGCCTTCCTGGCAACCCTGCTCTGGCTTCTTCTGAGGATCAAGATGAGGTCCTTGAGGAGGCAGATTTGGATATATGGAGCCAGGTAAAGTATTGATATCTATATTTATATCTTACAAAATTGTAGAATTTAAATAGATGTTAGTACTGTTAGGTATGTAAACTTCTACCAATAAAGTTTTTTTAAGAGTAAGATACAGTAGTGGCCTAATTTTATGTGGACAAGGCAACAAAAAAGGGATTTTTATAACAGCTTACCTGTAAAATCCTTTTCTTGGAGTACATCACGGGACACAGAGCGACTTAGTCATTACTAATGGGTTATATAGATTACCTTCAGGTGCTGGCACTGGCCACTTCCAAACCGGAAGTACCATCCCCTATATAAGCCCCTCCCATCCGGGAGCACCTCAGTTTTGTAGCAAAGCAATAAGTGTCCCAAAAAGAGGGGTGGGAGCTCTGTGTCCCGTGATGTACTCCAAGAAAAGGATTTTACAGGTAAGCTGTTATAAAAATCCCTTTTTCTTTTTCGTACATCACGGGACACAGAGCGACTTAGTCATTACTAATGGGACGTCCCAAAGCAATGCCAAATGAGGGGAGGGATACATGAGCTGGGCGCCATCAGGCATGAGGCTCTTTTGCGGCCTGCAACACACTGCGCCCAAAGGCGACATCCTCCTGACTTCTGACGTCTACCTGGTAGAATCTAGTAAACGTGTGTACTAAGGACCATGTTGCGGCCTTACAGACTTGAGCCAGGGAGGCTTGGTGATGCACTGCCCATGAAGTTCCAACTGCTCTTGTGGAGTGCGCCCTAACTTTGAACGGAGGCGGTCTCCTTTTCAAGCCATAGGCTTGTATTATGACCTGTCGAATCCACTTGGCTAAAGTAGATTTTTGATGCTGCCTGACCCTTTCTGGGGCCTTCCGGCAGAACAAACAAAGTATCCGTTCTACGAATCTGAGCAGTGGCTTTAAGATAAGCTTTAACTGCTCTTACTACATCCAAAGAATGCAATAACTTTTCCTCTACCGAACTAGGTTTGGGGAAAAAGGAAGGAAGAACCACATCTTGGTTCAAATGGAACCTCAATACCACCTTAGGAAGAAGGCTGGATGAGGATGTAATACTACTCTGTCCCTATGGATAACCAGATATGGCTCCTTACAGGACAAGGCGGCTAATTCCGATACTCTTTTAGCCGAACAAATGGCTACTAAGAAAATCAATTTCCTGGTGAAAAGAACCAAGGAAATGTGCCGCAATGGTTCAAATGGTTGTTTCTGTAGAACCGACAGAACCAGGTTTAAGTCCCATGGACATATGGGAATACTAACCGGAGAGCTAATACGCATCACTCCTTGTATGAAAGCTTTGACTAATGAATGCAAAGCCAAGGGCCTTTGAAAAAAATATTGACAAGGCCGTCTGACCCTTGATAGTACTCAAGGCAAGCTTCCTATGTACAGCCCACTGTAGGAAGTCCAGAATCCTACCTATTACGTACTTACGTGGATGCCATTTCCTGGCCTCACACCACGTGATGTACGCCTTCTAGATCCTATAATAGATCTGCCTGGATACCGGCTTCCTGGCATTGATCATGGTAGATACCACAGGATTAGAGAGCCCTCTCTTTTTTAGAATGTGGGCTTCAATAGCCAGGCCGTCAAACCTAGGGCTGGTAAGGAAGGGTAGTATATCGGTCCTTGCGAAAGCAGGTCCGGACGATGTGGGAGGGTCCAAGGACTTCCCACTGACATTTTTACAATCTCCGCGTACCATGCCCTTCGGGGCCACGCTGGAGCCACCAGAATCACTGGTTTCTTTTCTACCCTGATTCTGCGGATTAATCGCGGTGGGAATGCATATATCAGCTTGAACTGATCCCAAGGGAACACTAGGGCATCCGAACCGCAAGCTAGGGGATCCTTTGTGCGAGACACAAATCTGTCCACCTTTGCGTTGAATCTGGATGCTAGCAGATCTACATCCGGTGTTCCCCACCGCTGGCATATTGCCTGTAAAACCTCGGGGTGAAGAGACCATTCCCGGGGCATAATTGCTGGCGACTTAAAAAGTCCGCTCTCCAATTTTCCACTCCTGGGATGAAAACCGCGGATATGGCTGTGACATACCTTTCTGCCCATTCCAGGATGCAATTCGCTTCCCTCTGGGCTGCACGACCCTTGGAGTTTGGATGTCCATGCTACTAGGGCATACCGGGCTGCTCGTATCTCTAAGAGATTGGTGGGCAGGGCCTTCTCTGCTTCTGACCACTTGCCCTGGAGAGACCATTGCTCCAGTACTGCCCCCCAGCCTATGAGGCTGGCATCTGTAGTGACCACCTTCCAAGAAACCGGACTAAAGGGTTTCCCTTTTTCCAGATTCTGGTACCAACCACCAATGGAGGCTCTTGCGAACGGAAGGGGACAGGGACATTGGTAAGTCTAAAGCCTGAACTTTTTTGTTCCAGGCTGACAGTATGGCCCTCTGCAAGTTCCTTGAATGGAATTGACCGTAGGGTACTGCTTCGAATGAAGCCACCATTTTTCCCAGCAGCCTTATACACAGGCGTATGGATGGTTTTTCTTTTTTGTACCCACTAAGTGGGTCAAATCTTTCAAAGACGACACCTTCTCCGGAGGTAAGAAAATCTTTCTCTGATTTGAATCCAGTCTTAGCCCCCAAGTATTCCAGGCTTTTGACTGGTTTTAGGGCTGACTTGTCTCGGTTGATAATGCAACCGTGAGATTCCAGATACTTGATTATCTTGTGAACGACCACTTCTAGTTTTTTTCACTGAGTGGTCTATCAGCAACAAGTCGTCTAGATATGCCATTATCGTTACACCTTGTGTTCCTAGTTTGGCCAATCGTAGGGCCAGGATTTTTGTGAACACTCGTGGTGCTGTGGCCAGACCGAAAGGTAAGGCTCTGAACTGAAAATGGCGCCCTTCTACTGCAAGGCGTAGAAATTTCTGGTGGGCCGGACAGATGGGAATATGCAAATAAGCATCCCTTATGTCGATCGAGGATAACCATTCCTGCCCTTGTAGGGCGGTGGCCACCGATCGGATCGACTCCATCCGAAAAAGTCCTGATATGTAGGAACTTGTTTAGCCCTTTTATATTTAATATGGGCCTCATGTCCCCATTTGGTTTGGGGACTGTGACAAGGTTCGAGTAAAACCCGAACCCGTTTTCTTCCAAGGGAACCTTCATGATTACCCTTGGGGCAATAGTTGCTCTAGTGCCAGAAGGAGGGATCCACTCTTCTGGGGATCGCTTGGCACGTTTGACCTTATAAAATGGGCAGGAGGAATGTCTTAACTCCAGCCTGTATCCCAGACTTACTGCGGAGATCAGCCATCTCTGATGGTGTCCCGCCAGGTCTCTGTGAACAACTGAAGTCTTCCCCTTCACCCGATTGAGTGGGGGCAACCCTTCATGACTTAGGGGGAGGTTTTGTACCTCTCTTGACCCAGGGTTTCTTGTTACCCTGTGATTGTCCCTGATTTCTGCCCCCTGGATTTGACCGCGGAGGCCGTCGGAACTGTTTCACAGCCGATGTGCCAGGGACTGGAGAAGTAGGCCTCTTAAAAGAAGGACTTCTACCCTTGTTCTTAACCGGCAAGAGTGTACTTTTACCGGCAGAAGTTTTCTGGATATATTTGTCCAGATCATCTCCAGATAAGCGTTCTCCATGAAATGGGAAGCTAATCAGCAATTTCTTACAGGGAGCTTCAGCAGACCAGTTTTTTGAGCCATAGAAGCCTACGCATATGTCTACAGACAGCGTAAAGCGTGATGCCTGTTGGATTGTATCCTTTATGGCGTCCACCGCAACACAAGGCTCTAGGTAGGTCAGCTAGGGCAAGAGCCTGCTGATCTGGTAAGTCCCTTAAGACTTGTTTCAACTGATCTTTCATTGCTTGGCAGACTCCAATCGCTGCTACTGCAGGTTGTGTCACCATGCTTGCTGTAGAGAAAGCAGATTTTAGTAAAGACTCCAATTTTTTATCTATTGGGTCCTTGAACATTGGAACATTATCTACTGGACATGTCAGTGATTTATTTACACAAGAGATGGCTGTGTCCACTGTAGGGACCCTCCATTTTTTTTTTTTTTAATGAACTTATCCTCCATGGGATAGATCACTGGAAATCTCTTGGGGGGAGTAAATATTTTACAGGATGCTCCCAATCCTGGTAAATAAACCCTTCCAATAAAGGGTGGATTGGGAAGGAACAGACAGTCTGGAGAGCTTTCAGCGACCCCAACGAGGAGACAGTAGTGGTTGATGGTTCCGCCAGAGGCATTTAAAATGCTGCTCGGACCATGTTAGTCAGAGACTGAACCCATAATCTTTCAGCCTGAGATGCTGAGAAAGGTTCTTCCACTGTTGATTCCTCTATAACTTTATCAACCTCACCTGATCCCCTTCAGGTAGGTCGATCTCTGGGACTGTTCCTCCACTAACAGGCACTCTGCAGGAGGAGACGGAGATCGGACGTGCTTTTCCTGTGACAGGGAAGCAGCGATCAATGCTGTTAATCTCTCTTCCAATCCTCCCAGAGTTGAGGATAAAACCTCCTCTGTTATATATACAGGAGCAGGTGGACTGGGGACAGCCGCAGTACCAGGTACTCCTGCGGGGTTCCTACGGCTACTGACCTCTGAAATTTCAGGGGAGATTGGCGCAGTACAGCATGCCCAAAATCCTCAGAGCCCGACGGAGACCCCTTTCGCTTCTTGGAAGATCTATTTCCAGAGCGTTTGGACGACATATCCTATAAGCACAAAGCTGAGGTATTCCCGTCGTCATACACCAATTTTGCTGGTAATAGTCTAACACAGTTGCTGCTATATACCAGCTGGTGTCCACTAAAGTGCCTTTCTATGGGGATGCCTGCATCAACCGCCTCTGTGTGCCACTGTTTGTTGCTAGCTCTGTTTGCATCCAGCTGACACTTGTACTGTGTCTTTATACAAGCTGGGACGCCTGCACATGCGCAGAAGCGCCGTGGCGTGCATCGAGCGTCATCCACCCGCCC
Source organism: Rana muscosa (assembly GCA_029206835.1). NCBI lineage: Eukaryota > Metazoa > Chordata > Amphibia > Anura > Ranidae > Rana > Rana muscosa. Next base: position 254,882,636 of record CM055127.1, on the reverse strand, counting down.
CGCCCTTTTTTTTTCATAGGAGGCGCGTGCACGCCCATGCGCCATTGGCGCCCTTTTCGAAAATCAAACAGGGACTAGGAGCCAGGGCCCTTTTTGCCGGAGGGCCTGTGCGGTGGATGAGCGCAGCAACAGGGCAGAGGAAGTGGATTCCCACAGAGAAACTTACCAACTGCCTGGATCTTTTGACTTGAGAAAACCAAAGATCCACATGACAAGAAAAATGGACCACAGCGGCCTCTAGTGGTTTAACACAGGTACCGCGGTCCTTTTTTTTTTTTTTTTTTCTTGACTACTATTAAAATTTTACATTTTCAGTAGTTACAGGCATACACAGATATTAGCGGGAATACCGTTAGGTAACAGACAGAAAGACAAATTAGGCTTGGGGGTCCCCCAATAGAACCAAGTTCCTGGGGGCCCCCACTTACCTGATCCCCGCCGCAGGACTTTGTTTGGTCCACAGAAGCCCAAACTTCACCTATCACGGCAGGCATTGTAATTAAACCTTCAGGGACCGGGTTCCCAAGGATTCCACTCCCCTGGACCTGTATAGCACCCTGCACAGACAACATCTTGGTCGTGGGTATGAGCAGAGCTCTGGATCCCAGGGTCCAGCCCTCCTAAGAGAGGCATTACAGGCAAAACCTTGCTCTTCTGCTGCAAGGCCCGGGTACCGACCGTTTAGCTATGAAGCTTTTTTGGTGGGATCCGGAACAGCTTACTAAGGCCCAAAAGAACCTGTACGCAAGCCCAGTGAAAACACATGTTACTCTTTGGCCAACACCTTAGACACTGGCAAAAAACTGAGGTGCTCCCGGATGGGAGGGGCTTATATAGGGGAGGGTACTTCCGGTTTGGAAGTGGCCAGTGCCAGCACCTGAAGGTAATCTATATAACCCATTAGTAATGACTAAGTCGCTCTGTGTCCCGTGATGTACGAAAAAGAAACCAGGATGCGGAATCAATGAAAACGACATAACTTTTGACATTGATTTCAACAATGTCTAGAGGTGAACAATGTCTGTGAATGATGGTGGGCCAAAATAAATAATGTCCCTTTCTTTTTTTACAGCCAGAGCAGAGCCAGGAAGAGGGTAATGTTGGGGATCAGGAGGAGGCAGGGCCCAGTGGCACCCAGGAGGAGGCTGGGCCCAGCACAAGAGCCCAGATGCCTCCCCTGGTAGTTAAACCACGAGGGCCAAGGAGAGGTAGGCAGGTGGAGGAGGAAACCAGGGCCTTCATCAGAGAGGCAACAGCGGCCCTCAGAGAGGCACCCTCTGTTGATGAGGGATTTGCCGCAGTCCTCGCCCACAAACTAGGGCAAATGGACTTACGGCAAAAGATGTATAGTGAGACCCTGCTTTTAAAAGTGATCAATAAGGGCTTGCTGGGTGAGCTCACCATGTACAGCGATATAACGGAGGTTGTCCCTACTCCTCCACCTCCTCCTACTACTCCTCCTGCCACAACCTCTCCTCCTGATCCCCAGCCTCCAAGGAAGAAACCAACCAAGGCTGCAGAGAAGGCTGGAGAGAAGGCTACAAGGAAGAGGAGAAAATAATGCCTGCTGTAGTACCATAGACTGGGGAGCTCAAGACAAGATTGGGCTCCTTTTTTTTTGGGATCTAATCTCTATTTTGGTTTTCACATCTTGGATGGTTGTTGTGGGGTCAAAGGGATGCACAAATGCAAGCAGGCTCTCCAGTGCTGCCTTCCCCTTTAATTTGTTATGTTCCGAAATAAAGGTTTTTTTTTTGCCTTAAAAAACTTGACTATGTGATTTGTATTTCAAAAGAGAGCTTGCTAGGGAGCAGGCAGGGACATCTCAAATAATACTATTGTTATTATCAAGGGACACAAACCTCCCTGAGGCCAAATGAGACACATTTTGAAGGTTAGTGTGGTAACTTTACACAAGAATAATTTAAGCCAAAAAATAAAAAACAAGGCCCCAAAAATTAAAAATACAATAGTAAAATATAATTAAAAAAAAAAGGATATTTACATTATTTTATTATTATTAGTATTATTTAGGAGGGAGGTGCGGCTTAGAAATAATATTTTACAATCATTAGAGCAATTTGGAATTACTTTAGAAACAAGTTTGGCATAACTCTCAATGTCATTAGCAAAAGAAGGTAATTTTTAAGCATTATCAAAAGAAGAATGGAATGCGTTAAAACGATGCTATTAATTCCACCGTGACGAATGTGCCATCTCCATTTCCAACATTAGCTTTACGAAAACGAGCGCTCCCGTCTCATAGTTGCTTCTGAGCATGCGCGTTTTTTTTCACCTCGTGAAAGCATACACACTATCGTTTTTCACGTCGTTAAAAAAAACGACATGAAAAACGACGTGAAAAAAGAGAGCATGTCCGAAATTTTTAATGGCCGTTTTTCACATCGTTAAAAATGCTCTGGAGCATACACACGATCATTTTTCAGGGCCATTTTTAAAAATGGCAGTTTTAACGGCATGAAAAATGATCGTGTGTATGGGGCATAAGGATTGCAAAAAAAAATATTGTTGCGGGACAATATTCACAAAAAGAAAGCATTGTTTGTCCTTAAAAAAAAAATGTATGTATTACATCGTTATCTTAAAGCGGAGTTCCACATAAAAAGGGAACTTCCACTTTTCAGGAATCCTCCCCCACACCGGTGTCACATTTGACACCTTTAATGGGGGAGGGGGGAGCAGATACCTGTCTAATACAGATATTTTGTTCCCACTCCCGGGAATAGATAGCCGCAGTAACCGTTATCGATACCGTTAACCGATATGTACGTCATGTCCAGCGCCTCCTCCGTCCCCCCGCTGTCTTCTGGGAGACACACAGGTCCTAGAAGACAGCAGGGACCAGTGGTGATCGGAGGGAACTGAGAAGAGGAGGATCCGGGCTGCTCTGTGAAAAAAACACTGCACAGAGGAGGTACACTATCTCACAAAAGTGAGTACACCCCTCACATTTTTGTAAATATTTTATTGTATCTTTTCATGTGACAACACTGAAGAAATGTCCTTTAAGAGCCATAGCAGGCGCGTGCTTGCTGCACGGTGAGGGACCCGATGCGCGTAGCTAGCAGGCGCGATTGCCACCCGCAACCCGCAATCGCATGCACAAGAGCTAGGATGGGAATTTGTGTGTGTAAACACACAAATCTCTGTTCTGACAGGGGAGGAGAGACAGATTGTCTGTTCCTACTACGTAGGAACAGTGATCTGGCTCCTTCTCTAGTCATTCCCATCTCCTCACAGTTAAAAACACACTAATGGAACACATTTAACCCCCTGATCGCCCCCCAGTGTTAATCCCTTCCCTGCCAGTGACATTTACACAGTAATTAGTGCATTTTTATAGCACTGATCGATTTATAAATGTCAATGGTCCCAGAAAAGTGTCAAAAGTGTCCATTCTGTCCGACGCAATGTTGCAGTCCCGCTAAAAATCGCAGCTTGCCACCATTATTAGTAAAAAAAATAATAAATATTCCATAAAAAATGCCATAAATCTATTCTCTATTTTGTAGACGCTATAACTTTTGCCCAAACCAAACAATATACGCTTATTGCCTTTTTTTTCCCTTTTTTTTACCAAAAATATGTAGAAGAATACATATTGGCCTAAACTGATGAAGATTTTTTTTTTTTTGGGGGGGGGGGGAATATTTATTATAGCAAAAAGTAAAAAAAAGTTTTAAAAATTGTCGCTATTTTTTTGTTTATAGCGCAAAAAATAAAAACTGCAGCGATGAGCAAATACCACCAAAAGAAAGATCTATTTGTGGGAAAAAAGGACATAAATTTAGTTTGGGTACAACGTCGCATGACTGGGCAATTGTCAGTTATATTGACGCAGTCTAGTATCGCAAAAAATGCCCTGGTCATTAAGGGGGCAAATCCTTCCGGGGCTGAAGTGGTTAATCAATAGCCTTGAAACTTTGCACAACCAAAGTTTTAATTTAATCTTCCCAATCCTATCCTGAAAGTTTTATGGATTTTGGTTTCCCACAAGGGAAATTAGTGACATTTAGCTTAAAGGATATGTAAAGGTTAATTATTATTATTTTTTTAAACAAACATGTCATACTTACCCCCTCAATGCAGTTGGTTTTGAACAGAGTAGCACCAATACTCCTCTTCTGGGGTCCCTCAGCGGTGCTCCTGGCTCCTCCTCTTCTCGAGTGACTCATTGGAGAGCCACTCTCCCTCAGGGGGAACTCGTGCAGGCACGCTCCTGTGTCCTGCTGCTGAGTCCATTGACACAGACAGCACGGCCCCGACTCCCACGTCATGGGAGCAAATGGCTGTGCTGCTATAAATCTATCCAATCAGGACCCAAGACACCGGCTGGAGCTGGTGTGCTCGTCCCCGTTGCTGGAAAGACCTGGTTCAGGAAAGGAAAAGGGGGGCTCTGGGGGGCTTCTGCATCACAGGAGGTTTTTCACCTTAATGCATAGAATGCATTGCGCAAAGTTTCAAGGCAATTGATTAAGGTTTAGGCACTTTATAGTAAGTTAAGCCCCATTAAGCTCCCCAAAAAAAACAGCTTAACACCCTCATTTTCTTTGTGGGAGACCAAAATCCATAACTCTTCTAGGACATGTTTGGGAAGTAGAAAACCTTTTTTGTACGTTAAGCCACATTAAGCTCCCCAAAAAAGAAGCTTAATGTTGCTAATTGCCTTGTGGAACACCGAATCGCGTGAATCTTCTTAGGTAGGTTTGGGAAGTTGAGATCTTAGGCTGTTGAAAGTTTCAGGGCAATCGATCAAGGTTTAGGCACTTTATTACACGTTAAGCTACATTAAGCTACATTAAGCCATTTTCACAATAAATGTTTTAGCATTGTAAAATATAGCTTAATGTGAATAACTTTTGGTGCGATTAACCAAATGAGCTGAAATTTTCAGAATATGTTGACAAAAAAAAAAGCTTAATGTTGCTAGTTTGCCTTGTGGAATACCGAATCGCTGGAAACTTCTTGGATACGTTTGGGAAGTTGAGATCATAGGCTGTGCAAAGTTTCAGGGCAATTGATTGAGGTTAAGGGATATTGTGTTACATTAAGCTCCTTACATTAAATGTTTTAGTATTGCAAAATATTATTAAATGTGAATAACTTTTGGTGTGATTAACCAAATGAACTGAAATTTTCAGAATATGTTGGCATGGATAGAGTCTTCTATTGTGTGAAGTTTGGGGGACATTGGTTAACATTTAAGGTCTTTTTTGTACAATAAGCTCCCCAAAAAATAAGCTTAATGTCTCTAGTTTGCCTCGTGGAACACCAAATCGCGTGAAACTCATAGGATAGGTTAGGCACATTGAGATCTTATGCTGTGCAATGTTTCAGGGCAATTGACTGAGGTTTAGGCACTTTATAACTCATTAAGCTACATTAAGCCATTTTCACATTAAATGTTTTAGAATTGTAAAATATAGCTTAATGTGAATAACTTTTGGTGTAATTAGCCAAATGAGCTGAATTTTTCAGAATATGTTGGTATGAAGTTTGGGGGAAATTGGTTAACATTTAAAGGTCTTTTTGGTATGTTAAGCCCCCCAAAAATGAAGCTTAATGTCTTCTATTGTGTGAACTTTGGGAGGATCTGGATAAGATTTAATGTATTTTTTGTACGTTAAGCCACATTAAGCTCCCCAAAAATCAAGCTTAATGTCACTAGTTTGCCTTGTGGGACACCAAATCGCACGAAACTTCTTGGATAGGTTTGGAAAGTTGAGAACTTAGGCTGTGCAAAGTTTCAAGACAATTGATTGAGCTTAAGGTGCATTATAGTACGTTAAGCTCTGTTTTAGCATTGTAAAATATAGCTTAATGTGAATAAATTTTGGTGTGATTAACCAAATGAGCTGAAATTTTCAAAATATATTGGCATGGATAGAATCTTCTATTGTGTGAAGTTTGGGGGAAATTAGGTAACATTTAAGGTCTTTTTTGTATGTTAAGCCACATTAAGCTCCCCAAAAAACAAGCTTAATATCCCTAGTTTGCCTTGAGGAACACCAAATCACATGAAAGTTATAGGATAGGTTTGGGATATTGAGATCTTAAGCTGTGTCAAGTTTCAGGGCAATTGATTGAGTTTTAGGCACTTTATTGTTCGTTAAGCTACATTAAGCCATTTTCACATTAAATGTTTTAGTATATCCCCGCCAACACTGTCTCTATAATGTCAAGTCTTCTCTCTCTATGTTAAATCTTTCCTCTCTATGTAGAATAATCTTGGACTAATAGAGTTAAGGTTAGGCACATTCGACCACAGGTTCGATAGACACAGATCGTTATTGTCTGCATCATGTCGAATCTCCTATCTGTATCGAACTGTTATAGCAACAAAAACGAAAATAAAGCATTTTTTTATGTTAGATCTTTCGGATTTCGGATTCTGCGCGTTCGTTTTCGTTTGTTAAAACGATAACGAAAATACCCGAAATTCAGACAAAAATGCATTCGGACAAAAACAAATTCACATGTCTACTGAGAACCCCCCCATGAAACACCCCTGCAAGCCCGGCCGGCTGGGCAGCGGCGCCCCCCCCGGCCGTTTAAAAAGCGATACGATCGTGAATGGTGTCCGGCCAGCCTTCTAACTTATCTGTAGCCGGCCACACCAACCTCCTCAAGATGGTATAGATGCCCCAACTGTTATACTTTTTACATAATTCGCCCTGTTGGATCCAACTCAAGTATTTTAGTAAGATTAATGCAGTGTTTAGAAATTTGATCTGGCAAAAGAAAACTCCTAGGATTAAATTAGAATTTTTGCAATATTCTAAAGAGCAGGGGGGATTTTCTGCTCCTAACCCATGGGTGTGTTTCCTTGCTGCTCGTCTTTAGCATATTGCGGGATGGGGGAGGCATGGACCTCGGGGGTCCTCCTTTAACTTGCTTTCTTTTTTACTTAAAGGTAAAAATCCATTAAAGATGCTAGATACTCCTACTGTACTGTTAAAGTGGTTGTAAATGGTTTACAACCACTTTAACCTACAGGTAAGCCTAGATTAAAGGGGTTGTAAAGGTTTGTTTTTTATTTTCTAAATAGGTTCCTTTTAAGCTAGTGCATTGTTGGTTCACTTACCTTTTCCTTAGATTTTCCTTCTAAGTGTTTTCTTTGTCTGAATTTCTCACTTCCTGTTCCTCCTCAGTAAGCTGTTCAGTAAGCTGTTCTGGCTGACTCCACACCACTCGGATGATGGTGTGAAGTTTAGTGAGGAGAAACAGGAAGTGAGAAATTCAGACAAAGAAAAAAAACATTTAGAAGGTAAATCAAAGGAAAAGGTAAGTGAACCAACAATGCACTAGCTTAAAGGAACCTATTTAGAAAATAAAAAACGAACCTTTACAACCCCTTTAAGGCTTACCTATAGGTGCTTGCAATATCTCCTAGACCTACACGGTTTAGGAGATATTCGCAATTTCCCCGAACGACGCCTCGAACTGCGCATGCATCGTCTTGAAAGAGCACGCTGTGCCGTTTCCAGCTGGGGTAATGCCGTTAAAGACTGCACCCGCGAATGCGAATGCGACGTCACGCGACTCTGGGCAGTCACGGAGCCGGAGTTCGCGCCCCCAGAAGGAAGAGGGGTGAAGAATGGACGCTCACTGCTAGCGAGGAAGACGGGGACATCGCGGGCTTTTCCTGCAGGTAAGTGTCACATAATGGGCTAATATGCGATGCATAGTAGCCCATTATGCTCTACCTTTGCAGGGAAACAAAGAGGAAGTAAAAACCATCAGGATTTACTTCCACTTTAAGTGCAATCTGCACATCCTACATTAAATTTGATGCATAAGGTGTGGCAAACAGTTTAAACTCTTTTAGAAATAGTGGGATACACCAGATATACTCCACTTTGAGGTGGGAGAAAGCAGGAATCACAACTCTGTCTCAGCTTTATTTCAATGGAACCCTAAAATCTTTTCAACAATTGTGTTCGGAGTTTAAATTGGTTCTATCATTATTTACAATTATGTCATGCACTAAGTGCACAGGGCTTGATTCCATTTACCTTCTTCACCTCAACACTTTGCCCAGACTGAGACTACTAAGGGGCTCATCTCATTGGCATACACACAGTTGTTGTCAAAATTCCTCCTTACGTTTCCTCTTCCATGTAAGCACAGATGGGAGGAGGATCGGGGGCCCCTCTCTAATGAGCTTTGGGGCGAGGTGCTGCAGAATAGTCAGATTTCTTCACTTTCTCCATCCCATGGAGTAACACAGCTCTTTATTTTGCATAGAGTGTATCGTAAACCAGAATTTTTGTATAAGATAGGCTTCAGGGAGATCTCATGCTGTGCTAGATGTGGCCATCCACATGGTAATCTTATACATTTACTGTAGAGATGCCCATAGCTTAGGCATTACTGGCAGGGGGTTATCTTGACTTTAAATGATTCATATGGTATTTCCTTAACCCTTGACCCTATTTTATGTATCCTGGGATATGTTGATTCCAATACATTAGACTCAAAGTTAATTGTTGCTGTTTTAAGATCTCCTTTTATTGCACGAAAACTGATTGCTTCACGATAAGTATCTTCTACTCCGCCATCATTAGATGAGTGGAAATCCAAAGTGAATAAATATATTTTATTTGAGAAACATACATACCTCTCTCGCAATGCTCTACATAAGTTTGCTGCAATATGGTCTTGTTGGATAGACACGATGGGCCTGTCTATTACTCTTTGTTGAGAAAGTTGCTCTCATTGTTACTCGTGGGATATTTATTAGTTTCAGGTGCTACATTGATATATTTATTCAATGGTAACTTATGGGCTTAGTGCTGTATTTTTTTTTCCTTTCTTTCTTTCTTTTGTTGCTATTGTGTTTAAATATTTCTAATTTTAGTTATTTTATTCTGTGTGAGAGTGTGTCTCTGTACAGAATGTTATTCTGTACTTGTAAAGAAAAAATATCTAAATAAAATTTGATTAAAAAAAAAAAATATATATATATATATATATATTAACCACTTCCCTACCGGGCACGAAAACCCCCTTCCTGCCCAAGCCATTTTTCAGCTTTCAGCGCTGTCACACTTTGAATGACAATTGCGCGGTCATGCGACGTGGCTCCCAAATGAAAATTTGCGTCCTTTTTTTCCCACAAATAGAGCTTTCTTTTGGTGGTATTTGATCACCTCTGCGGTTTTTATTTTCTGTGCTATAAACAAAAGAAGAGCGTCCAGTTTGAAAAAAAAACACAATATTTTCTACTTTTTGCTATAATAAATATCCTTTTTTTTTTTCAATTAAAATTTTCCTCAGTTTAGGCCGATACGTATTCTTCTACATATTTTTGGTAAAAAAAATCGAAATAAGCGTGTATTGATTGGTTTGCGCAAAAGTTATAGCGTCTACAAAATAAGGGATAGATTTATAGCATTTTTTTTTTTTTTACTAGTAATGGCAGCGATCTGCGATTTTTATTGTGACTGCGATATTGCGGCGGACAGATCGGAACTTTTGACACATTTTTGGGACCATTCACATCTATACAGCGATCCCTGCTATAAAAATGCATTGATTACTGTATAAATGTGACTGCCAGGGAAGGGGTTAACACTAGGGGGCGAGGAAGGGGTTAAATGTGTTTCCTCGATTTGTGTTCTAACTGTGGGGGGAGGGGACTGACTGGACGTGGATTGTGTTTACACACACAGATCCACTTTCCTGCTCGGTTACTGGGCAATCGTGGGTGCCCGGCGGCCATCGCGGCCGCCGGGCACGCGCATCGGGTCCCCAGCAACGCGCGCGCCCCCTAGCTCGTTTTAAAGGTAGGACGCCATATGACGTCCTGTCAGAACGAGAGTGTCTTACGCCCGCCGTCATTTGACGGTGGGCGGTGGACAGCAGGTTAAAGACAGTTTGTGGCAAATTCTTTATTAAAAAACAAAATAACACCACCCACTGCACCCAAAAAAAAAAGATGCTCTCGCCGACATGGAGGCCATCTGCCTACTGCAGGCTTCTCCGTTTGACAGTTCTTATATAGGTAAGGGACGGGGTCACCTGGCTACGTCACCTGGTGTCACCGCCCCTTCGGAGGTCACAGACCCAGCATGTACCTATAAGAAATATAAGAAATGTCCGTGTTCGCTCAACCCCCCCTTTTCTTACCTGCCAGGCTGCATGCCCGAACAACGTCTGGTCCTGATTTTGGGGGGGACACCATGCCATTTTTTTTTTTACATTGTCTATTGCCAGCAATGTCATTTCATTATTTTTTTTTCTTTAGAAATTTCATTTTTGCTGCAGCATGTTCTTTATATGCTACAGAAGCGCCACTTTACAGGCAGACTAAGGGGACCCCCCAGGCACTATATTTAAAGGAATTTTTAATTTGTATTGTTTCACTTAAAGTGGGAACCCCACTTTAAGTGAAACAATAAATATGAAAAATTCCTGCAACTGCTGGCAACTGGGCAGAGGATTATTCAGCTCCCCCCAATACCTGCAACCAGGCCCCGGATCAGGGGAGTACGGACAGCTGTTCCCACTATGCAGCGGCTGTTTTTATTCACAGGAGACCATATGTGCGGTTTTGCTCCCCATCGCCAGAGTCGTACTGTTCCTTTTGCTGTTTGCCTGGGGTGGGAGTTTGTGACTAACACATGTCCAGACCAATTGAGGGTCAGGGACCTGGTTAGTCTGTTTTAAAAGAGTCTGTTTTAAAAGGGGAGAAATGTGACAGAACCAACTGTCACTGTGTGTTTTGGAGGGGGCTGTGGGCTGGCCTCCTACCCACAGACTTTGGCCCAGAAGAGACTGAGAGACATGGGGACAAAATGGCATTGAGATAATGTAATGTAATGCTGCATCCATTCTCCCCCCCTTGTTGCTGTGTTTAACCACTTAAGGACCGCCTAACACCGATATACGTTGGCAGAATGGCACGACTGGGCATAAGCACGTACAGGTACGTCCCCTTTAAGATGTCCAGCCGTGGGTGGCGCACTCACGACCCGGTCGTGAGCTCCGTGACCACGGGACCCGATCGCCGCCTGTGTCCCGCGATCGGGTCACAGAGCTGAAGAACAGGGAGAGGTAAGTGTAATCAAACCTTTCCCCGTTCTTCCTAGTGAGAGTGTCACTGATCGTCTGTTCCCTGTCATAGGGAACGACGATCAGTGGCATCACACGCCAAGCCGCGCCCCCACACAGTAAGAATCACTCATTAGGTCACACTTAACCCCTTCAGCGCCCCCTACAGGTTAACCCCTTCACTGCCAGTGTCATTTTCACAGTAATCAGTGCATTTTTATAGCACTGATCGCTGTAAAAATGATAATTGTCCCAAAATGGTGTTAAAAGTGTCCGATGTGTTCGCCATAATGTCGCAGTCACAATAAAAATTGCTGATCGCCGCCATAACTAGTAAAAAAAAAAATGTATAAAATTGCCATAAATCAGTCCCCTATATTGTAGAAGCTATAACTTTTGCGCAAGCCAATCAACAATCAATAAACACTTTTTACGATTTTTTTTTACCAAAAATATGTAGAAGAATACGTATCGGCCTAAACTGAGGAAAAAATATGTATTTTTATATATTTTTTGGGGATATTTATTATAGCAAAAAGTAAAAAATATTGCATTTTTTTTTTAAATTGTCGCTATATTTTTGTTTATAGCGCAAAAAATAAAAACCGCAGAGGTGATCAAATACCACCAAAAGAAAGCTCTATTTATGGGAAAAAAAGGACGTCAATTTTGTTTGGGAGCCACATTGCATGACCGCGCAATTGTCAGTTAAAGCGACGCAGTGCCGAATCGCAAAAAGGGGCCTGGTCCTTTAGCAACAAAATGGTCCGGGGCTTAAGTGGTTAATTTTGTTGGGTCATGGCACGTAGACAAAAGATCTCGAGAGGAGGGGCTGCCTGCTTATCATAATCCCTTTATGTGTTTCAACTGTAGTTTCTGTTTCAATGTACAAATGTTGAGTTCCCATTGGTTCTTCCTTGTCCCCTAGCCCCTCTATGAAAAGGCTAAGGGGAGTGTCCCTAACTGTGTTTAAAGGTGTATGTTTTGTATTTAATAAACAGTTTATGCTCTGCATGTTTAACCCTCAACACTTGTGTGGATTGTCTCGTGATTGAGAGGTTAAGGGCTGGTTGTGGCGAGTCTGCCAGCTGCGGGTACGTTTGGAGGACAGGAGACACCGGTCTGGCGGAGGTGTCCAGCCGGTTGGGGGATCCGAGATCCATCACACCCCACAACCACCGGCCATGGTTGTGGGGATGAGGCCATTGTCCCTTGTCCCCATCAACATGCCCCAAAGCACCCACCCCCATGTTAAGGGCATGTGGCCTGGTATGGTTCAGGAGGGGGGGCATTCACTCATCACCCCCCTTTCCTGACCTGCCAGGCTGCATACTCGGATAAGGGTCAGTTATTTTTTTATTTTGGCGTGTTAAAATCCATATTAGATCCAAAGAGCCTGGTATGGACTGGAGGGGACCCCACAAGGTTTTTGTTTATCTTTTTCATTGCTGGGCAATGCCGACATTCTTTTTTTTTTTTAAAGCCCGTGGTCTGTGAACACACTCCAAAAACTCCACCCGGTGCAAAAAAAAGTGCACACATAAATGTGAAAACACAAAAACATGCACAGGGTGTACACATGGTCCTGAGGTACTTCACTTAGTCCATTTGGCCGAAACCAGACAGACCCCATTCTTTGGAAGGTCTGCCGAGACAGACCCACCCAAGTACTAGTTGGGGCTCCCCAGAAGGGAGACCCCATGAGAGAGGGTGAACCAAGCCAGAAGGCCATGTCCACCCCCTCCCAAGACGTTCATTGCAGGCCCGAGGACCTACACCCTACCAGTCTTTTCTTTACATTTATCTGTCGGTGGGGAAGTCAGCTGACAGATGATGAGTCATGGTTGTTAAGGACACAGGCGGCTGGCTTCCCAGCTCCTTGCTTAACCACTTCAATACCAGCCACTTATGCACCTTCCCGCCCAGACCAATTTTCAGCTTTCAGCACTCTCACAATTTGAATGACAATTACTCAGTCATGCTACCCTGTATCCAAACAAATTTTTTATCATTTTTTTCTCACAAATAGAGCTTTCTTTTGGTGGTATTTAATCGCCACTGGGTTTTTTATTTTTTGCGATATAAGCAAAAAAACAGCATTTAAAAAAAAAAACACACTTTTTTTTAGTTTCTATTGTAAAATTTGGCAAATAAGTAATTTTTCTTCATAAATTTGTGCCAAAATGTATACTGCTACATATCTTTGGTAAAAATAACCCAAATTAGTGTATATTATTTGGTCTTTGTGAAAGTTATAGAGTCTACAAACTATGGTGCCAATCACTGAAAATTGATCACATCTGATCACGCCTGATGTACTGAAGGCATATCTCATTTCTTGAGACACTAACAAGCCAGGAAAGCACAAATACCCCAAAATTACCCCTTTTTGGAAAGTAGACAGTCCAAGGTATTTACTAAGAGGCATGGTGAGTTTTTTGAAGTATTTTTTCCCCACAATTCTTGGGAAAATTTGGATTTTTCTTTTTTTTTTTTTTTTTTTTACACAAACTGGTCATATTAACATTTTTTTCTCTCACACAGCATGCATAATTGCAACTATACCCCAAAATACATTCTGCTACTCCTCCTGAGTGTAGCAATACCACATGTGTTAGACTTTTACACAGCCTGGCCATATACAGAGGCCCAACATTGAAGTAGCACTTTCAGGCGTTCTACAAGCATAAATCGCACATATCCTTTCTCAACCACCTATTACAATTTTGAAGGCCATGGAGCACCAGGACAATGGAATTTTCCACAAAATGACCCCATTTTGGAAAGCACACACCCCAAAGTATAATCTATGAAGCATTATGAGTCTTTTGAACGGTTCATTTTTTTCCAGAAGGTTTTGGAAAATGTGGAGAAAAAATGTAAATGCATTTTTTTTACACAAAGTTGTCCATTTATAAGATATTTCTAACACATAGCATATACATAGCAAAAATGACACCCCAAAATGCATTCCGCTACTCCTCCTGAGTATAGCAATACCACATGTGTGAGACTTTTACACAGCCTGACCATATACAGAGGCCCAACATTGAAGTAGCACTTTCAGACGTTCTACAAGCATAAATCGCACATATCCTTTCTCAACCACCTATTACACTTTTGAAGGCCCTGGAGCACCAGGACAATGGAATTGTCCACAAAATGACCCCATTTTGGAAAGTACACACCCCAACGTATAATCTATGAGGCATAATGAGCCTTTTGAACGGTTCATTTTTTTCCAGAAGGTTTTGGAAAATGTGGGAAAAAATTCAAATGCATTTTCTTTTACACAAAGTTGTCCATTTATAAGATATTTCTAACACATAGCATATACATAGCAAAAATGACACCCCAAAATGCATTCTGCTACTCCTCCTGAGTATGGCGATACCACATGTTTGAGACTTTTACACAGCCTGGCCACATACAGAGGCCCAACATCCAAGTAGCACCTCCAGGCATTCTAGCAGCATGAATTGCACATATCATTTTCTGACTACCGATCACATTTTTGAAGGCCCTTGAGCACCAGGACAATGGAATTGTTCACAAAATGACCCCATTTTGGAAAGCACACACCCCAACGTATACGATCACATTTTTGAAGGCCCTTCATATATCTAACATATAGCAGGTGCATACCAAATAACAAAAGATTACCTGTGGCTTTAGAACTGCAGTGGTCCACAGAGGAGAGCATCGGTCCAGGCAGCAGGCAGGGATAAGGTCAGCGACAGCAAAAGCAATCATCCAGGCAGCAGGCAGGAATACTGTCCATAGTTCGTACCGGCAGAGATACTGTCAGCACAGCCAAAGCACAGCCAAAGCACAGCCAAAGCACAGGTCCAGGTAGCAGGCAGAGGTGTCCCGGCAGAAATACTGTCCAAAGTCAGTAGAGGCAGCAGGCAGGCAGGTCAACACAGCCAAAGTATTGGTCAAAGCAGCAGGAAGAAACATGGTCCATAATGTCATGGGTCATTACAGGCAGTAATATGGTCAGCACAGCCAAAGTATTGGTCCAGGCAGCAGGAAGGACCATCAAGCTTTGGGCCAGGGGGACAGGGGTAGAGGCTTCTCCCACCCAAATCACTTTGAAGCCTCCGGGCAACCAGACCCTGTTCTTGGAGCACAGAAAATGAAAAACTGTTTTTCTCTACTCAGAACGCTATTCTGAAGCCCCTCACATATGTGAGACCCCTGTGTACTAAAAGTAGATGGCCAAATGATCAGTCCAAGTGGCAGGCAAAAACATGGTCGATTAACAGGCCAAGGTCGGTACACGTGGAAGTCAGAAACATGGTTTAAATCGGCAGGCAGAGGCATCGTCGCTAAACAGGGTGAGGTTGGTGCACGTGGAGGTCAGAAACGTGGTTTAAATCGGCAAGCAAAGACATCGTCGGTAAACAGGCCAGGGTCAGTTAATTAACATGGAAGGTAGTTCGTAACATGGTAGTAGGCAAATGGGGAAATGGCAGTCTGTTAATAATAAGGGGAACTAATGGATGTATGATAATTTTTGAAGCAATTTCCGATGCACAGGCCAGGTTGGGAGGGACAATCGGGACAATAATAGGTGGTGTCTCTTCTTACTCCTCCTCTGCTGCATACACGGCATTTCTTTTGGCGTCTTCTTCCAGATTCTGTGGGGGGGGGATGCTAAAGGGATAGTGTCGCCCGTGAAGCCGACTCACACTATCAGAGCGAATGCTTCCTGGGGCGGGATCTTGTTGGTAAATGAGGGCATCGATGATATCTTCGATATAATGGAGGTAGGGAAGTTGTTGATTTTGAGTTGCTTTTTGGTAGCAGACAAACGAATTATAAAGGGCCATGTGAAACAGGTGAAACGCAACTTTCTTGTGCCAATAACGGGACTTTCTGGTTGATAAGTAGGGCTGTAGCATCTGGTCGTTTAAATCCACCCCCCCCCATGTACAAATTGTAATCCCGGACACATTTGGGCTTTACAATGGGGCCGCGTCTTTGGATCTCCACCACGGTGTCATTGTGGGTTGTAGAGAGGATGTGGACATCTTTCTTGTCCCTCCACTTCATGGCCAACATCTCCTCGTTCCTCATGAATGCCGATTCTCCAGGTCGCAATTTTTTGGTCAATAAATTTTGTGGGAATACCTTCCGTTTTTTTTTAAGGTACCGCAGGCCGGGGTTTGCTTACTGTAAAGGTGGCGAAAAAGGGGCAGGCTGGTATAGTAATTGTCAACATATAAATGGTAACCTTTTCCGAACAGGGGGTATGCCAACTCCCAGACAATTTTCCCACTGGTTCCAATATATGTGGGGCAATCACGGGGCTGGATCTGAGAGTCTTTGCCTTCGTAGATCCTGAATGTGAAGACGTATCCAGTGGCTCGATCACATAATTTATTTAATTTTAACCCATACCTGGCTCTCTTGCTTGGTATATACTGCTTGAACTGCAGTCGGCCAGTGAAATGTATGAGGGACTCGTCCGCACAAATTTTTTGGTCTGGGATGAAAACTTCTTGAAATCGCTGGGAAAAGGCATTGATTAGGGGGCGTATCTTGTACAATTTGTCGTAGTTGGGATGATCTTGGGGAGGGCACTGTGAATTGTCATTGAAGTGGAGAAAACGCATGATCATGTCGTATCTTTTTCTGGACATGACAGCGGAATATATGGGCATGTGTTGGATGGGGCGTTTGGACCAATATGCATGGACTTCGTTCTTTTTTGTAAGCCCCATATTGAACATAAGGCCCAAAAACAATTTAAATTCATCCAATGTTAGACGCTGCCACTGGAACATGCGAACGTAGGAAGAATTGGGGTTGGCAGCAATAAATTGGGATGCATACAGATTAGTTTGATCCACTATATTCTGCAGCAAATCTTGTGGGAAAAATAAACAAAAATAATCAAATTTAGAAAAATTTGTAGTGTCGGGCTGCACACCTGGCTGTGCGGTGAAAGGGGGATGATAGCGGATCCTGAGTTGGCAGGCAACCATAAGGGGTTTGCCAGGGCATTGGGAAGGTAGGACTGGGGCTGGATTCTTATGGTTGGGCGTGTATTTCCAATACTTGTACTGGGCTCCTCTTCCTGGGGTATGGCACTGCTGGTGGTGGGCAGTTCTCCTGATCTTGGTCCTGATCTTGGTCCTGATCGCATTCTTTTGGGAGGGACGGTTTTCTCCGGGGACTCGGACTCTGAGCCACTTTCCTCCACTGGCTCGTATTCCGAACCAGAATCGGATAATGGGAGCTCCCCGCTGCTCTCCTCATCCGACATGGCAAGAATGGCATATGCCTCCTCAGGTGTGTAAACCCTTTGGGACATTATGGCAGTGCTTATTGGTTGGCCTGTGTAATGGTACTGCTGGTGGTAGTGGTGGCGGTCTGTGTGGTGGTACCGATGGAGGTATTAGTGGTGGGCCTGTGAGGTGGTAACGATGGCGGTATGGGTGGTGGTGGTACCAATGGCAGTACAGGTGGTGGTGGTACTGATGGCGGTACGGGTGGTGGTGGTGGTGGTACTGATGGCGGTACGGGTGGTGGTGGTGGTGGTACCGATGGCGGTACAGGTGGCGGTACGGGTGGTGGTGGTACCGATGGCGGTACAGGTGGTGGTGGTACCAATGCCGGTACAGGTGGTGGCGGTACCGATGGCGGTACAGGTGGCGGTACGAGTGGTGGTGGTACCGATGGCAGTACAGGTGGTGGTGGTACGGGTGGTGGTGGTGGCGGTACCGATGGCGGTACAGGTGGCGGTGGTACCGATGGCGGTACAGCTGGTGGTGGTACCGATAGCGGTACGGGTGGTGGTGGTACCGATGGCGGTACAGGTGGTGGTACAGGTGGTGGTGGCACTACCGACGGTGGTACGGGTGGTGGTACCGATGGCGGCACTAGTGGCGATACTGGTAGCGGGCCTGAAAGTACCTGATGGCGGTACTAGTGGCGGTACTGGTAGTGGTACCGATGGCGGTACTGGTAGCCTGTGTGGCGGTACCAATGGCGGTACAGATGGAGGTGGGCCTGTGACAGATGGGCTGATTGATTTCTTGACAGATGGGCTGATTGATTGACAGATGGGCTGATTGACAGATAGGCTGATTGGCTGGGCTGATTGACAGATGGGCTGATTGATGTGCTGGGCTGTGTGACAGGTCCTCTTTATTGGGGGGGGGGTGTTGTGCACAGTAAACTGTAGACAAACTACACTGATCTCACTTACTGATCTCTGCTCTCTCCTCACAGATCGGTGTGTGAGGAGAGAGCAGGGATCAGGTAGTAGCTGTTTGTTTACATTTGTGACCGGCTGTGATTGGACACAGCCGGTCACGTGGTAAACAGCCAATTTCACTGGCTGTTTACCCTGTTCGGGGACGCGCTGTGTCCAAGGGACACTCGCCTTCCCCAATCCCCGCTCTGCAAGCCTCTGGCGGCGCGCTCCGTGCACGCCGCCGAGTTTGTTGTGACATGTGATCGGCTGTGACATTGACACAGCCGATCACATGGTAAACAGCCAATGAAATTGGCTGTTTACCGTGATCGGGGAAGCGCTGTGTCTGAGGGACACACGCCGTCCCCGATCACCGCGCTGTGCGCCCCCGCGGGCGCGCGCAAGGCATTATCCTGCAGGACGTCAATAGACGTCCAGTGTAGATAATGCAACCACTTCCCGGATGTCAATCTCCTATTGACGGGGCGGGAAGTGGTTAACAACCAGCTATTCACACAGAAATCTAATGGGTCGATCATTTTTCGACCGATACAAATTCTAATCGTTCTGAAAAGTTGGAAATCATTGGAAAATTTGAAAACAAAACGATTAATAATGAAAATGAAACAAAACAAAATTAGTAACATAACAAATCTATCTGAAACAAAACAACTTTTTCCGTTCTGCACGTCTACTGTACCACACAACACATTGCATTGCACAAATTACACTAAACATTAATAGCGATTCACCTCATTACCTTATTCCTAGACACTGAAAAACATAACCCCTTCCCCAGGTACGGAATGGAGTGTATGTAAATTGCATCTATGGCAAGCAATGAAATTGTACCTCAACAAACATCTGACACCCTTATTTTGGATTACTTTTCCATTCTAGAAATTTAGAAATGCAAGTCAAATTTGTTTAATCTTTTAATTATTAAATTATGGCACTTCATAAAAATTATAATATTACCTTCCTTGTTTTCACAGATTTTTTTCTATGATGTGATGTGATGTGATATAGACTTCAGCAGTCAGGATGAGAGAAGGGATGAGAAGGAGAGCAAGAGAAATAGAAAGACAGCGAGAGATGGAGGGAGGTAGAGAGGGAAGGACCAAGGTGGAGGGAGAGCGAGAGAGAGAGGGAGATGAGGAGAGGTAGTGTAGCCAAATAGGTTGATTTACTAAAACTGGAGAGTCAACAACCTGGTGCAGCTGTGCGTCACATCATATCTCCCCTATGCATAAGAGCCCCCCTCACATCAGAGCCCCCCACATCAAAGCCCACCTTACATCAGAGTCCTCTCTCACATTAGCTTCCTCCCCCCACATCCAAGCCCCCCTCAACAACATGAAAGCCCTCCACACATCTAAGTCCTACTCACATCAGAGTCCCCCCCCCCCCCCTCATTAGACCCTACCTAAATGTATTGATTTATTTATTTTGGACTAAAATATTCATATGAAGGGATATGGACTTTTTATGTTTCATTACTACAATATGCACACAGCCTTTGTAGACAACCCCATGTCACTTGGTGCTCTCTCTCATTTTCTTTTTTTCTTTTCCTGTATAAAAATGTTGTTTGATCAATGTGAATAAAGTATAAAAAATATTTTACACCCTTCAGAAGTTATCAACACTTACACAGGTAGTTCTTCAAAATATGAATATTACTGCTTTAGGATTCCACTTACACCTCTGTGCTAAATAATCTAAAAAAATATGGTTTGATGTACCTTTGATGAGGTTTCCAGAAAACTGCACCTTTTGTAGATATGAATGGTAAGGCATGTAAGAAGTAACTGCAGCCAATGCAAAATACAAAGGTGCAAATAGTCTAAAAGCTAGCCAACAACACAACTATATCTATTTTTGCACAAGAATACATTTGTTATAGCAGGGCTATACAGTACATACATTATGAGAAGCTATGAACGAATAAGTCTTTATTTTAAATTTTGTGTGGTTGTGTTTTGTTCTATAGTTGCTGTGTATACTGTAAGAAGTTGTGTATGTGCGCCAGCAATAATCTATGTTGCAGTAAAAGAATGTGGAAACCTGATAGAGAAAATACAAATCATTCTATTTACAGTACAAGCTGTTTTGTCTATTCTTTTCATCACCAGTCTGTGCACAGAAAGGTCTTAGCAATGTGTCATGTTACATAAGCTTCATCACTGGCTCTGAGTTACCAAATGTTACAATGTTAAATATTCCAATCTATTTGTATTTTGTAGATCATGTGAATGCTATTTGGGTAGTACCTTTATTCTGTTTTCATAAATGTTTTTTTCTGTTCGCTGCCAAACTTTACATGTTGACCCAGAAAATATTTTTTATCCACTGGCAAGATAACATTTCTGTCTTCATCATTCAGTACTGTTCTGAACATACATTTCTTTTGGTACCAAAGTATGCCAAGTACATTTTTCTTCACAGATGAGCTCCTTAGAGAGCTGTCCTAGATTGTTTTTTGTAAAAAGTAAAACCAGTTTTGCATCACTGAAAAATGATTTAATTAAAACCTTCACGAGAACCAAAATTGCAGGAGTGAGCTATTTGCCAATTATCTGAGCTGTTGAGCACCTGCTTGCAAAGCAGAATAAATCACACTGTTACAGGGCCACCCATAGACCAGACTAGTTGATTCGATTATGTCGATTCATAACTCCCCAGGTGCACATAGCATAGTTGCTACTCAGCAGTGAATCTAGACCAATGATCATAATTAAATGACACTTTCCAGTAATAAGACTCATACTAATTTATTGTAAAACAATGTGGAATGCTATATTCTGTTAAGTAGAATAAAATATGCAACAATACTTAAAAATATGTATCTTAATCATACAGTACAGGACACAGGCTGGATATTCACAGACCCCCCCCCCCCCTCCCCCTTCTTCATTCTTTTCTCTTCTTTTTCCCTTCTGGTATCCCATTTGGTCTCCATAATATTACAATGGTAATTACTGGAATTGTTTGATATTTGATACTGAATATATAACACTATTGTGATTTGTGCTGTATTCTTCAATTTAATACTGTTTGATCTTTTTCAGACTCATATAGAAATATCATGATTAAATGCCACCATGACTGTTTCCCCAAGGATTTCATCATTTGCACCTGATTATGTCCACATGCTTATATCTGTGTATAATTGCCATCATTATGCACAACACGGAGGCATGTTTTTATCTCCGTGTGGATTTGTTTATATATATTTTTTCTCATTTTTGTCTTTACAAGCTATTAAAAAGCATTTTTGCTGCACGCAAATTTCCCTGTATATTTGAGGCTCGGTCTATCCCTGCCCAGTGCATGGGAGCCCGTTTTTCCCCCTTTTTTTCTCCCTCCTTGGGGGGGGCTTTTTGGGAGACGGGCACCTGTCATGTGTGGCATGGCTGGACGCCCCTTGATCACTCTCGGGGCACCCGGGACTTTGCCACAAATTTTGCGCCGGTGGGCTTGATCTGCATGGTGCTTTCCCATGCCTGGGTACTGGGTGGGCGCCGTGCAGCTTTCATCCTGGGGGTCCCCCCCTTACACGTCTCCCTCTGTCCTTCTCAAAATATTTTGAAAATCTATTTAGTTTAGTTATTTATTGCGCCGGTTTTCTTTCTACCTTTTCATTTGAGGTTTTTTGCTCTCTCCCCCCTTCTTATATGCAACTCGAGTGAACCATATTCAGCTGTCTATAACATAACAGGCAAGTGGGGAACAAAATAATTGCCCCTCCAGGCAGGTCCAATTGGCAATTATCTTCCACTCAGGAACCACGGGTGCAGGCAATGCATATAGAAGATAGGAGAAGAAATTGTCTGGACAGCCACACTCCAAAAATTTAGCCTTTATTTGTAAAAACGGGAACAAGCACTACAAGCCACAGCAACCAGGAAAGTTGATGCGTTTCACACTACACCTAGTGTTTAATCATAGCTAGTAAACACAGACAACACTTCTAATATACGGTATATATATATAAATCCCATCAAAACCATGTGACCCAAAAAGGGTGGTGAATATAATCGAATTAGCATCCTAATTAACAAGTGAATGGTTAATGATTGAAACCTGCTGTGAACATGGTCCAGAACGCTGGACACATATAATACTACAGGCATTTATAATATAGAGGTGAATGGATTAAAAACAGACCAATAAATGCAATTATTCCCAAAATAAAAATTCATATTGTAGAAGAACAGTGTACCCACGTGTTGTGAAAATATAGAAAACATATAGTTGATGTGTATTAAAATATACTCAAATATAAATATAACGCATGTATACACATTATGCTATAATAACCCACACAAAATTTATCGCACATGTGGGATAATATAACTGGTGACTCTCTGTGTAAAAATTTTAAATAATATTAATGGTATTAATTAATATTAGTTAAATGGAAATAATATTAATGGTAATCCAACCTAGTGCAGAAAAGTAAATGTGGATAGTATAAATGAATAATGTGATGGAATGATGTGAATAATGTTCTACCGTAAGCACATATGTGTGAAAAAACACAAATTATATTAATACATGTGGGAGAAGTGAAAGTAAAAGAACTTCAAATATTTAGAGTTCACAATTCAATCTTCAGTGAAGTGAAAATTAAATAATTATGTAAAAATAGTATAAAAAAACTAAAAACAGTTCAAATCTGTGTCAGTCATATACTACAAACAGCGCTGATGTTGAGTGTAGAAGTTAAAGGAGTAGTAAAGTTACATGTTTTTTCACCTTAATGCATCCTATGCATTAAGGTGAAAAAACATTCGACAATACCGCCCCCCCCCGAGCCCCCGTTTTTCTTACCTGGCCCCTCGAAAGTCCCATGCTCGTCCCCGTCATCCTCTTCGTTTTTCTGCCTGGCCGCCGATTGGCTACACTGGATAGATTGAAAGCAGCGCAGCCATTGGCTGGCGCTGCTGTCAATCACATCCAATGACGCGGCACGCCGGGGGGCGGGGCCGAGTGATACAGTCGGCGGCTATGGCCGCTGCTGTATCACGGGAGCGCGCCCGCAATCACTCCACACCATGCGAGCTCACTCGCATTAAGGTGTGGAGTCCTTGCGGGGAGGAGCCAAGACAGCCGCCGAGGGACCCCAGAAGACCAGGATCGGGGCCACTGTGTGCAAAACGAGCTGCACAGTGGAGGTAAGTATAACATGTTTGTTATTTTTAAGCAAAAAAAAAAAAAGGTATAGTGCTCCTTTAAGTGGCCAACTCCACAAAGAAAGTCTTTAGACAGATGATACAAAACAGTGTTTCAGACAGTGTCCAAAGGTGATCCTAAAGTAATGACAGTGTGCACCTTCCACCGAACTTTCCAGATCCACCACGTGATCCCCTTAGGGGTTTAAACTCACCAGAGCAAGATAAATAACCAGCCTTAAACAGGGGATAATCATCAGAACCATACACTGTAGTCAGCATCAGTCAGGGAGACACATGGATGTTGGAGGCTCCATATAAGGCAAATAAACAAAAGAAAACGCGATAGCGTAATCCCGTTTATTAAAAAAAGAGCCCCTCACATCACATATCCCCTCATAAATTGCACGTACATCAAACAAACATCAATGAGCATAGAAAGCAAACCCTGGCATTTCACCGTCTCCACCGTCCGGAGTATACCGCTGTAACAACAAGATGTAATCCAGTTACTTCCTAGTTCCGGGTTCAGCTGCGGTTCAGCTGTGGTGGAGTGCACAGGTCACTTCCGGCGTGTCGTGTGGGTCACACCCTGACGCATTTCGTCATATCCTGACTTCAACAGAGGGCGTGCCCACACGACTCACACGCTGGCTTAAATTGTCACTCCCTCCTCCGTCCTAACCAATCAGTGCAAGCACAGTACAGCGATAGGCACACATCGCAGCAACTGAGGTGAACGCTGACGGCTTCCTACAGGCGGGGAAGTGGGACAAAACAGCCACACTGCATTAAAATGAGTTATAACCCGGAATAAAAACATCACGGTTACTCTAAAAGTAGGGGGCATAACAGTGCGATATTGTCTAAATCGCTACCACACTAATAATTCATAATAAAAAAGGTAAATCCTAATAAAAATATATAAACAAATACAATTTAAATTGAAAAATTGCAAACATATATAGTTCATGAGACACACATAACAACAATGTAAATGGTAAACATTCTACATTATTAAAAAGAAACACACAAATACAAAATATACATTTAAAAAATGCAAAAAATCATATATTTTGCTATATGGCTCAGATAATCATAATTCATGGATAAAAAACTAGTATATAAAAATTAATAATCACTAATAAAACAATATCCAAATCAATATTTAACCCTTTCGGCGATAAAGTGTCTACCGAGAAAATCCATTGGGTCTCTCTCTTAAAAAGGTCTTTAACCAGGTTAGAGCCCCTCCACACAGGTTTCAAGTGGTCAATCCCCCAGAATTTGAGACCAGTGGGGTCCTGATTGTGAAATAATTCAAAATGAAGTGACACATTATGGTCATTAAAACCAATTTTAATATTCGCAATATGCTCAGTTATTCTGATTTTCAGTTGACGCTTGGTGCGGCCTATATAAATAAGCCCGCACGGACACTGGAGGGCATAAACAACATAGGAAGTATTGCATGTTATAAATTCTCTGATAGTGAATTTCTTATTATTTGAGGTAGATATAAAGTTCTCTACAGCCCTCAATGGTCTATTCACTTCTCTACACGCACGGCACCTCCTACAGGCAAAGAACCCATCCCTATCCCAGAAAGTAGAGGGTCTGGAAGGAGGGTCTAAAACCTTCCTTACAATTTTATCTGTAAAGCTTAAAGCCCTTCTATAAATAAATCCTGGTTTCCGAGGTAGTACTGTAGAGAGCACTCTATCCATAAGGAGGACATGCCAATGGGTGGCAAATATCTCCTCCACCTCTATATATTGAGAGTGGAACCCAGAGATAAAATTCCACTCACGTCCATTATCAGTGCGAGAAGGTGCCACATATCTAAGAAATTCATCCCTGGGGAGGGCGGCCAGTTCCTGAATAATGGAATCAAGTGCCTCCCCATGGTAGCCCTTTTCATTGAATTTACCCTTTATAATCTGTGCTTGTGCCAAAAAATCCGTCTCCTCTGAGCAATTCCTCTTTACTCTAGCGATTTGTCCCTTAGGAATATTTTTTAACCACATCGGGTGGTGGCCACAATTGATGGGCAAATAGCTATTAGAGTCAGTAGGTTTAAAAAAGACCTTCGTTCCCAACCTGTTCCCTTGTCTAAAAATGTGCACATCTAAAAAGTGTATATCGCTAAAACTATATTCACTGGTCAACTTAATATTATTTTTATTGGAGTTGAGTTCTTTTAAAATTCCTTTAGCGTATCAAGTGGCCCCTTCCAGATGAAAAAAAGATCATCAATATATGTTTTGTACAATAAAAGATGGGGGCGGGTCACAGAAAAAATAGTTTTATCCTCCCACTCCCCCATGAAGAGATTTGCTATACTGGGGGCAAACTTGGCCCCCATAGCAACACCTTTGCATTGGGAATAAATGTCACCATTGAACCAAAAAAAGTTGTGACCTAAGCAAAAGTCAAGGGCATTCCTTATAAAAGTTTTCTGGTTATGTGGAATATCATCACGTCGGCAAAACGCCCAATTAGGGGCCAAGAGCGCATCATCGTGCTGGATGATGGTATACAGGGAAGCCACATCCACAGTTACCAGAAATACTTCCTCCTTCCCTGTAAGATCAATCTGTTGTAACATCTGTAGTAGGCTCTTAGTGTCCTTAAGATAAGCTTGAGTTTTTACAACACTTTTCTGTAAATACAGGTCCAGGTACTGTCCCATCCGGAATGTAATGGACCCTATCCCATTGACAATAGGTTTCCCGGGAGGGCATGGGATATCTTTATGAATTTTGGGGAGGGTATATTGTAAGGTTGCGCGTTAGACCACTTCTATCCCTTAGAGCCTAGGCCGGACCAATGGGTGTATGGATGCGCTCTATGACCGGTCAGGTAATCAAGACACACACAGTTGGTGAATCGAAATTACAAAGCTGTATTCAGACTTCAGTATACTTATCCTACAACACAAGGAGACTCCTCCCACTAAACCACAAACACAAGTTTAACAGAAGATATTGCAAAAAACTTAAAGTTACAGTGCATTCCTATCAATAGCCCTTACAATGTATTCTGCCTAGTTACAAAGGGTTGAAAAGGTCATGTGCTAAGTTCTGACCATAGAAGCTGGGCGTCGAGCCAGATCTTGAAGTCTGTGAAAAAGTAGCTTGACCACTAGTCTTATATCCTGTCATTCTTAACAAGTCTTACAAAAATAGCTATTATGAGATGTAAGTGTGCACATCAGAGTCTGACATTAGCTAACTTAATATCTTACTGGAAAAATACAGATATAAGTCAATGTACTTATATATTGACTTGGTATTGCTAAAACTCATGAAAGCTGAAATGTAATGAAGATCAATAAAGACCCCCAATAATCTTAAAAACCCTCCTTTGATCAAGGCAGAATTTTTTTATCTGCCGTGATCACTATACCATCTGTGTGTAGTAACGAACATTGCCATCCGGGTGGAGGAATCATTTCTCTCCTTTGACCACAGGCTGTTCATTTTCCCAATAGCACAAAACACTAGTTTAATTACCAAATATATAATGAGAATCAAAAGCAATATGACTACAAATGCCATAGCTATATCTTTTATCCAGGAAAATATTCCTTTGAGGCCAAATCCTTCCCCTCCAAGAGGATCCCAGGTCCTGGCAATATCCCTGGCATTTTGTTGTATAAGTGAGATGTTCTGTATTACCAACCCCGCAGTGTCATTAAGAAGAGGTTTAAGATTCATTTGCACTATGGAAAAAAAAAATCATACCTTGCACAATACCATGCACCTACTGGATAAAAAATGGATCCTATGGTTCACATATTCAAACTACCTTTTAGACCCAAATTAGAATCCCCTTTTCACATCCAATTCTTTTGTACACGAAAATAACCCCACATTTCAAAACACTACTAAATCATTCATTTTCTATTTGTAATAGATGTCATAAATAAATAAAGGCGGTTATTCTGTCATAAATCATTATAATTATTGATTGAAAATACTGCAATTCTCTGATGTCATGACATAATGTTTGTACTATTATTTTGTACACAATAAAAAAAAAAGTTTGTAAACAAAAAAAGATTCACTGGTACTGACAAGAGAGGGATTCTAGCTGTCTCTGGGTGAAGTTTACTACATATCCAGCATCTGTCATACCCTGATTTTCTAGCATAAGAATATTTAAATTTTAGTAACAGCATTTTATCAGTGAAACTTCCAGCGAATTCCCTTTATGGTCTAGTGTGGTTAAATCCTTGAGCTGACCCTCCTTGGGAACCCTGGGAACCCATCCCACATGACTGGTAAAAATAGCAACCCCACATAACTAATATACTAATGAGGACAGTACAAGAGAGAACGAGAAATGATAGCATTGCAACCTTATTTTTTTCTCTGGGGGCTTCTGGAATAGTAAACTGGCAATGTATTTTAGACACTCTAGAGTTCAGGGGGGTTGCGGGACTGGGGGCATTGCAAGGTCGAATGAAACTCCAGTCTCTGGTAGTGTCTTTGGGAGTCCTGGGGAAGGTTTGGGAGTGGGCATGCTCCTTTACCCATTGTTCATTGTCTTCTATTGGGGGATTTGGGGCAAGGGGTAGTCATGGAATTCTGGGAGTCCGGTTTCTCCTGAGGCTCCAACTCCCTCTGTCCTGGTGGAGAGCTGTCTGGAGTCTGTGGCATTGTTGGGCCCTTCTTTAGTCTTGAGGCATGGATCCATTGTGGGCCTTGGTCGGTGAGTACAGCAGTCCTGGTGACCTTCTCAATTCGGAATGGTCCTTGATAGACTGGTCCCGTGTGTTTTCTTACTGCAAGCTGTTTGACAAACACTTTGTCACCCGGGATGTAAGGATGTGTTGGTTCTGTGGAAAGAGGAGGAAAGGTGACAGCCACTTGTTCATATTTTTCAGTAAGACTACTTACCAAGTGTTTCACGTACTCTTCCTGTAAGGAAAATATGTTATCGTCACCTTTCCCTATTCCTTCTGTCCCTCCTTTTCTCATTTGTGCTGGCCTACCCATTAATATCTAAAAAGGAGATATGCCTGTTCTGCTGTGGGGGGGTAGTCCTGATTTGGTATAAGACTGCTGGCAAGTAATCTAACCAGTTTTTTTTATTGTGCCACCTGTTGCTTTTTTCAATTTGTCTTTTATGGTTCTGTTTATTCTTTCCACTACTCCTGAACTCTGTAGGTGATAGGGAATGTGCAACTTCCATTGGATGCCTAGAATGAATTTTTACTAGCTCCTTCACTAAGGTAAATGCTGGACCTTGATCTGACCATATAGTGGCCGGAAGACCAAACCTGCAAATCCACTGGTTTATTAGTACTCTGGCTGTAATTTAGCTGTCTCTCCTGTGGTAGGGATTGCTTCTACCCATCCTGTAAATCTGTCAACTATAACCAAAAGATATTTTAAATTGCCCTTCTGGGTGGGGACATGTGTGTAATCTATTTGTAAATCCTGTAAAGGGCCTGTAGGGGGCGCCAAATGTCCATGTAACCCGTGTTTCTTTCCTTGTACATTATTCTGTGCACAGGTCAGGCAAGTCCCTACTAGGGATTCTATCATGTGGTGCACCCCTTTTATTCCCTATTATTCCCTCCTTGGGTGACCAAAGTCCAGTAGGATCTTTTGGCAACCCGTGTACCCATATCTGCTGTCAGTGTAAATGTTTACATCTTTTCCTTCAAAAATCTGACAAACACTAGTTAGAGCAATGAGTTCCGCAATCTGGTCTGAACTAGCATTCAGAGATTTGGCTTTAATCATTACATCTGGCAATTGAACAATGGCATAACCAGTTTGATAAGATTTGTCATCAGGTCGGGAGCAGCTGCCATCTACATAAACATTTTCCGCATTTGGATACGGAACATCTGTGAGGTCTGGTCTAGGGAGGGTAGTTTCTGCAAGTACCTCAGTGCAATCGTGTTCCTGAATGTAAAAACCTAATGGGCTTCGAGGTTTCTGAACATGATTTTATGGTGAGATTATGTGCGTTTAGCAAGATAATCTCATAGCCGCTGTACCTTTGCGCTGTCATGTGTTGTGTGTTTATGTTTGTCATGAGGTGTGTAACTGTGTGTGGTATACAGTGAGGTTATGTGTCAGGTCATGTCCCAGGACCACCTTTGAAGCCTCTTGTACTGCCATTGCACAGGCTGCTACGGCCTATAAGCAATGTGGCTGTAGCTTGAATTGGAAGTTTCTTTGAGATATATGAAACGGGTCTCAGAGAATTCCCATGTGACTGTGCTAGGACTGCTGCAACTGTAGGTCCAGATACCACTGCGCACTCTATAAGTCCCAATGCAGGAGCTTGCCTTAGAGAGCTGATTAATGCTGTGAAAGCCTTAACCCTCTCTGTTGTCCAATCAATAAACTTTGGGGCATCCTGAAGGGTAGCAGACCTTAGGATAGAATCATAAAAAGAGCAATCAGGTATCCACTGCCTGCAGTATATTATGGACCCTAGGAAAGAGAGAAGAGCTGACTTGTCTCTTGGTGGACTCCAGGAGGACAGTGCCTTGACTCGAGCTGGTGACACCAAACGTTCGGTTCGGATTATACACCCCAGGTACTCAACCTGCGACCTGCACCACTGGATCTCTTTGCGAGACACCAAGTGACCTTTTGAGGCGAGGTGAGTTAGTAGGTGCTCTGAGTCCTCTGCACAGCTGACCTAATTTTCATTACACAGCAATAGGTCCACATACTGAAGCAACACTGAGCCTTCCTTTGGTACCCAATCGCTCAAGGATTGATTCAAGACCATGGAGCACGCTGCAGGACTGTCCGCAAAGCCTTGCGGGAGCCTAGCCCAGGTTCAAAGTATTTTTGGGCTTCCTCTGCAACAGGTATGGAAGAGAACGCGATACTTAAATCAATGACCGTGTAGATCTTGGACGTTGCCGGTATCTCACAAAATATTGTAGCAATATCCGCAACAAAAGGTGGAAGGGGGACAATTGCTTTGTTCAGGGCCCTTAGGTCCTGTACAAAGCGCCATTCACCACTGGCTTTGACTGGGTGAATGAGGGTGTTCCAGGGACTGATTGTGTGTTTCAGTATTCCTTCTGCTAAACATTGCTTTATTTGTGGTGCTATGCCTGCAATTTTTCCTTCTGACAGGGGATATTGTTTTTGGTAATGTATTACTGCTCCTTCCCCCATGATGGGCTTATATGGTGTACAATGTGTGAGTCAGTGCCCATATAGGGTGTGCTTCAAGGTGTGCCGGTAGTAGCATAAAGTACCCTCTAAAATCCTGTCTTTTTGGATTAGACAAATCACAGATTTCTGATGTAGCCAGCAGGCCTCCATCCTTTGTGAATTTGATCTGTATGTTTAAACTCGACATTAAGTCTCTTCTCATCAGAGGAAGAGGACAGTCAGTCAGAACTGCAAAACTAATTTCAAAAAGATGTTGGTCATGAACTGTACCAACGGGCAATCTGCCTCTTCCCATATTACCCCTGTGGTTAGCTCCCCTACTTGTTCTTCTCCTACGGGGGCATTCTGACTTCTAATGTCCCATGTCCCCGTATGTGAAACAACCCTGCTGGTTATCCTGGGGATATGACTGGTATGGTGCTTGTTGGAATTGTTGGGGAACTTGTTGTGTATAAGGGACAACCATTTGTGTAGCAGCTAATTGCGGGCTTTCTATCTGTTCGGGGTTAAATGAGGGAAATACCCCTCCTTTTGTGGTGAATAAGCCTGGGGATTCACGTTATTTCTAATGTCTTCCAGAAAGGCATCAGGTTTTTTTAGATTTGACCAATCGGGGTTAAGTAGTTTCAGCAACTGTGTTGTTTTAAGATCTCCCCCGGACATGACTGTGCTCACATACAGTTCAGGGTTTTCTATTCCTGTATCTTTGTATAACTGGTATACCCATTTACAAAATGAATAAAAGTTCTCTCCCGATCCCTGCTTTGCAGTGCATATTATCCGCAAAGCACTTTCTCTTTTGTAACTTTTCTGCCAAACAGCTGCTACTGCTGCTCAAAACGATTCCCATCCCTTTGCTTTTTTAAAGGAGTAATTTTCAGCAAATAATGTTTTAACTTCTACATTGCAGGTGGGATCTGGATCCACTGTCTGTATTATTATTTTGCAGTCATTGGCATTCATGCCAGTGCCCGCGCAATGTCTCTGTAAAAACAGAGCTGCCTCTCTGGGGTGTTTGCGGGGCTTTGGGCAAAGATCTTTAATATCCCTTAACGTCCAGAGGGGGAGTGGGATATGGACCGGGGTTTCTCCCATGTGAATAACGGGGAATTTGAGGGCTTCTATCCCCGAGGTCAAGCCACCCACTGCCTCATCATCCTTATCCTCCTCAGCTTTCCTTCTCCTCTCTTCCTCCCTTCTTTCTGCTGCTGATCTCGTTACAGTCTTTCCTTCCTGTTCAGTTAACTGTAAAATGTTTAAGGTCTACTCTTCCCTTTGCCGTTTTCTTTCCTAGCCTCTTCCACTTGCTTGGCTAACTGAGATAATTGTTCTCTCTGTCCCTTTAATATTTCTTCTTCTGTTTCTAATAACTTTCTCTGTTCCTTAATAACACTTAACCTTTTTAAACTCTCTTAATATTCCTCTTTTTCTTTTTGGCGTTGTTTTTTCTTTATCCTTTCTTATCCTTTCATTTTCTCTATCAATTTTGTCCTGTCTTTCCTGTTTTAGGAACATTTAGATGGATATCTTTCCTGGTACTCTATCATAGCCCTTTTCCACTTTTTACAACATTTACTCATATAATTCCGATCCCATTTCCCTTCAGGATAATTATTTTTATCATGTATCCCACATATTTTCTGTACTTCCTTCCAATCCTCCTCACTACATGGCCCTGCTGGCCCTAAACCAGATATTTGCAAACATTGTGATCTCTGTACTATCAAAGTCCAAAATGGTTCAACAACATTAGGGGCTAAGGTACCCTTTGCAAAATCATATGGAGAGGGTTGGCCTTGCTCACCTTCAAGGCCATCCTCTCCCTGCTTGTTTCCCATTATGCCAAATAGAGTGCCTTATAACCACAAATTTTGACTGATTTGGGGCAAATAGTATAAACCTTTCTGTTTTGATGGCAGAGAGACTGTATTTCCCACGGAGTTAAACCTTCTGCAAACCTCCCGTTCTGGTTGTGGTTATGTAGATTATATCTCAGAACCCAAAATTTTGGGGTCCCTCCTTCCGGAAAATAAGGACCTTTCCCAATCTTATTCTTGTATCCCCCAGGGACTGTGGCCAATAGTGTGGGTACCCGTCCATGAAATATGAACAGGACACCAGTTAAACATTCAGGGCAGTTCTGGGGCATCTATTATGGGAAGTATGGGTCACAAAATTCAATCAACAATCTTAAAAGTCTTAATACTTTAACCTACCATTAACTTTATCATTTTATATGACTTAACACTTTAACATGCATGAAACAATTGATTAGAGAAACTGTATGATTCCCAACATCAGATCTACATAAAAGAATACAACCAACAGAAAACGCAATAATGTACATATATGCATATATCCTTATCAAAAATTACCCATTAAACAATTGGGATAATTAAAACTTAGAGCTCCATACACCCGTCCTTCTAAACCCGGGAGCAATATTTTCTACCCTCTAATGTACCTATCCTATATTATAATAGTTTATAGTCAGACCCGCCTAGTCGGACTCCCTTAGTTTATAGTCAGGGCAACACCTGTCCGGACTCCTTAGTTTATAGTCGGACCAACCTAGTCAGACTCTCTATCTGTCTAACCTTTGCGCTCCTATAAGTCCCAGGAAGCCAGCCTAGCAATCCTCGAGACAACTTAAATACAACAAAAATATTTGAGATCAATCGTAACAGAGTAAGTGAAATTAGCTTTGCAAAATTTCTTTCACAAAGTTCCACTTACCTGCTAATCGATTGTCCTCACACGGGGCACCAGTTGAAAGGTTGCACGTTAGACTACTTCTATCCCTTAGAGCCTAGGCCGGACCAATGGGTGTATGGATGTGCTCTATGACCGGTCAGGTAATCAAGACACACACAGTTGGTGAATCAAAATTACAAAGCTGTATTCAGACTTCAGTATACTTATCCTACAACACAAGGAGACTCCTCCCACTAAACCACAAACACAAGTTTAACAGAAGATATTGCAAAAAACTTAAAGTTACAGTGCATTCCTATCAATAGCCAGATCTTGAAGTCTGTGAAAAAGTAGCTTGACCACTAGTCTTATATCCTGTCATTATAAGTCATTATATCCTGTCATTCTTAACAAGTTCTACTAATAGCTATTATGAGATGTAAGTGTGAACATCAGAGTCTGACATTAGCTAACTTAATATCTTACTGGAAAAATACAGATATAAGTCAATGTACTTACCGTATTTATCGGCGTATAACACGCACCCCAAGTTTAGGAGGGAATTTTAAGGAAAAAAACTTTTAGGAGGGAAATTCAAGGAAAAAAAACTTACATTTAAATGCAGCATGCAGCCTTGCCCAGTGTCCATCTGCAGCCTTGCCCAGTGTCCATCTGTCCATCTGCAGCCGTGCCCAGTGTCCATCTGTCCATCTGCAGCCTTGCCCAGTGTCCATCTGTCCATCTGCAGCCTTGCCCAGTGTCCATCTGTCCATCTGCAGCCGTGCCCAGTGTCCATCTGTCCATCTGCAGCCTTGCCCAGTGTCCATCTGTCCATCTGCAGCCGTGCCCAGTGTCCATCTGTCCATCTGCAGCCGTGCCCAGTGTTCATCTGTCCATCTGCAGCCTTGCCCAGTGCCTTTGCGATCGTGTCAGTCCCGGCGGTTTTTAAAATTTGGCGCCGATTTCTGTGGAGAGGAGCGAGCGGGGCCGAGTGTACTTCGGCTGGACTCGGCTCCTCTCGCAGTTCCGCCCATCTCCACTGACTGCGCCGCTGACGGAGAAAGCCGAGTGTACTTCGGCTAGACTCGGCTCTGCTCACAGTCACAGGCAGGACTGCGAGAGGAGCCGAGACTAGGCGAAGTATACTCGGCTTTCTCTATGTCAGCGGCGCAGTCAGAGATGGGCGGGACTGCGAGAGGAGCCGAGTAAAGCCGATTGTACTTCGGCTTCGGCTCCGCTCGCTCCTCTCGCTCGTTTTCAGCAGGGGAATTCGACGGAGTATCGGCGTATAACACGCACCCACGATTTTCTCCTGATTTTAAGATAAATACGGTATATATTGACTTGGTATTGCTAAAACTTATGAAAGCTGAAATGTAATGAAGATCAATAAAGACCCCCAATAATAAAATTTCTTTTTCTGAGTATCTTTGTCAATGATTTTTTTTTAAAGCGCCCCGTCCCGACGAGCTCGTGCGCAGAAGCAAACGCATACGTGAGTAGAGCCCACATATGAAAACGGTGTTCAAGCAACACATGTGAGGTATCACCACAATCGTTAGAGTGAGAGCAATAATTCTAACCCTAGACCTCCTCTGTAACTCAAAACATGCAACCTGTAGAATTTTTTAAACGTCGCCTATGGAGATTTTTAAGGGTAAAAGTTTGACGCCATTCCACAAAAGGGCGCAATTTTGAAGCGTGACATGTTGGGTATCAGTTTACTCGGCTTAACATTATCTTTCACAATATAAAAAACAATTGGGCTAACTTTACTGTTGTCTTATTTTTTTATTTAAAAAAGTGAATTTTTTCCAAAAAAAGTGCGCTTGTAAGACCGCTGCGCAAATACGGTGTGACAAAAAGTATTGCAATGACTGCCATTTTATTCTCTAGGGTGTTAGAAAAAAAAAGTATAATGTTTGGGGGTTCTAAGGGTTTTCTAGCAAAAACTTGTTTTTAACGTGTAAACGCTGAGTCTGAAAAACAGGCTCGGTCCTTAAGTGGTTAAAGTGAAACAATAAAAGTGAAATATTCCTTTAAATTTCGTACCTGGGGTGTGTCTATAGTATGCCTGTAAAGTGGCACGTTTTTCCCATGTTTAGAACAGTCCCTGTGCAAAATGACATTTCTAAAAGGAAAAAAAGTCATTTAAAACTACTTGCAGCTATAATGAATTGTCAGGTCCCGGCAATACAGATAAAAGTAATTGAAAAAATGTTATTAGTATTTAACATATCAATTAGAACACATTACATATATTCACATTTATCAAATGATATATATAAAAAAAAAAAAAACAATCCTCATCAACATCAAATATCTCCCCTCCCCAAGAAAAAAATGAAATAAATAAAATAGATAAATAAATACATTCCCCTCCTCACGTTATCCCCCTCTCCCTCCCCAGAGTGCTTTAGTTCTTTGTGTATTGCATCACCCCTTTTGACAATATCCCCTATTTATTCATTCCCCTTCATAACACTCTTAAAAAAAAAAGGTGAAAAATGAAGAGGCTTCTGTGAGTCATATCAATGCCACTCCAAAAAATTTAAATATGAGTCTACTATGAGCCATATTACTGTCTTATCTACCTAAAGTGAATACTTACCTCCCTCTTATTCCCTATACCACGGATAACCCAGCCCCTCCAACCCCTGGCATCCACTTTCCAACCCTTCCCCCCTCTTTATTCTACTACCTCTATCATTGCCCAATCCCGTAATATATATATCTCCCCTTTAGGGACTCTATACTAGGGATGAGCTTCGTGTTCGAGTCGAACATACGTTCGACTCGAACATCGGCTGTTCGATCGTTCGACGAAGATCGAACGATTTGGGCCGTTCGCGCCAAATTCGAGTGACGCGAACGGCCCACAATGCACTACGCCATCGCAGTGTCATCCAGGCGCTGTGATTGGCCAAGCATGCACTGTGACCCTGCATGCTTGGCCAATCACAGCGCCGGCAGCGAGGAGAGCAATGATTGGCCACAGGCAGGATGCCTGTGGCCAATTATTGCTGAGGGGGTTTAGTACACGCCCCACACTATAAAAGGCCGCCAGCGCGGCGGCCTTGTGTAGTGTGTTCCGGAGCAGGGAAAGAGAAGCATAGGCAGGGACAGTGTCATTATTTTTCCTTTACTAATTCTGGATTCCTTGTGTTTAGGGACAAATAAGGATAGGTAGGGAGAGTGTCAGTGACAGTGTGCTATTCTGTGCTAATCCTTGTTTGTAGGGACAGAGAGGTACAGTGAGGGAAAGTGTCAGTGTGTTCCATCTCTGTGCTAATCCTTGTTTGTAGGGACAGAGAGGTACAGTGAGGGAATATGTCAGTGTGCTATTCTGTGCTAATCCTTGTTTGTAGGGACAGAGAGGGACAGTGAGGGAAAGTGTCAGTGTGTTCCATCTCTGTGCTAATCCTTGTTTGTAGGGACAGAGAGGTACAGTGAGGAAAAGTGTCAGTGTGCTATTCTGTTCTAAACCAATCTTGCTGAACCATATTTTCAATCCTTGAGTTTAGGGACAGAGAGGTACAGTGAGTGAAACTGACAGTGTGCTATTCTGTTCTAAACCAATTTTGCTGTTCCATATTTTCAATCCTTGAGTTTAGGGACAGAGAAGGACACTCATAGAAATTATCAGTGTGCTATTCTGTGCTAAATCTTGTTTGTAGGGAGGGACAGAGTAGGACAGTGAGAGAAAGTGTCAGTGTGCTATTCTGTTCTAAAACTATTTTGCTGAACCATATTTTCAATCCTTGAGTTGAGGGACAGAGAGGTACAGTGAGTGAAACTGACAGTGTGCTATTCTGTTCTAAACCAATTTTGCTGTTCCATATTTTCAATCCTTGAGTTTAGGGACAGAGAAGGACACTCGTAGAAATTATCAGTGTGCTATTCTGTGCTAAATCTTGTTTGTAGGGAGGGACAGAGTAGGACAGTGAGGGAAAGTGTCAGTGTGCTATTCTGTTCTAAAACTATTTTGCTGAACCATATTTTCAATCCTTGAGTTGAGGGACAGAGAGGTACAGTGAGTGAAACTGACAGTGTGCTATTCTGTTCTAAACCAATTTTGCTGTTCCATATTTTCAATCCTTGAGTTTAGGGACAGAGAAGGACACTCGTAGAAATTATCAGTGTGCTATTCTGTGCTAAATCTTGTTTGTAGGGAGGGACAGAGTAGGACAGTGAGGGAAAGTGTCAGTGTGCTATTCTGTTCTAAAACTATTTTGCTTAACCATATTTTCAATCCTTGTGTTTAGGGACAGAGAAGGATAGGCAGGGGACAGTGTCAGTGTCATTGTTGCTAAGCCTCCTGCACAGTATACACCTGAAGGTAGCCCTTATTGCTCTTTTTCCCATCTCCCTGCAGGCCATCCATTAAAATGTCTGGAAGGCAACCAAGGAGAGGCAGACAGTCAGGAGGCAAAAAAAGAGGGCAAGCAGGCTCTGTGTCTGGGGGCAACAGTGCTGGTCGTGGACGCGGTGCATTGTCATCAGCACATGGCCATGGGACACGCTTGTCCTTGTTTTCGGCAGCTGGACATGTTGAGCCACATCATGCTGAAGACTTGGTAGAGTGGATGACCAAGCCCACCTCATCCTCCTCATCCTCTCTCACCCAGGCTCAGGGTACTGGCAAAGCAGCTGCCAATGCGTCCTCTTCTCTGGTATCATTATCTTCATTAGTCAATCCTTCCCTAGACCCACCATGTCCTCCTCCTGAGGAGTCCCCCGAACTGTTTGAGCACAGTGTTGGGTACATGCTCCAGGAGGATGCCCAGCGTTTGGAAGGATCTGATGATGATACCCAGCTAGAGGAAGGCAGCAGCGTGAGAGCAGAGAGAGGGGATGCTCAAGAAGGACACCAATCTGGCAGTCATGCTCCAGCAGCTGCAGCATACTGCCAGATTGGCTCCAGTGATGAGGAGGGAGGGGATGATGAGGTCACTGACTCCACGTGGGTGCCTAATAGGAGAGAGGAGGAGGAGGAGGATGAGGAGGAGGCACATCTCCAACGAGGCAGGATGCCCTTGAGTGGCCAGCGTATGGGCAGCACACCGACGGAATCACACCGCAGAGCTCCGCCTGTGCAGGGCGCTGCCTCTGCCCGTCATTCAAAAAGTTCTTTGGTGTGGGCCTTTTTTGAGGCGAGTGCATCAGATCGCACAGCTGCTGTTTGCAACATATGTCTCAAGCGTATATCGCGTGGCCAAAACATCAGCCGCTTGGGCACCACATGCTTGATCAGACATATGTTGACCTGCCATGCAGCTCGTTGGCAAGCCTACCTTAAAGACCCACACCAAAGAACAAAGCTGACCTCTTCTTGCACCGCATCAGCTGGGATCTCCAACCCCACTATACCTTCACTCCTCTCTGAAACCTGCTCTGAGAGGAATGAAGGTGTAGAATTAGGTGTGTCACAGGCAAGTACTTGCGGGCACTCTGCTAGCAGTACACCAACGTCCGATTCTAGCAGGCAAATTTCCCTGCCCCAGCTGCTGGACCGTCGAAAGAAGTTCACTCCCAGCCATCCACATGCCCAGCGGTTGAATGCTAGCTTGGCTAAATTGCTAGCGCTTCAACTGCTGCCTTTTCAGTTGGTAGACTCGGCCCCCTTCCGTGAGTTTGTGCAATGTGCGGTTCCTCAGTGGCAGGTTCCCAAACGCCACTTTTTCGCACGGAAGGCGATTCCGGCTCTCTACAGGCATGTGGAAGGCAATGTCTTGGCCTCGCTGGACAGGGCAGTCAGCGGTAAGGTGCATATTACCGCTGACTCATGGTCCAGCAGGCATGGACAGGGACGTTACCTTTCTTTCACGGCCCATTGGGTCACTCTTTTGGCAGCTGGGAAGGATGCAGGACAAGATGCAGTAGTGTTGGAGGTTGTTCCACCGCCACGCCTCCAAAATGCTACTACTGGTTGTGACACACCTCTCTCCTCCACCCCCTCCTCTTCTTCTTCCTCCATGGCCTCTTCCTGTGGTTTGTCCTCGGAACCAGCGGTGCTCCGTAGGCGTTCAAGGGGCTACGCAAGTACGCAGGCAAAAAGATGCCATGCCGTGCTTGCGCTGGTGTGTTTGGGGGACAGGAGCCACACTGGGGCAGAGGTCCTGTCTGCTCTGCAGGGGCAGGCCGAGAGGTGGTTGACGCCATGCCAGCTTAAGCCAAGAATGGTGGTTTGTGACAATGGCACCAACCTCCTCTCCGCCCTCCGACAGGGACAACTGACCCATGTGCCCTGTATGGCTCACGTCCTTAACCTGGTGGTGCAGCGGTTCTTGGGCAGGTACCCGGGCTTACAGGATGTCCTGAGGCAGGCCAGGAAAGTCTGTGTGCATTTCCGCAGATCTTATAATGCCAGTGCTCGCCTGGCTGAGCTTCAAAAGGAGTTGAACCTGCCCAAGAACCGCCTTATATGTGACATGCCCACCAGGTGGAACTCAACGTTGGCCATGCTGCAGCGGCTGCACACGCAGCAGAGGGCCATCAATGAGTACCTGTGCGACTACGGCACCAGGACAGGGTCAGGGGAGCTCGGGTTTTTTTCACCACACCAGTGGGGCATGATCAGGGATGCATGCACTGTCCTGGCACCATTTGAGGAGGCCACGAGGATGGTGCGCAGTGACAGTGCATGCATCAGTGACACTGTACCTCTTGTCCACCTGTTGGAGCACACGCTGCGTGGAATAAAGGACAGGGTACTTGAGGCAGAACAGAGGCAGGAAGAGGAGGACTTCCTTGCCTCTCAAGGCCCCCTTTACCCAGACAGTGTTCCTTCTGTCCCACCCATCGCACAGGAAGAGGAGGAGGAGGAGGAGGATTGTGTCAGCATGGAGGTGGAGGCTGGCACTCAGCATCATCAGCAGCAGTCTTTTAGGGATGATTTACAGTCCCAAGAAACCAGTGGACTTGTACGTGGCTGGGAGGAGGTGGCTGCGGATCATGTCGTCCTTAGTGACCCAGAGGACTCCGGACTGAATGCCTCAGCTAACCTACGCTGCATGGCCTCCCTGATCCTGCAAAGTCTGCGGAAGGATCCTCGTATTCTTCGGATCAAGGAGAGGGAGCATTACTGGCTGGCCACTCTACTTGATCCACGGTACAAGGGTAAGGTTGCGGACCTTATCGTACCGTCGCAGAGGGAGCAGAGGATGAGACAACTCCGGGAGGCCTTGCAGAAAGGTCTGTGCAACGCGTTCCCAGAGACTGGGAGGTTACAAACTCCTGGTCCTGGACAACGAGTTGCTGAGGCTTCGGGCAGTCAAAGAAGGAGCGGTGGGGAAGGTGGCCGTCTGACCGATGCGTTCAGACAATTCTTTAGTCCGCAGCCCCAAAGTATGATCGGTTCCAGCAACCATCGCCAGCGTCTGATATACATGGTGCAGGAATACCTAGGGGCAAGGTCAGACTTGGACACCTTCCCCACCGAAAATCCTCTGGCTTACTGGGTCTTGAGGATGGATCACTGGCCAGAGCTTGCACAGTATGCAATTGAGCTACTGGCCTGTCCTGCATCCAGCGTTCTTTCAGAACGCACATTCAGTGCTGCTGGAGGATTTGTCACGGATCACAGGGTGCGCCTGTCCACCGACTCGGTTGATCGACTGACTTTCATCAAGATGAACCAGTCTTGGATCACCACCAGCTACCACACACCAGATGCTGATATAACAGACTAATTGATTTTAAAATGTCACATCCCTTCAAGACTGATGCTGATGCTGAGTGCCTGTGCTGTTATGTTGACTGGCTATCCTCCTCCTCCTCCTCAATGATACGATTAACGATGATAGCTTGGAAGATCATTTTGGTTTATGGGTGACGCCACCAGTGGCTAAGGCCCAATTTTTCAGCCCCTGTTTAACAGGGGCGTGTAATTAAAATTTTTGATGCAATACTTTGCAACAGGCCTCATTGCTGTGCTCCAAGTACAGTATCTGTGAGGGGTTGCAGTGTTGTGCCACCAGTGCCTAAGGCCCAATTTTTCAGCCCCTGTTCAACAGGGGCATGCAATTATAATTATTGATCTAATAATTCACAGCAGGGCCCATTGCTGCGCCCACCAAGAGTAACTGTCAGGCCTTACAGTGTTGTGGCACCAGCACCACCATCACCACCACCACCACCACCAAAGGCCCAATTTTTCAGCCCCTGTTCAACAGGGGCATGCAATTATAATTATTGATCGAATAATTCACAGCAGGGAGCATTGCTGCGCCCACCAAGAGTAACTGTCAGGCCTTACA
Organism: Rana muscosa; assembly: GCA_029206835.1. Lineage (NCBI taxonomy): Eukaryota > Metazoa > Chordata > Amphibia > Anura > Ranidae > Rana > Rana muscosa. The sequence goes on along the minus strand of CM055127.1, from coordinate 254,841,064 downwards.
GTGTTGTGGCACCAGAACCACCATCACCACCACCACCACCACCAAAGGCCCAATTTTTAAGCCCCTGTTCAACAGGGGCATGCAATAATAATTATTGATCTAATAATTCACAGCAGGGACCATTGCTGCGCCCACCAAGAGTAACTGTCAGGCCTTACAGTGTTGTGGCACCAGCACCACCATCACCACCACCACCACCACCAAAGGCCCAATTTTTCAGCCCCTGTTCAACAGGGGCATGCAATTATAATTATTGATCGAATAATTCACAGCAGGGACCATTGCTGCGCCCACCAAGAGTAACTGTCAGGCCTTACAGTGTTGTGGCACCTGCACCACCATCAAAGGCCCAATTTTTACTACCACTGATCAACAATTATATGTTATTACAATTCCTGATATTATAGTTGACAGCAGGGCGTTCCAGCACCCACCAAGAATAACTGTGAGTGCTTTCAGTGTTGTGCCAACACCAACACCTAAGGGGCCAATTTCTGCAGAGTATATACGGAAGGTCCCTACTTTCAAACATTCAACTTACAAACTACTACTACTTGCAAACGGAAGAAGACAACAGGAAGTGAGAGGAAATCTACCCCTTGGAAGGAAAATTCTCTCCTGTAAGAATTAATATGGGAGAAAGGTGTCTCCTCTCTACTGATGCTTTATCACCAATCCTTGTTTCAATAAAAACAACACATTTCAAAAACAGTTGTCATTGGGACGCAAAGTGAGGTGAAATGTTCTGAACAGGGGCACAGACAGCAAAAAAAATGTGACAGGGGTGATAACCGTTCCCTATGTTTTACAAAAAGCTATAAAAAAGGAATTTGGCATGGAGCTCCACTTAAACAATGCAGCTGTTCAAAATTACAAACAGATTCTACATAAGAACAAACCTACAGTCCCTGTCTTGTATGCACCGCCTGTATACGGCTGTTCAGAGTATATAGGTCCTTTTTTATTTTGTGTGCGGGGTTCCCCTTAATATCCATACAAGACCCAAAGGGGCTGGTAATGGGCTGGGGAAGGGGGGGGGGTTGATGGGGTAGCTATGCCATTTTTCCTAAAGATTTTCATCCATATTACCGGGACCAGACATTGCATTAAAGCCGCAAGCAGTTTTAAATGGCTTTTTTCCCTTTAGAAATGTTATTTTGTGCAGGGACAGTTCTAAACACGGGAAACACGTGGCACTTCACAGGCATACTTTAGACACCCCCCAGGTACAATATTTAAAGGAATATTTGACTTTTTTTTTTCACTTTATGCATCATTAAAATTACTGCTCCCGGAAAACGTCCGTTTTTAAAACTTCTTTTTGCATTGATACATGTCCCCTGGTGCAGAAGCCGGGTTCCCAAACTCTGTTTCGGACAATAACATGGATAATAGTTGTTATAATTAGCACTTTAGAATCCGAACGTTCGCATCCATTGTATTTAATAGGGTTCTAATGTTCGTGCGAACTTTCGGTCCGTTCGCGGGTTCTGGTGCGAACCGAACCCGGGGGTGTTCGGCTCATCACTACTCTATACCCCTACTCTTACGCACATGAAGAGAGAGAAAGGGGGCAGATGAGGAGAAAAAAAAAGTGGAAAAAAGAAAGAAAAAAAAAAAGGGAAAAGAATTCCCCCTCCCAGAGGCATTTTGCATCCGATCTAAGAGACCAGCTGGCTCCATATATTATTTACTCTACTCAATCTCTACGGAGCAGTGTTCCCATCCTGCCCATATTTCTTTAAATTTATCTTTTTTGTCTTTAACTGCATACACCCATCTTTCAGCCTCCATTATTAGGTTAACCTCTCTCTTCCAATCCAACAATGTTGGGCATCTAGTCTGTTTCCATTGCTTTGGTATTAATAATTTGGCTTCATTTAATAAATGCAGGGTAATGCTCTTCTTATAAGATCTAATAGACATTGGGGTCTCATGGAATAAAAAATCTAGAGGCATCAGCTCCATGTGTCCGGGTGTTAGCCTCTCAACCCATGGAGCGCACGCCTCTCAAAATACCTCAATCCTGGGGCATGAGTTGCGAAAAGTCCCTGTCAGGGTCACCTGTGGCCAGGTGACAGATGCACACCGTAGGGGGACAGGAGTGCACCGCGAGGTAGTGAACCCTATGGCTGGCTTCTGTGGATAGGAAACTGGGTGGTTGTGGAAAGCGGGACCAGAGGAGCACAACCGGGATCCCAACGGAAGCGAGAGCCAAGATTCCCCAGGGCGCGGAGTCTAAGACCCAGCTGGTCTTCTCCAGGGCCTCTAGTGGTGAGGATGTTACGCTGCAGGCTGGGACCAGGTCGCGGCCCCTGGAGTTTCCTAGCTCACGCCCCGTAGGATAAGGGGAAGCAGCAGCACACGATAGAGAGAACCGAATAACAAGCCGAAGGTCAGGGGCCACAAGCAGACAAGGATAACGAAGAACGAGCCGAAGGTCAAGGGTCACGAGCAGACAGGGATGGTCGGGGACAAGCCAATGACGTAACAGAGAGACAGACGTAGCACACGGCAGGCAGGAACCCAAACACACAATGCCTAACAAACACGTTGATCAGCAAAGCAGGCTTGCAGTGCACAGGTTAATATAGTGTTCAGTGATAGGGCCTGGGGTGGAGTCAGGCTGGGAGGAGATTATAAAGGAAGCCAGGTGAAGGAGGTCTGGTCTCTAGATGAACACATGAGGAGGAAGGTAAGATGGCAGACAGACATTAATGCATATCCATGACAGTACCCTCCCTCTTACGAGGCCTCCCCCTTCCCCGCCTGGGCCCAGGTTTAGAGGGAAACTTCAGATGAAACTCCTTTAACAGACGAGGTGCAAAGACCTCAGATGCAGTGATCCAAGACCTCTCCTCAGGACCAAACCCTTTCCAATGAACGAGGTACTGAAGAACGCCTTTACAGAGTCAGGAGTCCAGAATTTGACTGATCTCGTACTCCTGATTATCCTCAGAGACAGGCGCCACGGTAGGAAGAGGACGAGAGAATTTATTGAGGACTAAAGGCTTTAGAAGAGCAACATGAAAGGAGTTAGTGATTTTAAGGCTCTTAGGAATCTGGAGTTTGAAACAAACCGGATTCAGTTTAGCAGTTACCGTGTATGGACCGATGAATCGTGGAGCAAACTTCAGAGAAGGAACTCGGAGCTTGATGTTCCTGGTAGAGAGCCAGACTTTGTCCCCTGGCTGAAGAGAAGGCGGTTTACGCCTGCGGCGGTCGGCAAAGCCTTTGAATTTTTCAGCAGCTGCCCGGAGGGAATCATGAACGTGACCCCAAACGGAATTGAGAGACTCCTGAACCGAAGCCAAAGCTGGAATGTCTGGAGAACAGATCATAGGAAGAGGAAGTTGAGGGTGTTTTCCATAAACTGTGAAAAAGGGTGTCTTCTGCGAACTGGTATTCACATGATTGTTATGGGAGAATTCTGCCCACGGGAGTAGAGAGGACCAATCGTCATGGTGAGAAGACACAAAGGTGCGAAGAAAGACCTCTAACTCCTGATTAACCCTCTCAGTCTGTCCATTGGATTGGGGATGGTAAGAAGAAGAAAAATCCAAGACAATATTGAGGGATTTGCAAAAGGCTCTCCAAAAACGAGACGTGAATTGGACTCCCCTGTCGGAAACAATATGAGAAGGGACCCCATGTAGGCGGAGAATTTCTCGAATGAAAATGGGAACCAAGGCAGGGGCAGAAGGAAGACCAGGAAGAGGAACAAAATGAGCCATCTTGGAGAATCGATCGATTACCACCCAAATGACTGTATTATTCTCAGACAGTGGGAGATCGGTGATAAAATCCATGGCAATATGGGCCCAAGGTTCCTTAGGAATAGGCAAGGGCATGAGGAGACCAGCAGGAGCTTGTGTGGAGGATTTGGACTGAGCACAGACATGACAAGCTTTAACGTAGTCTTTGACGTCTGAGCGGAGATTAGGCCACCAGTAGTGACGACTGATGAGTAGGAAGGATCGGAGGAATCCAGAATGCCCTGCCACCTTGGAATCATGTCCCCAACGAAGGATCTTAGCTCTTAGCTCAGTGGGGACAAAGGTCTTACCAGGCGGAATTTTAGACTTCAGGGTGGTAGAGTATGCAACAATGCATGAGGTGGGAATGATCGGCTCAGGTTCAGGGGCGGACTCCTCGTCCAAAGTGTCAAATGACCTAGAGAGCGCATCAGCCCGACCGTTGCAGGAACCAGGTTTGTAGGTAATCGTGAAATTAAAACGGGCAAAGAAGAGACTCCACCTGGCCTGTCTAGGATTCAGACGTTTAGCATTCTGTAGATACTGTAAATTCTTGTGATCGGTAAAGATCGTTATGGAGTGAGGGGAACCCTCCAAGAGATGACGCCACTCCTCTAACGCCAATTTAATTGCGAGAAGTTCCCGATCACCGATGGCATAATTCCTCTCTGCCTGAGAATTTTTTTTGGAGAAGAACGCACATGGTTGGCGTCTCTTCTCAAAGATTTGAAGAAGCACAGCTCCCACCCCCATTGAGGAAGCGTCCACTTCAATAAAAAATGCATTCCCAGGATTTGGTCTCCTCAAGAGGGGGCCAGAAACAAAGGCCTGTTTCAGGTTGTGAAATGCAGAGACAGCTTCGGGAGGCCAGTCTCTGGCATTCACACCCTTCTTGGTCAAAGCGATAATAGGCGCGGCAATGGAAGAGTAATTCCTTATGAACTGCCTATAATAATTAGTGAAGCCAAGAAAGCGCTGTGTGGCCTTGAGGCTAGCAGGAAGAGGCCAGTTGGTGATGGCCAAGACCTTCCCAGGGTCCATACGAAGCCCCGAACATGAGACAAAGCACCCCAAAAACAGGACCTCAGAACATTCAAAGGAACATTTCTCCAGCTTGGCATAGAGATTGTTCTCTCTAAGACGCTGAAGTACAGTGCGGACATGGTTTCTGTGGACGAGCAGATTTTCAGAAAAGATCAGAATGTCATCCAGATAGATGACAACAAACTGGTACAGCAGATCTCTGAAGATTTCATTGACAAAGTTTTGAAACACGGCTGGAGCATTACACAGACCAAAAGGCATCACCAGATATTCGTAATGCCCGTCTCTAGTGTTAAATGCAGTCTTCCATTCGTCACCCTCCCGTATTCGAATGAGATTGTACGCGCCTCTGAGATCCAACTTGGTGAAAATGGAGGCACCCTTCAACCTATCGAATAGCTCAGATATTAAGGGTAAGGGGTATCGATTTTTAATAGTGACCGCATTTAAACCCCGATAATCGATGCAGGGTCTTAAGGTACCATCCTTTTTGGCAACAAAAAAGAACCCTGCCCCTGCAGGCGATGAGGATTTCCGGATGAACCCTCTCTCCAGATTCTCTGCTACATACTCCGACATGGCCTGGGTCTCTGGGATGGACAGAGGGTAGGTACGACCCCTGGGTAGAGTTGCTCCGGGGACAAGATCAATAGCACAGTCAAAAGACCTGTGGGGAGGAAGCACCTCAGCTGATTTTTTACAGAACACATCCCGGTAATCGCTGTATGCGGCGGGAAGATCAGAAGAAACAGAAGTGGCAGCAACCGGAAGACTCTCCTTGGGGGTCACCTTGAGAAGACACGACGAGAAACATGAGGAACCCCAGGCCAGGATCTGCCCAGAGACCCAGTCCACATGTGGAGAGTGGAGCTGTAGCCAAGGGAGGCCCAATACAACTGGGGTAGAGGCCTTGGGTAGAATAAGAAAGGATATCCACTCCTGGTGGAGAATCCCTACCGACATCCTAATGGGTAGCGTCTGGAAGCGAATAGGGCCCCCTGGGAGAACAGTGCCATCAATTGCCGAGACTACCAATGGGGTAGTGAGAGGTGAAAGGGTAAGCTTCATAGAAGAAGCAGTTCTCCAATCCATGAAATTGCCGGCAGCCCCGGAATCCAGGTATGCAAGGGTTGACTGAGGAGAAGTGCCTACATGAAGGGACACCGGCAAGAGCAGGCGAGAAGGTGATGTTTCTGGGTCCAATACTCCACCTTCCAAATGTATTAGACCCGAGCGTTTCCCGGACGAAGCGAGCAGGAGTCACGAAAATGACCCTTGCCCCCACAATAGAGGCACAAGCCCAGAGTTCTGCGCCTAGCACGTTCTTCGGGGGTTAGTCTGGTCCGGCCCAGCTGCATAGGTTCTTCAGCAGGTAGAGGATGCTCCACGGAATGAAGGGAGGGGAGCTCAGACTGGCTAGGACCCAGAGAGTGCTGGCGTCTTTTTTCTAAGGACCTCTCTTGAAAACGAATGTCGATCTGGTTGCATAATGAAATTACATCGTCCAGACCGACGGGAATGGCTCTTCCCGCTAATTCGTCTTTCATGTAAAAAGGTAGCGACCAGGGCCTCATTATTCCAGCTCAATTCAGCTGTGTGGATACGGAACTGAAGAGCATATGGCCCCACTGAACTAGATTCTTGGCGAAGACGTAAGACAGCACTAGCCGCTGAAGAAGCCCGAGCCGGCTCTTCGAAGATATTACGAAAGAGCTTCAAGAATTCGGACAGACTGGAAACCACCGGATCGTTCCTCTCCCACAGGGGGGCAGCCCAGGCCAAAGCTTCACCGGAGAGGAGGGAAATGATATAGGCTACCTTAGCCCGGTCAGATAGGAAGCTTTGAGGCTGAAGCTCAAAATGAATAGTGCATTGGCTGAGAAACCCCCTGCAGGCCTTGGAGTCCCCAGAGAAACGGAACGGAGCTGGCAATCTTAGTGAGTGTGAGGCTGCGACTGGTGCGATAGGTACAGCCGCTGGTTGTACTTGGGGTTGCGGATTCGGGGTTCCCAAGGAGACCTGAAGCTGCTCGAATCGAGAAGCCAGATCCTGGAGGAATCGCATCACCTGGGTCTGATTTGATTCCTGGGTCTCAAGTCTGCGAACTATGCCCTGCAATGGATCATCCGCGGGAAGCGGGATGTCAGCCGGGTTCATGGCTGATCAAACTGTCAGGGTCACCTGTGGCCAGGTGACAGATGCACACCGTAGGGGGACAGGAGTGCACCGCGAGGTAGTGAACCCTATGGCTGGCTTCTGTGGATAGGAAACTGGGTGGTTGTGGAAAGCGGGACCAGAGGAGCACAACCGGGATCCCAACGGAAGCGAGAGCCAAGATTCCCCAGGGCGCGGAGTCTAAGACCCAGCTGGTCTTCTCCAGGGCCTCTAGTGGTGAGGATGTTACGCTGCAGGCTGGGACCAGGTCGCGGCCCCTGGAGTTTCCTAGCTCACGCCCCGTAGGATAAGGGGAAGCAGCAGCACACGATAGAGAGAACCGAATAACAAGCCGAAGGTCAGGGGCCACAAGCAGACAAGGATAACGAAGAACGAGCCGAAGGTCAAGGGTCACGAGCAGACAGGGATGGTCGGGGACAAGCCAATGACGTAACAGAGAGACAGACGTAGCACACGGCAGGCAGGAACCCAAACACACAATGCCTAACAAACACGTTGATCAGCAAAGCAGGCTTGCAGTGCACAGGTTAATATAGTGTTCAGTGATAGGGCCTGGGGTGGAGTCAGGCTGGGAGGAGATTATAAAGGAAGCCAGGTGAAGGAGGTCTGGTCTCTAGATGAACACATGAGGAGGAAGGTAAGATGGCAGACAGACATTAATGCATATCCATGACAGTCCCCTTTTGCCCACACCCCCTCCATCATCTGGCATCTGCAGTCGGATACATCTGTGCCAGTCTAACTGGGGTATGATACCACCTAACCAGGAATTTGTATGACATCTCCTGGACCCGTGAGCTTATAGAGGTAGAGTGTGTTGTGTCAATAAGCTTTTTGATTTGAGCCGGGGTGTAATCCTGATTCAACTTTTTTTTCCCCATTCTCTAATAAAATAGGGAACTGTTTTATTTTGTGTCCCAAGAACCAATCTGTACATCTGTGACAGCAAATGTCTGGCACTTGGTATACGTACACACATAGATTCAAATACAGTAAGAGAGTTCCATGGCCTTATTAAGGGTTTCAGTTTATTGAAAAAACACACCATTTGATGATACCTCCATTCCCCCATAGGTACATTTCCAAACCTTAACTTCATTTCTAGCAGGGGAGTTAACATTCCACATGGGGCAAATTTCCCACATGTCGCATCTCCATCTCTCCCCCATGCCCCCAGAGATCTCACTTCCTCTCCCGGAGGGAACCAAGGGTACCTCTCCAGTGGGGTCAGGGGGGATATCCGAGGGGCATATTCCCCTAATTGATTTAATTTATCCCATACTTGTAGAGTACTCCGGGTTAACGTCCATTTAGAGAGTCCTCTGTCTATACTCGGAATCCAAGGGACTCCTGCCAGCTTCCTTCCTGCCATTGTCTGTTCTAAAAGGGACCCATATTTTATTTGAGGAGTCATGGCACCAGTTCAGAATACGTACTAAGGACATCGCACTGTAATATAATGCTACATCTGGTAATCCCATTCCTCCTTCCAGTCTGCCTCTACGTAAGATATCATGGGCCAGTCTGGGGTGTTTATCATTCCATACAAATGATAAAAAAAGCCTTCCGCAGACCTTTAAAAAAGCTCTGTGGAAGTGTAATTGGCACAGTGTATAAGATATATATTATTTTAGGTAGTATACTCATCTTCATGGCGCTCACCCTTCCAAACCATGTTAAAAACTGGCCCTTCCATTTCTGCAAATCCCCTATTATCCCGGTCATTAGGGAGCCATAGTTCAAGTCATACAGGAGTTTGGGTTGGCGTATTCCAGATAAAGGGAACAGAATTCTGCAAGGTCGCCGCCGATTTCTCAAAATTTTGTTTAAAGTTAGATAAGTTCCAAAATTTAAACACTTCTGCCTTCAGGGCCGGTAATGATGTCTGTGGGGAGGAAAGATAAAATAATAAATCGGCATATGCCGAGACTTTATGTTTAACAGATCCAATACATGTCCCCAATATTTCCATGTTTCTCCTTACTTTACATAGAAACGGCTCCAATATCATGGCAAATAACAGGGGGGACAGTGGACACCCCTGTCTCATGCCATTACGTATTTGAAAACAGTCAGACTGTCAGGTGACCTGAGTTGCCAGATGACAGATGCACACCGTAGGTCAGGAGTGCACCACAAGTTAGTGAACCCTATGGCTGACTGCTGCGGATGGAACACTGGGTGGTAAGGATGGCAGATCCACTGGAGCACAACAAGGATCCCAGAGGGAGCTAGAGCCCAAGATTCCCCAGGGCGCACAGTCTAAGATCCAGCAGGTGTTCACCAGAGCCTGTGAGGATGGCCTAATCTGCAGCTGGATCCAGGTCGCGGCCCCCAGAGTCCCCTAGCTCACGCTCCGTGGGGTATAGTGGATAGAGAGTAAGCAGCAGCTCAGGATACAAGAGGTAGTGAGGAGATAAGCCAAGGTCAGGGCGACAAGCAGACAAGGATAAACAAAGGATAAGCCAAAGGTCAAGGTCACAAGCAGACAGGGATAATCGAGAATAAGCCAATATCGTTAACACAGAGACAGACGTAGCATACGGCAAGCAGGAACCCAAACACACAATGCTTAACAAACAATGTTGATCAGCAAGGCAGACTTGCAGTGCACAGGTTAATATAGTGTTCTCTGATAGGGCCTGGGGTGGGGCCAACTTGGAGGAGAGATTATAAAAGCAGCCAGGTGAGAGTGTCTGGCCTCTAAGCTGAACACATGGAGAGATAAACTGAGAGACAAACATTACTGCATAACCATGACACAGACAATGTACCGTTTACTTTCACTTTCGCTCCCGGGGTCACATACAGCGTCAAAACCCAGCCCATCAAACGATCGCCCAGACCTATTCCCCTCAAGACCCCAGTCATAAACACCCAGTTCACCCTGTCAAATGCCTTTTTCGGCATCCATTGACAATGTTACTCTCAGGGCTTTATCAGGGCTGTGTTGCATCCAATGCAAAATATGTAAGGCCCGAATGGTATTATCTCTGGCCTCATCGCCCTTCATAAAGCCCGTCTGGTTTGGGTGGACAAATTTCCCTATGTGATCCTGTAATCGAATGGCAAGGATTTTCGCCAAAAGCTTAGTATCAGAATTTAACAGGGAAATAGGTCTATAATTGGCACAATATTGAGGGTCCTTCTCAGGTTTAGGAAGTACCGTAATATATGCCAATAAGGCTTCTGGGGGTAGGGGATTAGAGGCAATAATCGAGTTGAAATAGCTACATAGTGGGGCCCCTAAACTGGAAATAAATTTCCTATAGTATGTATTCGTAAAGCCATCTGGCCCTGGACTTTTTCCTATTGACAGGGTCGATATTGCTCCATTTAATTCCTCAATAGTGATTGGTCGATCTATTTCCTCGATTGCCGCGGGCGGCAGTGAAGGCAACGCCGAGTCTTCAATATAGTCTCGGATCCCCGCCATTAACTGTTCCTCCACAGCACTCGACGACACAGATTGGATATTATATAAAGCCTCATAAAATCTATGGAATTCTGCCGCTATGGCTTGAGTTTCCATTTTGAACTATTAAATTATGAACATGCCTGGAGTCCTGCTGTTTTTTAAGCTGTCTGGATAATAACCGACCACATTTATTTCCTTGTTCATAGAACCGGTGTGCATAATATCTGTACTTATTTTTAGTTTTGCTGTCCAGACACTGTGCCAAATTACTTTGTAGGGTCTCCAATTGGTGAGCATCTACCGGGTCCAGATTTCTCTTATGTTTAATCTCTAGAAAATTAATCTTTTCCAATAGATCTGTTATCTTTTTGTTTTTCTTTTTTAATCTGGAACCATGTGCTATTCACCCCTAATCACTGATTTGTGGGCTTCCCAGACAGCTTGTTCAGACACTTCGCCCGGCGTGTTCATTTCAAAATATGTTTTCATTCTAATTGATAATGCCTCCACTATGCTATTATCATCCAACAATGCTTCATTTAACCGCCAAGTCCATTCCACGTGTCCCGCAAAGACTGGGAGGAGGGTCACAGTTATAGGAGCATGGTCTGAAATTGTTATTGATTCTATAGTACACGAGCAGATCTTTTCCAGGTAGAACTGATCCACAAAGAAAAGGTCCAGGCGGGAATAGGTACCATGTGTTTTAGAATAGTAGCTATAGTTCTTTATCCCTTTGTTTACAAAAGTTTATTGGAAAAAAGCATAAGGCAGCTACAGAGTACACATGATACAAAGGATCAACAGTAATACAGCTGTGGTACATGTAGTTCAACTTAAAAAGAAGAGGTACAACAGTATTGTAAAGGAATTTCTAATGAAGAATACCGAAAAGGGCATAGAAGAGCATTTACCGATATAACTCTACATAAAAAAGGAAGGTAGATTGGAGATGGGTGGGATGATTCTGGTATGATGAGGAAAGTTTAAGATTAATGTTGCGTGATGTTCCAGTAGGACCATTTTGAATCATAAGTTTGGATGCTATCATTTAAGGTGTGAAAGATTTTTTCAGAAATTTTAATAGTGTCCATTCTAGAAAGCACCTGTGACCAGATAAGATTAGTGGACCTCCAATTGAGGGCTATCATCCATTGTATAGAACTGCATAAAGAATGGAACAATCTGAGGCATGGTCTAGGAATATCAGGTATATCAGAAAATAATAAACATGTTTGAGGTGTAAGGGTGATCCTGTGTTTGAGGATTGCTCGAATCTATCAGCAGCCATCTGCCAGATCCGAGCTAGGAGAGGGCAGTTCCAAAATGTATGCAAGATGGTACCCTGTTCCAAACAACCTCTGAAACAGTTAGGGGAGACTGAGGGATAAAATTTGTGGAGTCTAGAGGGAGACAGGTACCATCTAGTAAATAATTTCACTGGGGTTTCTCTAAAAGAGATAGCCTTATTGCACTTAGGGAGGTTGTTATACATAGAACACCATGACTCCTCTGAAAAAGAACAGTTTAATTCGGTTTCCCAGTGAAGCATTGGAGTTGATTTTACTTCTAGTGAGGAGTTATTGAGAAAATGATAGAATCTGGAAATCAAGCCCTTGTCCCTAGGAGAGGATATACAAATCTTTTCAAATAAGGTATTAGAGAGGAGAGTGTTTAAAGAATAATGTTTTGCATAGAATGATCTAATCAGTTGATAGCGATCATGTTCAGAATTTGGGAGGTTATATTTTAACTGGAGTGTGCTAAAAGGAGTGAATTCCCATTTGGTTTGAAGTGATTTTAAAGTGGTTAGATTATTCCTCTCCCAGAGAGAAAATAGTGATCTGCTGTTGTATGCCAAGTCCAGTCTGTTATCCCCTAGAAAGGAGGCCAGCGGGGGAGTGGCGGAGGTGACGTCATATGTACTTCTGATCTTGTGCCAGATTTGTAGAAATTGGGCTACTATCGTGTTGTGTTTAAGGAGGTTGCGGGGCAAAATAGAGTTCGACCATAGAATCCCCTGTAGGTGAAATGGGAGAATAGATGTGGACTCAAATCTTTTCCAGGGTATGTCCTGGTTAGGGGAGAACCACTGGCATAGCTGATTGAGTCTTGCAGCTAAGAAATAGTGCCAAAGGTTTGGGAATCCCAGCCCACCCCTAGACTGCGGCCTATGTAACAAAGCATAGCTAAATCTTGATTTTTTTTCTGCCCAAATAAACTTGTTAAGTAACCTCTGGATAGAATCCAATCTAGATTTTGATATGTTAATGGGAAGGGCACGGAAATAGTATAACAGTTTGGGGATGATGATCATCTTTACAGCACAAATTCTGCCGAGGAATGAGATATGGAGGGAGGACCATGATTTAAGGATTGAGCTAATTTGTGTGAATAGGGGAGGGTAGTTGGTTTTATATAGGGATTTGTAGCATGATGTAATGTGAATACCCAGGTATTTAAAGGAAAGAGGGCACCAGATGAACTGGAAATTGTTTTGTAAAAGGTTCTGCAGGTTTAGGGGAAGGTTGACTGGCATAGCTGAGCATTTGTTTATATTAATCTTAAGGCCCGAGACATCATGAAATATATTAAGAACTTTAAGTAGGGTGGGAATAGATGTGAGGGGTTCAGTAAGGAAGATAAGGGCATCATCTGCATAAAGGCTGATCTTGAATTCCTCTTGAATGATTGTGTATCCCTTAATGTCGGAGTTATTCCTAATGGCGTGAGCAAGGGGTTCTATCGCTAACGCGAAAAGAAGAGGGGAAAGTGGGCAGCCCTGTCTAGTTCCCCTACCCAGGGGGAAGAATTCTGAATTATTTCCTGGAATTTTGAGGTGAGTGGTATAGGGCATTAAAGCCTTGTATGACATTTTCTGGGAGGCCAAATTTGGGGAGGAGAAGATTTAAATATGACCAGTCTACACTGTCAAAAGCCTTATGTATGTCTAGGCTGAGGAGACATGTCTGACATGAGTGCAAATTAGCATCTTGGATGATATTAGTAACCATCCTGATGTTGTCTACTATTTGACGGCCAGGTATAAAACCTGTTTGGTCAGGGTGCACCAGGGGTGAGATGACTTTTGCTAGTCTGTCAGCCAGAATCCTACCAAATATTTTAAGGTCGTTGTTGAGGACCGATATGGGGCGAAAGTTTTGGGGGAGGGAGTGGTCTTTATAGGGCTTAGGGAGAAGGGATAGATTAGCAAGGAGCATTTCCTCTGGAAAATAATTGCCCTCCAGGATATAGTTAAATAGTCTAGAAAGACTAGGGGCTAGCAAAGGGGCAAATTTCTTGTAGTAAAGGGATGAATACCCATCTGGGCCAGGGGCTGTGGAATTTTTAAGAGATTTGATTATTGAAATGACCTCTGCCTCGGTACAGGGTTTCTTAAGAGAGTCAATCTGCAGTTGGTTTAGTGAGGGAAGATGCAGGCTGTCCAGCCAAGCTAGGGAAGTCCCATCTGGGCGGCCTTTGGGACTGGACAATAGTTCTTTATAGAAAGATGTGAATATCTTTAGTACCTCTTTGGGGTGTGTAGCTAGATTTCCTCTATGATCTCTGAGTTTGTATATGTGGGTGGGTCTGTTGTCTTGGTTGAGTTTTCTAGCAAAAGCGGCAGAGGGAGAGTTACAATGTAGTAGAAATTTTGCTTTCGAAAATCTAAGGGATCTTTCAGTATTTGCGGAGAGGATGAGATCAAGAGCTTCTCTTTTAGATTTTATTTGAGAGGTAAGTTCTTGAGATGGGGAGTGTTGTAGCTGGTTGTATAGGCGCTCCAGATCTTTTGTTAGGCATTTGATATCTGTAAGTCTCTCTTTATTTTTAGAGGCGGCTAAATTGATTATGTGGCTGCGAATGACAGCCTTATGTGCAACCCACAGAGTGGTGGGAGGGGTCTCAATATTAGTGTTATCAATAAAGTAGTTCTCTATGTGGGCGGACATTAATTGAATATTGGAGATGTTGGTAAGTAGAGAGTCGTTGAGACGCCAATTAAAGGGGGAGGGGGAGAGGCCTATAGCAGAGGTTTTAAGGGATGTTATGTTGTGGTCAGACCATGGGCATGGGTGTATATGGGCCCGGGAGGAATTTGCCAGGATGATGGGGGTACAGAAAATATAGTCCAGCCTGGCATAACAATCATGGGGATGAGAATAATGTGTGAATGCTTTAACCCCTGTGTTGTGGGCCCTCCAAGAGTCTACAAGTTGTAGTTTATTAATGGAGCGGTTAATGGACTTGGAAAAGGCCTTAGAAGAAGGGGTGACTCTACTCCTATCAAGGGCAGGGTGGGCCGCAAGATTGAAATCTCCTCCCACGACCATATGTGGGGAGTTATATCGATCCAGGGTCTCAAAAAATTGAGAGAAAAAAATTGACTGTGAGTCGTTTGGAGCGTACACTGAGGCAATGGTAATTGCTCGATTGTTTATGGTACCTTTAAGAATGATGTATCGACTCTCCGCGTCTTTAAAGACAGACTGTATATCAAAGATAATGGAGTTGCGTACAAAAATTGCAACTCCACGGGTCTTGTTGGTGAATGTAGTATAGTGATATTGGTTGAAGGTTCTATCAAAATAGTTAGGGGGGTTGGAGGATGCAAAATGTGTTTCTTGTAGCAAGATGATGTCTGCGCCCAGTCTTTTATAGTGGTTGAAAGCTTTTTTCCGCTTATGTGGTGAGTTGAAGCCCTGGACATTATGGGAAATTATTCTAAGATCCGTCATTTTTTAAAAATAAGAGGATATGATTGGGGGAGGTGGACCATGGAGGTTGATAGTATTGAGTAGGGGACCAACGATGGGGAGGCTACGCCATATAGCATTGAATAGAGCTGCTTCATGAGGGATAGAACACTTAATAATATCAGTTGAAATAGAAAACGCATAAGTGTACCATGTAATGAGAACAAAATATAACAATATAGCTGTGCTAAATTTAGGTAGCATAGTTGTATGTATCTTGGTGAATACTGATTTCCAATTTTTTTATAAACCCAGTAACTAGCCATATTGGCTGTGTGAACTGAAAAATTCAAAATGACAAGTAGGAATATAGGGACAAGGGGAAACTTGTCACGAAATTCAAAAGGAGAACCTTGAGGACAAAACGTGTCCTCGACCCGCATACCTGGTCAGGTGCTTCACCATAAAAATGGAGCAGCAGCAAACCACAGCAGCAGGAGGGGGGTCAATCCAGCGACAACGGATGCTTCAGGCATATAAAATACACATATGAAAAACAAATAACAGTAATGTGCATGGAGCTAGAACAACAAGTTAGTTGGCAGCAATGGTAATAATGAAATATATTGAGTAGATGAATCAGAGACAGAAAAAAAATAAAAAATAAAAATAAAAAAAAGGGGGAGGATGCCACAGCAGCGAAGTGTTCCGATGCCTAGGTTAGGCACTTATTTCCATGGTAGCACCAGGATGTGTTATACGTTCAGCTTAGAATATATATGAACAACACTGAGCTCCAGCCTGGGTGTTAGGAGCAAATAACAATAACCGGAACATAGTACCTTTTGTAATGAGTGAGGATAGCTGTGAGACAATGGATCAGGTACTGTCCATTTTTAGGATTGCAGGAAGATTATGTTCATGAGGTCAATAACTGACCTAAAGACAGGAAGAGAAAGGAAGCAGAGAGAGAGAAAAAAAAAAAAAAGGACAGATCCACAAAAACCACCAAATATCTTTTAGGCGAGCGTTCAAGCTGCTTGGTCTTGGAAAGCGTGGTGTAGCCTTCTCTGGTCTCTCTGGCTACGACGGGTAGAGGGTGTGGCCCATATAGGAGAGGGCCTAGGGGTGGCGGGAGGACGATTAGGAGATTGCTGCTGCAACAGACCCAGCTTTACCAAAAGTTCCTTGCCCTCTATTACGTTGTACACTGTGTACGTTGTGCCATTGTGAGGTATTGATAACTTAAAGGGGAAACCCCAGCGGTATCTGATTCTTGCGGTTTGTAAGATATTAGTAACCTCCTTCATCCTGCGTCTCCTATCCAATGTGGCAGGGGAGATGTCAGGGTAGATTTGCAATCTTTTCCCCTCCAGGGAGATATTCGGAGTGTTTCTGGATGCATGCATGATATCCTCTTTGACAAGGAAGTCCTTCATACACATTATTATGTCCCTGAGGGGTTTGTCAGGTGTGGGTTTGGGATGGAGAGCTCTATGAATCCTGTCAGTTCTTTATAGTTCTTTATCCCATTATGTGTTACACGCCATCCATCCACTAAGTGAAAGGAGCGCAAGAGCAGTTTTATATATTTTAGGGCTTTAAAGGATATAGGAGTTTTACCTGTTGATATGTATCTTGCCCTATTTACTCTGCGGAAACTTGGGCCTTAGCTGTTGGTGGTACCAGAACACTGAATGATAAACAAGATGCCTGAATCGCCGTACCAGAACACTGTAAGCCCTCACAGTTACTCTTGGTGGGCGCTGGAATGGGCCCTGATGTGAAATATTATAACAAAAAATTTAATTACGCTCCCCTGTTAAACAGGGGCAGAAAAATTGGGCCTTAGGCAGTGGTCGTGGTACCACAACACTGCAACCCCTCACAGATACTCTTTTTGAGTACAGGAACGAGCCCTGTTGTGAAATATTTGATCAAAATTTATAATTACACGCCCCTGTTAAACAGGGGCAGAAAAATTGGTGGTGGTGCACTGAACCGAAAATATTCTTAGAAGCTATCATCATGAAGATTGAGGAGGAATACGATAGTCACTCAGCATAATAGGATAGTCACTCAGAATAGGCTGTCATCAAGGGATCCCACATCCATAGAAAAATCAATCGGTTACATCAGCATCAGGTGCTTGGTAGCTGGTGATGCAAGACTGATTCATTTTTATGAATGTGAGCCAATCAACAGAGTCTGTGGACAGGCGCACTCTGTGATCGGTTACAAAGCCTCCAGCAGCACTGAATGTGCGTTCAGAAAGAATGCTGGATGCAGGACAGGCAAGTAGCTCAATTGCATATTGAGCAAGCTCTGGCCAGTGGTCCATCCTCAAGACCCAGTAACCCAGTGAATGTTCTGTTGGAAAGGTCTCCAAGTCTGATCTTGCCTCTAGATATTCCTGCATCATGTAATTTACACGCTGGTGATGGTTGCTGGAACCGATCAGACCTTGGCGCTGAGGGCTGAAGAATTGTCTGAAGGCATCAGTCAGCCGGCCACCTTCTCCACCGCTCTTTCTGTGACTGAACGAAGCCTCAGCAACACGTTGTCCAGCACCAGGAAATTGTAACCTTCCAGGCTCTGGAAACGCATTGCACAAACCTTTCTGCAAGGCCTCCCGCAGATGTTTCATCCTCTGCTCCCTCTGCGAAGGCTGGATAAGTTCTGCAACCTTACCCTTGTAACATGGATCAAGAAGGGTTGCCAGCCAGTAATGATCTCTCTCCTTGATACCACAAATCCTAGAGTCCTTTCGCAGGCTTTGCAGGATCAGGGAGGCCATGCAGCGTAAGTTTGCAGAGGCATTCGATCCTGAGTCCTCTGGGTCACTAAGGATCACATGATCCGCAACCACCTCCTCCCAGCCACGTACAACTCCATGGGTTTCTGGGGACTGAAAACAATCTCTTGAAGACTGCTGCTGATGCTGAGTGTTATCCTCCACCTCCATGCTGACACAATCCTTCTCCTCCTCCTCCTTCTCCTCTTCTTCCTGTGTTATCGGCGGGCCCGCTGGAATTCTATCTGTATAAATGGGGCCTTGAGAGGTAAGAATGTCCTCCTCTTCCTCCCGCTGTTCTTCCTCAAGTGTCCTGTCCATTATTCCATGAAGCGTGTGCTCCAACAGGAAGACAAGAGGGATAGTATCACTGATGCATGCA
Source organism: Rana muscosa (assembly GCA_029206835.1). Taxonomy (NCBI): domain Eukaryota; kingdom Metazoa; phylum Chordata; class Amphibia; order Anura; family Ranidae; genus Rana; species Rana muscosa. The sequence continues at coordinate 254,822,799 of CM055127.1, read as the reverse complement.
CTGTCACTGCTCACCATTCTCGTGGCCTCCTCAAATGGTGACAGGACAGTGCATGCATCCTTGATCAGTAGCCACTGGCGTGGCGAAAAGAAGCCAAGCTCCCCTGACCCTGTCCTGGTGCCATACTCACACAGGAACTCATTGATGGCCCTCTGCTGCATGTGCAGCTGCTGCAGCATTGCCAAAGTTGAGTTCCACCTGGTGGGCATGTCACAAATGAGGCGGTTCTTGGGCAGGTTGCATTCCTTTTTGAAGGTCAGCCAGCCGAACACTGGCATTATATGACTGGCGGAAATGACCACAAACTTTCCTGGCCTGCCTCAGGAGATCCTGTAAGCCTGGGTACCTGCTCAAGAACCGCTGCACCACCAAATTCAGGGCATGAGCTAAACAGGGAACATGGGTCAAGTGTCCCTGTTGGAGGGCGGAGAGGAGGTTAGTGCCATTGTCGCATACAACCATTCCTGGCTGAAGCTGGCGTGGCGTCAAACACCTATGAGCCTGCCCCTGCAGAGCTGACAGAATCTCTGCCCCAGTGTGGCTTCTCTCCCATAAGCAGACCAACTCAAGCACCGCATGGCATCTTTTTGCCTGAGTGCTTGTGTAGCCCCTTGAATGCCTACGGAGCACTGCTGGTTCAGAGGACAAATCTGCACAGGAAGAGGCCATAGAGGAAGAAGAAGAGGAGGGGGTGGAGGAGAGAGGTGTTGCAGAATCACCACTCCCAGCATTTTGGAGGCAAGCTCCAACATTACTGCAACAAAAAAAACCCTGGGGCAGGATAAGAAAGAAGCACCCCCAGGATAAAGGAGCCACAGGCGGACCACGCCGCATATGCAAAATGGTTTATTAATAGAAAAAAGACAGTAGACACAATAAATGATGTTCAAAACCCTCCACCAACACCCAGAATATATTAAAATAAATGAGACAACGTTGTCAAATTTAAAAACAAACAGCTACATGGGGATGCATGCAGTAATACTCAAACAGAGCAGTTGGCTGGACTTATTGTCCAGTCGATTGCACTGTGTGTTGTATGGTAAAAAAACGTAGATCTGACCAGACCCCTAAGTGGGCATACAGAGTAAGGTAAAGTGGATAGGTACTGTAGCTCAGAGGCTATGGGAGTAGTGGCATATAGAAAAATAAACAGCAAATATGGAAAGATGTCTTCAGTGAAAGGCTGTAGATTGCAACCAGATCATAGAGTGGATCAATGCACATATGGAGCTGGGATTAAGGCAGTTGTAGCGCTTCCCCCAGCTAAGAGAGCCGCTGGTTTGATTTTTTCGGGCCCCTGTGTACAGCTCCGCCAACCCCCGGCAATCTACTCAACCCAGGCACAGTTAGTCTGGGGGGGGGGGGGGGGTGTTACCTATCACAATCTATACCTGATAGTACACACACTCCGAATATATTAAATGGTAAGCACTATGTGCAATGATAACACACTGATAACAAGTGATAAAGTATAACTGTTTTACTCTTGGTTAAAAGGCATATGTTGAAACATAACACATAACCTGCTTACAGAGCCCTGCAGCAATAGATATAGTACACACTAATAACGCAGCGCGGTCATACACCACGTGCAGCTATTAGTATCTATGCGCCCTGTGGCGCACTAAACAATATTCTCCCCCCGGTCAGGCCTGACACAGATTTAACTTAGTCCTTAGAATAACACTTTCTTTGCATGTAACTTGAACAGTGGTGCACATACAGGAAACAACACTTGTAATCCACAGAGTAGGCAATCAAAAAGAACAGTTCATTGGAGATCACTCAACTCAGTTCCGCTACTAGTCTCCAGTAGAATAGCAAATAAAGGCCGGTGGGCCAAGGCAGTCTCTAGGCCTAACAACAGTACAGCCTATTGGATTGAGCAGGTGCTCGCTCACCACTCCGGACGCAATCCCAGTCCGGGACTTCCACCACTGTGTCTCCGCACACAGCGTCTGAACGATCGGGTCCCCGATCCAACGAATGTTGGCAACTTAAAGAAAGTCAGATGCCACCCAGGCTCGCAGTGGGGTGGAAGGCTCTTTGGAAGTTGTGCCAGGCCCCAGGCTTCAGGCCTGATACTCCAGCAGATCCGCACAGGAAGACCGGTTGATAGCCGCGCGGTGTCCAAAGAGGCTGGGCCTAGCCTCACCTCCTCCTTTTATCCCCCCTCCCACAAGTCTCTGCAGTGGCAACAATGCACCCTGGGTGCCAAACGGGGTTCTGGGAAATGCAGTCCATAGAGTCCCAAAGGAGACCCCGCTACACACTCCCCCCACTTGAACTCTTTGGTCCCCAAAGATAACTCTCAACATACACTACGTACAATCCTAGACAACGCTGTGTAAGATCCCGGCAGAGGGAACTCCCACCAAAACTGAGGGGTAGAATTCCCTTGCCCACAGGTCCCACTGTCATGAGTGGCCTGCCTAACTGTGCCAGGGGATGAGTTGGGGTTGCCCTCCACCAAATGAACAGTGGAGGGAACTGGATGCTCTGCACCCCTCCTTGCAGTGACCACAGTTTCTTCTGAGCTCTTTCCCATTTGTGGGTGAGTCAACTTCTTAGGAGGCCTTATAACTCTTCTGGCTCTTTGCTCTCTTCGAACTTCTGGCTGAGACACTACAGGCTCCCCTTCTGGAGCAGACTTGAGTGATTCTGCTGGTTCTGAAACACTTGGTTCAGGAGCCGGGAGGTACATAGAGTCTCTTGAGTCCTCCTCTGAGTATGTGTCACAGGCATCTTCCCAGTAATCTGACAAAGGACTGGATGGAATGAACTCAGTAGCTTCTGCATTCAGTGTTCTGTCTATAGTGTCTTCAGTAGGGGCAAGATCTATAGCAGAAGTTCCTGGAGTCTGGGAAGGCCATAACCAATCAAGTTTCTGTCTCTCATCTTCACTTAGTTCAGAGGTCTCTACATCTTCATTTCGAGAGGACTGGGACCGAGTGTTTGGCCTGGGAGTATCCAGAATGGAGACTGGGTCTGGGGAGTCCCTCACAGGAGGTATCCGAACTGCTTCGGCAAGTGGGAGTAGGTGGTTCCGGTGCCAGGTCTTCAGTGGGCCCACCTTCCCTTCGGGCTTCAACTTATAGACAGGTAGGCCCGGCAGCTTCTTACTAATGACATAGGGTTCAGGTCTCCATCTGTCTGCAAGCTTGTGTTTTCCAGGGACCCCCAGGTTCCGTAGCAGAACTCAGTCTCCAGGTTGCAGGTCCTGGATCCGAATCTTCAAGTCAAAGTTTCTCTTGTTGCGGGCCCCCCTTTGGTCTGAAGCCGCTTGGGCCTGCTCATAAGCCATCTTCAAGCTGTGTCTGAGTCTGTCCACATATCCCTTGTGAGAGGTGGCTGAGGAATGATCTATGGAGGTGCCAAAGGCCAGGTCCACAGATAACCTTGCTTCTCTTCCGAACAAGAGGCGGTAGGGGGAGTAGCCCGTAGCATCACTTGTGGTACTACTGTAAGCGTGCACTATAGCCGCTATGTGCTTGCTCCAATGCTGTTTCTTCTCGCTATTCAAGGGTCCCAACATATTGAGCAGAGTTCGGTTGAACCTCTCCGGCTGAGCATCCCCTTATGGGTGGTAAGGAGAGGTTCGGGTCTTCTTGATCCCCAAGGAATCCAGGAGCTTCCGGATCAGCCGACTTTCAAAGTCCCTCCCTTGATCCGAGTGAAGTCGCTGCGGTAGCCCATAGTGGACGAAATACTTCTCCATAAGTACCTTGGCCACAGTGGAAGCCTTCGGGTCTTTGGTTGGGGTGGCCTGGGCATAATGGGTGAAATGATCGGTTATCACCAGAACATTTCCTAGTCCACTCAGGTCGGGTTCGAGGCAGAGAAAATCAATGCATACCAAATCCAGCGGGCCTTGACTTTGTAAATGGCCCATTGGGGCAGCTTGATGGGGTAAAGTCTTCCTCTGGATGCAGCGTGCACATGAATGGCAGTATTCCTCTACTTCAGCCCTCCTGCAGGGCCAAAAGAACCGGCTCCTAACAAGTTGGAAGGTTCTTTCAGCCCCTAGGTGTCCATGATTGTCATGCAGGGCGACCAGGACAGTCTCTGTGTTTCTTGGGAAGAAAGAATTGCCACTTATCTTCCAAGTCATCAGAGGGGCCCCTTCGGTAGACCACCCCCTGATGCACCTGTAACCTGTCCCACTCCTTCCTCAACAGGCGAGCTTCCTTTGAAGGATGGCGCAGGAGTCTACTCGGATCCTGATTCTCCAGGGCCTCCAGGACCAATCTCCCCATGGGATCTTCCAATTGGTCACATCTCAACTCCTTCTTTGACAGTTTATCTTCTTCCAACTGGGTTACTCCACAGTATTGCTTGGGAACTCCTACCATGGTAACCCCTATCTCTTCTGCCCTTGAGCCTCCTCTGGCTTGAAGTTCAGCCCCTTGACAAAGGGCCCGTACCCCGTCAGGTGCCACTTGGGTCCAATCTTCTGTATCACCGGTGGGGGCATGAGATCTTCTAGACAGGGCTTTTGCGTCTCGATTCCCTGCCCCCGGCCTGTACTTCAGGCTGAAATTTAACCCAGACAGTGCAGCCAACCACCTATGTCCTGTGGCATCCAGCTTTGCTGTGGTGAAGAGATAAGTAAGGGGGTTGTTGTCGGTCTTCACAGTGAACACGGCCCCATACAGGTAGTCCTTGAGTTTATCAACCACCGCCCACTTAAGGGCCAGGAAAGATAAAGTTTATAGAGCTAACACAGAAAACGGTTTGTATGTGAGGCAGCACCTACATCCATGTAGAGAAATTTTTACAGAAACCTCATGAATGGGGGGGTGCGTGGGACTATATCGGTGCTTGTACAAATTATACCAATTAATAGAATAGATAAGGAGAAAAGGTTTGTAAAAAGTAACAAATTTATTCATAAATTACAAGACATTTAAAAACAGGAATTGAGGATGAGTACAACGCAGTGCACTCTATCCTTGTAAGTCACCAACGTAACGGTCCTACATGTTTTGCCTGATCTAGGCTTCTTCAGGGACGTTTGGAGACTTTATTTTAATCTAAGAAATTATATAAACAGTTCATGATTGTATATTTTTAAACATGTAAATTGCATTGAAAAGAAAATAATTATTTGAATAAAATACATCGTGCATTGCTGAAAAAGTATATATAGAGCAATACCTCTGAGATCCTGATCGCCCTTAGAACCATAGAAGTGTCCCTGTGAAAGATCAAATGTACTGGGAACACTATATGAAGTAACAGGCATCTGCATTGAACAGTGTCCGGGTTCAAATCAGCCCGTGCATAAAATCCAGAAAGTCCAATTGGGGATATTAGATTAGCACCTAGGCTGGAGGGGGGGGGGGGGAAGAAAGAAAAAAACCTTTAAAAGGACTTTGTCAAAAGATGTGTCTGCGAGCAGACCTAATATTAGTAGTTCAATATAGCAAGAGATGATTTCATGGACTTACATATTGGTTTGGCAATAGGTGCATGTTCTGGGAGCCTGAGAACCACAGCACAGAGGATAACAGGCACACGAAACGACCCCACATTAAATATGTTCTATATCTATGAATGACACAGAAGGCAAAAAGGGGGGGTGGAAAAAGGAATCAGCTATAGCTAAGAATGGAGACACCGCAAGGTTCAACAATAATATAGTGGGCCCTGCAGCCCATTCAAAATAGAGCGTTTACCTTAATGCTACTTCAAAGAGCCTCTAGTTGTTCATTGCAGAGATGCATCTGAAGGCTTGAACCAAGCCATCAAACTCTATCTGATCTGTATGAACAGAGACTAGATAGTGATATAAATAAAAAACAGGCCGGAGTATTGGGCTTGATGCTGTAAGTATAGGTACATACCAGCTTACTCTGTGTGGTTAGCGCGGCTCCCAGAAAGGATCCCATGGCGGTGTCATTACCAGTATGGGTCCTATTAATATCCCTGGTATGCAATTGAGTGGCGGCGCCGCGTATGACGTAATGACGTCTGCGGCGTACTACGGGCGCTGGGTAGTGACGTGGAGATGGAAAAAATTGCCTGCTGACAGAAGAGAGATCGCATGCGTGGAGAGGGCCTCAGATGAAAAAACAGTGCGTGCGACAACGTCGCCATGAAGGCGACATACGTGCTGCCGACGCTGTCCCAGTGCGCGTGATCGTCTCCAGCAGGACTAGGTTACGAATACGGAAATCATAACACCCGTGCCTCCGCGTGGGTTCAGCAGCAATGTTGCTTACTGATGGTTGCCCCCTAGCGCCCGTGATGGACCCCTGTAAAAAATCACAAGCTGGTGAACCCAAACACTGCAAGCGCAGATGTCAGTAGATGCAATAAATACCGTGGAACTAACAAATTGTGCTAAATAGCACAAATGTGTAAAAAAGTGAAAAGGTGAAAAATAAAAAATAATAGAGTGAAAAGAAAATAAAATGGGGAAAGGGAAAAGAGGGAGAAGGGGAAAGAAAAAAATTATTGCACAAAAAAAAAAAAAAGGGAGGAAAATGTTGTTGGATAAATTTAGAAGTATAAAATCCTGTGATGTCAGGACGTATACACATAAGGCATACAGGAAGAGAGAAGTATTTCTTATGGTTCTCAAAAGAATGCATCAATACAATTACATTAAAGAAAAACAGAAAATAATAAATTTCTTAAGCTAATAGTATTAAATATCTTCATACTTCCGATATTCATATCTGTATTTCTGAGAACAAATGGGATTATAGTGAAGATGTTAATCGTGTATCCCTGGTGACAAATAGCTCTCCTGTGGAGGAGATAGCCAAAATGTGGCCCTCGGTGAAGGGGAGATATGGGAAAGGGGCCGGGAAAGGAGGGGAGGGAAGGGAAATGGGGGGGCCCCCATGATGGCTCACCCAGAGATATGTCTCACAATGTAAGACAGGGAAAGGGCAAATGAAGACAAGAGGGGTCCGCAGGAGTTTACCAGAGAGCCCAGATCCAAGCTCATCATACTGCTTGATAATTGTTACAGAAAGGGTTTGTAACTGATACCTTCATTTAGGCCCGAGTATTTAATGGCTTGGAGGCGATAGATCCATTTTGCCTCAATTTGAAGCAAGCGTCGATCAACATCTCCACCTCCCTCATTAGAAGAAATGTGTTCCAAGGCAAAAAAGCCTATCATTTTGAGATTGTGGTTGTGGAAAAGGCCCATGTGGTGACTGATGTGTGTTTGCATCAGATTTTGGAAATCGCAGATACGTGATCCCGAATCCTACAGAAAAAAATCCTTTTTGTTTTACCTATATAAAATGCCCCGCAGCTGCATTTCATAAGATAAATAATTCCTGTTGTCTGGCAGGTAACTCTACATTTGGGTGCCCAATCATCTCCATTGGGTAAATTGATGTTAGAACCTTTTAATATGTAGCGGCAGAAGTTACATTTCCTGCATGGGTAAGTGCCTGTCTTAGTGGGCTTGGGAATAGTGTCAGCAGCATAGTGACTGGATAATGTGGTGTCTCGAATAGAACGCAAACGTTTGTATGTTATCTCCGGGTAAGGTTTAATGTATCTGCTGACCCTTTCGTCAGAGGTCAACAGATACCAAAACTTACTGAAGATTTTTTTGATGGACCCATGTTGTCGATTATATCTTGTGATGATTCAAGTTGAATCAGACTTCTTTTTTTCTTTGGTGTTGTGGATCAAAGTGTTCATGTCCAAATTCTTTACTTTGTTGAAAGCCTTTCTTAAGCATGTCTTGGTGTATCCTCTAGATTTCAAGCGTGCATAGAGTTTATTGGATTCTCGTTGGAAATCCATTTCTTCAGAACAATTGCGCTTGAGTCTGAGATACTGACTGTATGGAATGCTGGAGATAAGCGACCTGGGGTGGGAACTTGTGGCATAGTAGCTATAGTAGCTATCACTATATATTTCGCTTTGAAGATATTGTTTAAATTCTTTGACAAAATACTCGTATTAATCATAAATATAAATCTTCCTTTGATTTATATAATATAGTGTTTTTTCTTTTCAATTTTTCTTAAACGTGTTTTATTTACTTTTTTCACTCAACAGTACCCAATATGGGACGATGAGAACATTGTGACTATAGAATTGGTGACCCGGAGAGATGACGGGATAATGTGGTAAGGAGTGGGAGGGATTCGTGGAGGGTGTCAGAAAATCCAGATCCAAGGATGAGGCATCTGAAGAAGATGCCACTAAAATCTTTTCGGGCCTACAAAGGTTGGTAGAGAAAAAAACTTGGTTATTCTGGCACAGGGACTTTTTTGAGCAATACATTGACAGTAAAATAGTCCCTTGGGGACTACGCATACAAATATTTCCAAACATCAAGAAAGTGGAAATGAACATCAAAGAAGCTTGGGAGGCCAACCTTCAATCTTGTTCAATCCAAATGATGCAGATTCTGTGCGGTCAATACAGTACAGATATTGAGAACATTGACATTGAAATTCGGGAATGGCAAGAGAGCCACAGCAATGTGGCCTCATACACAGGCTACACTGCCAGTGATCAAAAGTTAAAAGAACACTTAACTAAATACGCTACTACTCTAATTAAAACAAAAGAAGCTAAGCTTCTTTGGGACAAACTGGCATATGACAATGCCCAGGCCTATAAGTGGACCACACAAAGTCAACAACGCAATAGCAATCCCAAAAACAACTTTGAAGTTAGAAATTTTCCCATCATTAACTTAGACAGAAGGGAATCAGAATCCTCATCAGCTTCATCAGCTTCCTATGTTCCGATAGGTCGCCGTGTTGAAACCACAGATATCACTAAAAAAATTAAAAATGACACAGACAGCAGTTTACTAAGTGTTTCTAGGGCCCAGTTTCCCCTTAAAGATAAGCGTTGGCGCTCACAAAGAACACACAAAGGCAATACATCCACACTGAACACAATGAGAACATTAAACAACACTACAGTATCACTACTGTCCCCTTCAGTAGGAGTTAATTTGGGTTCTACACCAGCAGCTCCACTAGCACACGTATCACCCACGGATCTCGCTACACAGGGGCCCATTAGTACATCCGACATACGCACAGCACCCATTTTTTCTACTGATAAAAAAGTCACTGCGGCCACGACACGCACCTCACAACATGATTTAAAATAAACAGTCCCGACCCCAATGACAATGATGGCCGGGACAATAATGACATTGTCAACTTATCATCTTACTCTTTATTCAAAAATCAAGAAGAGGTGCTACGATTAGGTCTCACTTTTTGCCCAGATGGTGAAGCAGACAAATTCGAACTAATCAAAGACTTGCATTTGTTTGCAAGACACCTTATGTATAAAGTCCTATATGATGGCAAAGCTTCTACAGCCTATCCCACTTCCAATGATAACTCTGTTTTGCAAAACGTTACTCTCCAGGAGCTCCAGGCCCTTCAGGACCTTATGGACCTTTGGGACGAGAGCAACCCTGAAGAAGAGGGTTGGACATTCTCAGTTCCAGGGGTTGTCCCCGGCGGTTCAATACAAACCAGATCCACCAAACCCATCTATGTTGCTCCCAAATCCTACAAGCCAAAGTCACGCTCATTCCCAGTCCTGCAGGGCAACCCCAATATTTGGGCGTTTGTCCTACAGGTTACAAAGGAGATCGAGGCCACCAATTGGAGATTGGGACCTCCCTCCAACCTCAAACCTGAATTGAAAACAGCTCTCAACACCATACGTAACAATGACGATATGGTTGTAAAACCGTCAGACAAAGGGGGGAATGTAGTTGTAATGAACAGATTGGGATATGAGAAAATGTGCTATGATATTATACAGAATAGAGACTGGTACAGACCTGTGCCCGCCTCTTTTATCTCATCAAGCATCAAAAAATACAAAAAAAAATTCTTACCCGGGCACATATATCAGGAGTTATTGATGTTAACACCTTTCAATTTCTCAACATAGAAAACCCTATCACACCCACCTTCTATGCACTTCTAAAAGTGCATAAGGGTATTGTACCACCTCCCATCATCTCGAGTTGCAGTTCACTAACAGAAAACGCAAATAGGATTATTGATGAATACCTTTACCCTCACGTGCGTAGTCTATTCTCGCACGTGAAAGATACCATTGAACTCCTTAAAATCACTGATGGATTATCGATACCACAGGGTGCATGGCTTGTGGCTACTCGATATTGAAGCACTTTACAATTCAATCCCACATCTTTTTGGGATACAAGTAGTACGCAGTTTTTTGAACGAACGCAACAAAGATTGTCGCAAATATAATAATTTCATAATTGAAATGCTAGAATTCATCCTCACTCACAACATCTTTCTTTTTAAACGCTCCCACTACCTCCAGGTGCAGGGGGTAGCTATGGGGGCAGGCTGTGCCCCCTCCTATGCGAACCTCTACCTGGGGGGGTGGGAACGTGATCTTTTTGCAAATGATGACTTGGAATTCAATCTTGACCACATACTCACATGGCATCGTTACATTGACGATGTCATGATGATTTGGGCAGGATCAAAAGATGAACTTGTGTGCTTCTTAGAGAACCTACAAATCAATACCTATAATCTAAATTTCACATATAACTTTAGCCAAAAGAGAATCACCTTTTTGGATATTGAACTTTTTGTAAATGAAAAAGGCACCCTATGCTCTACACTATACAGAAAGCCAACTGCTGGCAACACCTTGCTGCATGCCACAAGTTCGCACCCCAGGTCGCCTATCTCCAGCATTCCATACAGTCAGTATTTCAGACTCAAGCGCAATTGTTCTGAAGAAATGGATTTCCAACGAGAATCCAATAAACTCTAAGCACACTTGAAATCTAGAGGATACACCAAGACATGCTTAAGAAAGGCTTTCGACAAAGTAAAGAATTTGGACAGGAACACTTTGATCTACAGCACCAAAGAAAAAAAAGAAGTCTGATTCAACTAGAATCATCACAAGATATAATCGACAACATGGGTCCATCAAAAAAATCTTCAGTAAGTTTTGGTATCTGTTGGCCTCTGACGAAAGGGTCAGCAGATACATTAAACCTTACCCGGAGATAACATACAAAGGTTCGCGTTCTATTCGAGACACCACAGTATCCAGTCACTATACTGCTGACACTATTCCCAAGCCCACTATAACAGGTACTTACCCATGCGGGAAATGTAACTTCTGCCGCTACATATTAAAAGGTTCTAACATCAATTTACCCAATGGAGATGATTGGGCACCCAAATGTAGAGTTACCTGCCAGACAACAGGAATTATTTATCTTATGAAATGCAGCTGCGGGGCATTTTATATAGGTAAAACAAAAAGGATTTTTTTCTGTAGGATTCGGGATCACGTATCTGCAATTTCCAAAAAAACTGATGCAAACACCCATCAGTCGCCACATGGGCCTTTTCCACAACCACAATCTCAAAATGATAGGCTTTTTTTGCCTTGGAACACCTTTCTTCTAATGAGAGAGGTGGAGATGTTGATCGACGCTTGCTTCAAATTGAGGCGAAATGGATCTATCGCCTCCAAGCAACTAAATACCCCGGCCTAAATTAAGGTATCAGTTACAAACCCTTTCTGTAACAATTATCAAGCAGTATGATGAGCTTGGATCTGGGCTCTCTGGTAAACTCCTGCGGACCCCTCTTGTCTTCATTTGCCCTTTCCCTGTCTTACATTGTGAGACATATCTCTGGGTACACCTATGAGCCATCATGGGGGCCCCCCCATTTCCCTTCCCTCCCCTCCTTTCCCGGCCCCTTTCCCATATCTCCCCTTCACCGAGGGCCACATTTTGGCTATCTCCTCCACAGGAGAACTATTTGTCACCAGGGATACACGATTAACATCTTCACTATAATCCCATTTGTTCTCAGAAATAACAATATGAATATCGGAAGTATGAAGATATTTAATACTATTAGCTTAAGAAATTTATTATTTTCTGTTTTTCTTTAATGTAATTGTATTGATGAATTCTTTTGAGAACCATAAGCAATACTTCTCTCTTCCTGTATGCCTTATGTGTATACGTCCTGACATCACAGGATTTTATACTTCTAAATTTATCCAACAACATTTTCCTCCGTTTTTTTTTTTTTGCGCAATAATTTCTTTCTTTCCCCTTCTCCCTCTTTTCCCTTTCCCTTTCTCCCTCTTTTCCCTTTCTTCATTCCCTTTCCCCATTTTATTTTATTTTCACTCTATTATTTTTTATTTTTCACCTTTTCACTTTTTACACATTTGTGCTTTTTAGCACAATTTGTTAGTTCCACAGTATTTATTGCATCTACTGACATCTGTGCTTGCAGTGTTTGGGTTCACCAGCTTGTAATTTTTTACAGGGGTCCATCACGGGCGCTAGGGGGCAACCATCAGTAAGCAACATTGCTGCTGAACCCACGCGGAGGCACGGGTGTTATGATTGTCCGTATTCGTGACCTAGTCCTGCTGGAGACGATCACGCGCACTGGGACAGCGTCGGCAGCACGTATGTCGCCTCCATGGCGACGTTGCCGCGCGCACTGTTTTTCATCTGAGGCCCTCTCCACGCATGCGATCTCTCTTCTGTCAGCAGGCAATTTTTTCCATCTCCACGTCACTACCCAGTGCCCGTAGTACGTCATACGTGGCGCCGCCACTCAATTTCATACCAGGGATATTAATAGGACCCATGCTGGTAATGACACCGCCATGGGATCCTTTCTGGGAGCCGCGCTAACCACACAGAGCAAGCCCAATACTCCGGCCTGTTTTTTATTTATATCACTAACTAGTCTCTGTTCATACAGATCATATAGAGTTTGATGGCTTGGTTCAAGCCTTCAGATGCATCTCTGCAATGAACAACTAGAGGCTCTTTGAAGTAGCATTAAGGTAAACGCTCTATTTTGAATGGGCTGCAGGGCCCACTATATTATTGTTGAACCTTGCGGTGTCTCCATTCTTAGCTATATCTGATTCCTTTTTCCACCCCCCCTTTTTGCCTTCTGTGTCATTCATAGATATAGAACATATTTAATGTGGGGTCATTTTGTGTGCCTGTTATCCTCTGTGTTGTGGTTCTCAGGCTCCCAGAACATGCACCTATTGCTTAACCAATATGTAAGTCCATGAAATCATCTCTTGCTATATTGAACTACTAAATTTAGATCTGCTCGCAGACACATCTTTTGACAAAGTCCTTTAAAGGTTTTTTTCTTTCTTTTTCCCCCCCTCCAGCCTAGGTGCTAATCTAATATCCCCAATTGGACTTTCTGGATTTTATGCACGGGCTGATTTGAACCTGGACACTGTTCAATGCAGATGCCTTTTACTTCATATAGTGTTCCCAGTACATTTGATCTTTCACAGGGACACTTCTATGGTTGTAAGGGCGATCAGGATCTCAGAGGTATTGCTCTATATATACTTTTTCAGCAATGCACGATGTATTTTATTCAAGTAATTATTTTCTTTTCAATGCAATTTACATGTTTAAAAATATACAATCATGAACTGTTTATATAATTTCTTAGATTAAAATAAAGTTAAGGATAGAGTGCACTGCGTTGTACTCCTCCTCAATTCCTGTTTTTAAATGTCTTGTAATTTATGAATAAATTTGTTACTTTTTACAAACCTTTTCTCCTTATCTATTCTATTAATTGGTATAATTTGTACAAGCACCGATATAGTCCCACGCACCCCCCCATTCATGGGGTTTCTGTAAAATTAAGGGCCAGGAACTCTAACTTATGAGTGGGGTAGTTTCTTTCACAGGGGGTCAGGCTCCTGCTCACGTAAGCAACGGGTCGCTGCTGTCCTTCATGCTCCTGGTAGAGCACTCCTCCCAGACCCTCATGACTGGCATCTACATGGAGTTCATAAGGTCTCTTTGGGTCTGCGTAAGCCAAGACGGGGGCAGTGGTTAGGCTTTTCTTCAACATCTGGAAGGCCTCTTCACACTTCTGGGTCCACTGGTCTTTGACTGACTCTCCCGGCCTCCTGGGCCCTGAGTCATCCTCTTCCCCCTCTGTCTTGAGTAGTTCATTCAGTGGCCTGGCAATTCGGGCAAACCCCTCCACGAACCTTCTATAATAGGAACAGAACCCCAAAAAGGATCTGAGTTCTGTTACCGTGGTAGGCCGTGGCCATGAAGTAACTGCCTCCAACTTCTCGGGGTCTGTGGCCACCCCTTCTTCAGACACTATGTGTCCCAGATAGTTAACAGAAGATTGGTAGAACCGACACTTCTCGGGCGAAAGCTTGAGTCCCTCCTCACTGAGTCTTCTCAAGACTTTCTCCAGCCTCTCTTCATGTTCTTCCAAGGTCCTCCCAAAGACAATGACATCGTCTAAGTACACAAGGACCTCGATAAGGTTCATGTCCCCTACAGTCTTTTCCATAAGACGTTGGAAGGTGGCTGGGGCTCCTGACAGTCCCTGGGGCATTCGGTCAAATTCAAAGAATCCCACTGGGGTTATGAAGGCTGTCTTCTCCTTGTCCTTGCATAGGGATCAGATAGTATCCACTCTTGAGGTCCATAACGCTGAACCACTTGGCTCCAGACAAGCTCTGTAGGGCATCCTCTATCCTTGGAGTGGTGTACTGGTCAGGGATGATCCTCCTGTTGAGGGTCCTGTAGTCTATACACAACCTCAATGATCCATTCTTCTTTCTGACCACTACTATCGGGGAGGCATAGGGACTTCTCGACTCCCGGATCACACCAGTCCGCTTGAGTTCCCCGAGTTGTTCCCTCAGATCTTCCAGATCTGCTAGTGGGACTCGCCTGACCCTCTCCCTGAAGGGCCTGTCTTCTTGGAGGCGAATTTGGTGGGTGGCGCTCCTTTCACAACCCACATCAAACTCATCTTGGGAGAAGATCTTCTTCCACCTGGCCAACTGGGCCTTGGCTCTCTCTTTCCAAACCCTGGGCAGATTCGGGTTTTCCATGGAGAGCTTCTCCCAAACGTTCCCTTCTTCTCCTGTCTTCTCCACCTCTGACAAGGCAACCGGGGCAGCAGGGCTCACCTGGCCCAGTAACATCCTGGCAGGGATCTCCATGGGACCATCCGTAGTGTTCCTGACACTCACAGGGACCTTATAGTGGGCCTTCTTCAGAGCCCTCAGCGGGACTACTTCTGGGATTACTTCTAATCCCGAGTGTTCCTTTCTTGGGTTGGGTTCCAACATGACAAAGGGTCCAGGTTGCTCCCAAGTAAGCTCCACTGTGGCTCTGAGACAGGTTACTTAGTCGGGCTGCAACACTACCCCCTTCTTTTCAAGTCTCCAGACCTTCCCCACTCCCTCTTCCGGGGCCTTCTGCTCCAAGACTAATCGTTGGTAGGCTGTCTTCAAGATGGGGTGGATCTTGGTGGCTGCGGGGTCCTTCCTTCGTGCAAGAGGGGTCAGGAGTCTCCAGACTAGGTCTGTGTTCATCCCTATTATTAGGGAACTCTTGTTAGCTCCAGGCGGCCGGGGGCACACAACTGCCAGAGTGTCGAACACTTCAGCCTTCCCGGCCACAGAGGGGTCGAAGGTCAGTTTTATGGGCAGGTAGCCATCATAAGGGAAGCTCTGGGTCCCTATTCCCCATATTTCTAGCTCTTCTATCTTCTTGATGGGTAGGTGGCCTAAGTGTTTGTCATAAAAATCCCAGTATAACAGGGTCACCTGTGCCCCAGTAACCAAGATGGCTCTTGTGTAGACTCCCTCCACTTGAACGGGCACTATGGGGGATGGGCCTACCAGCTTCTCTGGATATGGCTTCAAAGGGGTTGCCTTTTGATCTTTGCATACTCCCTTCGGACTTCCTTTCTTCAAATTCCCTCTGGACTTGAGTCTTTCTTGGGCTCGGTATGCATTGATTTTCTTTCCCTTAATGGGTGTACAGTCCCGCTGAGGGACACTATACTCTTTTTCTGAGGTGTATTCCCGCTGTGGAATACTGTACTTCTTCTGAGGAGTTTTGTCCTCTGTTTTCCTGGGCTTCTCATTCAGTTTGGAGCTCACTGAAGATGATGGGCACCCGGTTGACTCCTTCACTGGGGCCCTCTGGAGTTTCCCGCTGCCTTACGGTTATCTGTTTTCTTTTTCTTGGGACTGGAACATACAGCTGCAATATGGCCAATTCCTCCACAGTTAAAACAGATCACATCCCCCCAATCTTGTAGGGGGGTGGGCACTGAAGCGTCCGAGAACAACTCCTTTTTTGGTCCCTCTTTTTCTGGAACCCTTGAGTCTTTTGCCATCAGAGAGGTCAGCATCTCTAACACCTGAGACATCTGTGATTTCATAGTGTCTACTTCTGAGTCTCTTTCTTTCGTCATCACTGAATTGACTATCACTGGTGCAGAAGAGGTATGTGCCTTGATCACTTGTTGATCCATCTGTAGAGACTCCTCATCTCTGATAATTTCATCAGATCAGAGTAAGTTAGTGACGTCCCCCCTCCCGAGGTTTTCAGGTGAAGCCAGACTGGATCCGAGTGCAACGCCCCCTTTAACACCTGCTTCATCCTTGCCGCAACTGTGTTTTGGGGCAACATCCCTTTTTTTAACACAATTTTGCAAAGAATCTTGTTCAGTCTTCTTACATACTCTGAAAGCTTCTCATTCGGCTGTTGGAAAGTATGTTTGAATTGGTACACTAGCTCTGTCACCTTTTCCAGCTGACCGAACTCCTCTTGTAGCATGGCTAAACAGTCCTGAGCCGTGCAATCAGTATTTCCAAACCGGAAGCATTTTACCGCTTCTGCTGCCGCGCCTTTCAAACTTTCTATCACGCGCTGTCTCCTCTGCGCTTCAGGCACCTCCCATGCCTCTACTGCTAGTAATGCCTGCTCAACCCAGGTATCGAAATCTTCTTCCCCTGCAGAGACAGGAAGCTTCCCTGAGAATGTCTTTAGCCTCCGGTAGCTAGCCTCTACATGTACCGTGTTCGTTCTCTGGCTCTTTGTTAGCAGATCCCCTAAAGCATTTATTAATTCTGGTGCTATGGTAGTGACCGGTGCCGCCAGATGCGTCGCCCTTTCTCTCCTTTCAGGTGAGACACGGGGTGTCCCTTGCGGTGATCCTGTTGGGGATGGCTCCGTCTTAACGGTTATTGCGTGCGCCAACTTATAAGTTCTATTGTCTGGCGTCCGCACACATTTGTGTTTAAAGGTCTCCGGCATTCCGTCACACCATTCTATCAGCGCGTACTGATACGAGATGTTTGGGTCTGACTTTATGTCCATCACTCACGGTGTATGATCTGGGGACAGTGACACCACAAGTTGCTCTACCATCTCTGTTGATCATTCCTCTCCTGGGAGGCTGATGACCACCGACTGATCTGGTTCTGCCTTAGCTGCTTCGCACCATGCTTTAACTTCTAACGGGTCCATGCCGGTACTTTTGGCGTGTTCACCTGCTGTATCAGGATCCTGGACTCGGAGCACCCACGTGTAGCGCTACCCCCAGCTAAGAGAGCCGCTGGTTTGATTTTTTCGGGCCCCTGTGTACAGCTCTGCCCACCCCCGGCAATCTACTCAACCCAGGCACAGTTAGTCTAGGGGGGGGGAGGGTGTTACCTATCACAATCTATACATGATAGTACACACACTCCGAATATATTAAATGGTAACCAGTGGGGGCGTGGCCTGGAGCTTGAAGGGAATGGCAGCAGACTAGCTGAGCTCTGCACCTCTGTGGCTCAAAAACCCCTTCCAGCCTTGATAAAATCGGCGATGGGCAGACAAGACAACGTGCCCACTAGCAACCGACAAAACAGGTCACAATCTACCCCCGGATCCCACAGAAAACCAGAGATATTTGAGACACAAGCTCTGAGGACAAGAGGACGTGCTGCTGCCAAGATGGCGCTGCTGGAGCATGAGGCTGCACACAGTGAGGACTCAATGTCGGCTTCAGAGGACATGGTAAGAGACACAGACCACTCTGACCACCCACTGCGCTTCTCTGAGATGGCAAAATTTGCAGCAGACATTATAAGTACATTCTCCTCAGCCATCACTGACCTAAGAGCAGATTTTATGGCACTATCAGACCGCTTGTCCCATACTGAGAGAGCAGAAGCCAAAAGAGACAGAGCGGTGGAGAAGCTGACATCCACAGTCTCATCCCATGCCACGCATTTAATTCTTATTAATAGACATTTAGAAGATTTAGATAGCAGAGGACGCAGGGCGAACATTAGAGTGAGAGGAATACCTGAACATATAGAAGCTGCACAACTCAAACCAACACTCCAAGCAGTCTTTAATGACCTGCTTGATCGCCCTAAGGACACTGACATTGAATTTGTCCGGGCGCACAGGGCCCTCAGATGCAGCTCCACCAAGGGATATAGTTTGCTGTTTACAAAATGTCCCACTAAAGGAGGAGATATTAAACAAGGCCAGGCGCAATGAAAGGATCCTTTTTGAAGCACATGCTGTGACCCTGTTCCAGGATCTATCTCACATAACACTGCAGAACAGACGAGCCATGCGGCCTATGATCACTGCATTGAAAGATAAAGGCATACCATATCGTTGGCGTTTTCCTTTTGCCATGAATGCCACATACATGGGAAAACAATACTACTTAAGAATGCCTGAAGATATCCCAGCTTTTTGTGAACATCTACAGCTTCCCCTGATTGATTTGCCAGACTGGTACAAAGAATTCCGCATTCCATCACAGGGATCATCCCCACCAACTACTCCCCAAGCATCACCTTTTAGGCCTTCATCATCCAAAAAAGCCAAGCCCGACAAATACCCGGGATCCAGCACAAGCAGATAAGCCTACACCTCCAAAGGCATGAGAATACAGGAAAATGCCTAACTTCCTTACCTTATACCCTGTCTGTCTCGCTTATCTGGACCATGAGATTTGACTAGTTTCTGCAACCACCACATTGTCTGACCTGACATGCACAGACAGTTTATAGCATCACAAGACCATAGTTGCCAACATTGCAAAAAAAACATCTGGGACACTTTTTTTGTATTGAGGCGGAGCCTTGCTATAATCAGGGGGAGGGGCATTCGTTTGTAGGCGTGTCATGCTGGAGTGAAAAATGCGGCGTGGTTTACGCACGATAGTGGGTGTGGTTTAAATGGGCGTGGTTCAAAGGGGTGTGGCTAGAGTCCGAGGTGAGAGAAAGAGAGAGAAAGAAATAGAAAGAAAGAAGCCAGATCCTACACCACAATAGTAATGTGTAACAAAATTGGCAGATAAGGATACTCCAAAACACCTGTTGGCGCTTCAATCATCCCGGCACCATGGTTGTTACGGTGTCAGGATGATTGAAGTGCATTATTTCTATTTTTACATTGTAATATAAAATGAAATCATTCAACTCACCATAATGCCGAATCAGTGGAAGCCCTGAGCGTGTTACCTGCCACGTCGCCTGCCACCAGATGGCCTCCCCAGCAGTCCGTCCTTGCATCAGGTGCCTCCCCAGCAGTCCGTCCTTGCATCAGGTGCCTCCCCAGCAGTCCGTCCTTGCATCAGGTGCCTCCCCAGCAGTCCGTCCTTGCATCAGGTGCCTCCCCAGCAGAGCCCCCTCCACACTTGTGGACAAGGGTCCAAAAATCGTGCTTGTCCCGGGAAATTCGGGACTGTTGGTAACTATGCAGGCGTCCCCAGTGGAGTCCCCCCTTACATCAGGCGTCCCCAGTGGAGTCCCCCCTTACATCAAGTGTCCCCAGAGGAGTCCCTCCTTACATCAGGCGTCCCCAGCGGAGTCCCTCCTTACATCAGGCGTCCCCAGAGGAGTCCCTCCTTACCTCAGGCGTACCCAGCGGAGTCCTTCCTTACATCAGGTGTACCCAGAGGAGTCCCCCTTACATCAGGTGTCCCCAGCAGAGTCCCCCCTTACATCAGGCGTCCCCAGCGGAGTCCCCCCTTACATCAGGCATCCCCAGCGGAGTCCCCCCTTACCTCAGGCGTCCCCAGCGGAGTCCCCCCTTACATCAGGCGTCCCCAGCGGAGTCCCCCCTTACATCAGGCGTCCCCAGAGGAGTCCCTCCTTACCTCAGGCGTACCCAGCGGAGTCCTTCCTTACATCAGGTGTACCCAGAGGAGTCCCCCTTACATCAGGCGTCCCCAGCAGAGTCCCCCCTTACATCAGGCGTCCCCAGCGGAGTCCCCCCTTACATCAGGCGTCCCCAGCGGAGTCCCCCCTTACCTCAGGCGTCCCCAGCGGAGTCCCCCCTTACATCAGGCGTCCCTAGCGGAGTCCCCCCTTACCTCAGGCGTCCCCAGCGGAGTCCCCCCTTACATCAGGCGTCCCCATCGGAGTCCCCCCTTACATCAGGCGTCCCCAGCGGAGTCCCCCCTTACATCAGGCGTCCCCAGCGGAGTCCCCCCTTACCTCAGCCGTCCCCAGCGGAGTCCTCCCTTACCACAGGCGTTCCCAGCGGAGTCCCCCCTTACCACAGGCATCCCCAGCGGAGTCCCCCCTTAACCACAGGCGTCTCCTGTCTCGGCCGCCATTATTGTTTCCCCTTCCCCGAAGGGGAACAAAATAGAGGCGGAGCCGACAGTGTGGCTGAAAAAAAAAAAAATTAAGCTGTGGCGCTGCCGACCCCCGCCCCTTTCCATTACAGACAGACCTGCAGCGGGGCGGGGCGGGGGGGTGGCCTGCCGGCCAGCCAAAACACAGATGTAGTACAATAGAAGATAAAGCTGCTGCGGCGCCGCCCACCCCCGGGGAGGTGCGGGGTGTGGGCGGCGCCGCAGCGGCTTTATTTTCTATTGTACTACATCCGTGTTTTGGTCTTTTTGAACATGGCGGCCGGCCGAGACATTGTCTCCGCCAGCCGTGGACCTCTAGCGGCGGCGGCCTGCGGCGTCCAAATTCGGGGAAAACGGGAAAAATCGGATTGGCCGGGACATTGGCCGGGACAAAATAAATCCGGGAAAAGGGTTTGAATCCCGGGAACGTCCCGGCCAATCCGTGACTGTTGGCAACTATGCAAGACTGGCCACAACAAACATGAGAGCCTGTACTGACCTTTCATGGCAGCAATAACCATCCAACTTCACCATAATGTAATCTTATTTCTTGAATACAGGAATTGTCTTAGCAGAAAACTCCATAAATGCTTTGACTCCATATAAAATTTCTTGTTCAGGAGTGACATCTACTGGAGGAAACTGGGATGGCATTATTTAAGCCTTTTACAGGCAAAGAAACCTTACGGCATATCCGATCACAAAATACATGGCAAGGTTTGAAATATGCTATCGTGAAAGGTTTTGGCTGAACATAACTGCCTTTTTTCTTTTTCTTTTATTGGTTTGATTACAAGACATGATTATGTAGAGAGAATGATGGAAAAGATTTTTTCTTGTTTTTTCTTCTCTCTTTTTTCTCTCAATTTCCTTCAGCAACTAGAACAAACTGTCATCTTAAAGTATAACATTGCTTCTGCTTAAGATTTTTGATACAAGGGTGACACCTCATGGTGAAAAGTTGAAATGGCATTAGAGAAGGGAAAACATTCTCTCTTCACAGGTCATAGAGTCTTAAAACAGCAAAGTTGGATGTATATTGACTCGAGTTTCCAGTTATGTATGCCCACTGCTCAGCGTTCTCTGTTTATTTTCATTAATTTAAAATATATGCCAGTTTGAATACAATGCATGAGCTCCTAATGAAAGAGATAGATTTATGGGAAAGGGCAACTGCATGTCTAGCATTTACTAAGAAACTCAAACTGTGCACACAAAATTCTCAGGTGGAGAAGTGGATTCTATATGGTCCAGATCAGTTATGAGCCGGTCGGGAAGATGCTCCCCCGCCTGACTTGTAACCCCCACTAGACTGCCAACAATTATGATGGATCTAGGAGCGAGATGATAGATATCTTCTGATGCCAAATATGTCGTTTCTGTAGGTGGGACCTAGTTGGTCCACCCGGAGGGGCGAATATGACGGCATAACTACTCATAGATGTTACATAACCATTGTTATTACACTCAGTTCAGAAGTATAGACACATGCCCGATTTTACAAGGTTTAACTAAGTTGGAGGGCGCCTGGATGTCCTTAATATAAGTTTAATGGAAAACTGGTGCATGATTGTTGCTATGCACCACTGCTCCACATTGTTTACACTGTTAAAATTTTATACCAAACTCATGTTATCGCCTCAAAGGCTGGAAGGGGTACATGACTCATTTTATTTTTATATGCTTTAAGATGAGTCACGGGAGTTCACACTCACTATTGTACTTACACCAAGTTACTTGATCAGGTTTTAAGGTATAACTACCCCTGATCCGCTACAGTGACTACCTCCCATTGCTCCCACCAGTGGATGTGGGTTGGCTTTACCAACACCCACCCACTATATTTCTCTCCTTAGGATAACACCTGGAGACGTGTTTACTACTTCTCATTGCAAGTAACACTCATCTGGAAAGTTACTATAACCTTACTTTTTCTTTTTCTTATCTTTACCTTTTACTAAAACTTTCTCCTCCTTTTTCTCACCTTTCTCCCTTCCTGCCTTCCTCTTCCCAATTTTACATATATTTTATTTTATCTTAAACACAGACCTTTAATTTGACAATAGGATATTCACGGTTGTCTCTTAAGTAAATAGATCATAATCTCTGATCTATCAAAATGTCATATACATCGATAAATAACTATTCTTTTGTGATATCCCACAATGTCAGGGGCTTGAATACACCAGAGAAAAGAGTTTCGCTACTTTGTGAACTACATAAAGCTAAACTTGCGGTGGTATTTCTCCAGGAGACTCACTTCAAAACAGGTAACATCCCCAAACTACATGACAAACACTATCCACAAACCTTTCACGCAACTAACCCCACATCCAAATCTAAAGGAGTTTCCATTCTATTACATAAGAATTCAGAGATTGTTGTTTCACAACAATTAATGGATGCAGAAGGGAGATACATCTTCCTCAAAGGTGAATGGGCGGGGATTCCAATTACGTTGGCCAATGTATATTTTCCTAATTCCGCACAAATCACACTTTGCCAACATGTAATTGATGAACTAAAGAGCTTTGCAACAGGTTGCATCGTGTTTGGGGGGGATTTCAACTTAGCTCTGAATCCTTTACAGGACACATCAGATGGCAAATCTAGTGTGCCATATAAAAAACTAAAGAAGATCAAAACACTCCTTGCCTCACTCACTTTAATTGACTCATGGCGCTCATGTAACCCCAAATTGACAAAAAAATCTCCTGCGCTCTCGGTGTATCGTCAAAACACGGGTAGTGTAATTCCGTCTAAAGGCAAAGTCTGAAGTCTTGCAGCCCTCCTCAGAACAATGGGTGTTCATATGGCTAGAGAAAACAAAGGAGAAAGGAGGGCGCACCAACCTAGTGCATTACCACTTAAACGTTTTATTTAAATTATAAAAAGTAGTAATCCTACTCACAATCAAAGCTTAAATGAAAGCTTATCGGAAAAATCAGCTGGAATTTTTCGGCACCTGCCGACTGGACTCAATGACAGAGAGGGTCTGACAATACCTCAAACCTTTGGATAGCTGACGCGTTTCTGGGGCGCACCCCTTTCCTCAGAGCCTAGATGGTCCATACGTATGGACCATCTAGGCTCTGAGGAAAGGGGTGCGCCCCAGAAACGCGTCAGCTATCCAAAGGTTTGAGGTATTGTCAGACCCTCTCATTTAAGCTTTGATTGTGAGTAGGATTACTACTTTTTATAATTTAAATAAAACGTTTAAGTGGTAATGCACTAGGTTGGTGCGCCCTCCTTTCTCCTTTGTTTGCTCATGTAACCCAACAGGAAAGGATTTTACATACTTCTCAGCAATACACAGCAAATTCACACACATTGATTACATCTTCCTTACAGAAAGAGACTTACCCTTCTTACAATCAGCCAAGATTGGAATAAAGACTTTCTCGGACCATGCACCCATATCAATGACCTTGCATAAAAAAAACAGAAGGCCTAGATCCACAAATTGGAGGTTAAACCCTTCCCTGCTCACTGATATGGCAGACGCAAACAAAATATCAGAAACAATTAAATATTATTTTAAAGAAAACGAGTCGGAAGACATATTACCTATGAACATATGGGAAGCTCACAAATGCGTGGTCGGAGGGGAATTTATCAGGTTGGGGGCTGCAAAAAAGAGAGAAGCTGAAAAAGAACTCTTGGCTTTAACGCAGGCCATAAGTGATATGGAAGCCAAACATAAACAATCTTTAGCAATTGAAACAGCCACAGCTTTACTTGAATTACGGAAAAAACTACAGTCTATTCTGAACCTCAAGGCTCAAAAGATCCTCTTTTCAAGAAGGGGTTTTTCTATGAACATGGGGATAAATCAGGTAAATTTTTAGCAAAAGCATTAAAAGAAACATTGTTATCCACAAATATTCTAGCCATTAAAACTAGACAAGACCGAATAACTTATGATACTCAAGATTGCCCGACGATTCCAAGAATATGATACAGATCTGTATAATCTACCACCTACACACAAACCCAAAGACCTTACAGGACCAAGAGCAGAAATAATTCACAAATTCCTCACAGATAGCGGACTCCCCACTCTAAATGACACAGACACACAAACATTAGAGGAACCAATAACAGTACTAGAAATGACCGAAGCTATTAAATCCCTTAAATCAGGGAAAAGCCCAGGACCAGACGGCCTCACGGCACACTATTACAAGACATTCTCCGATATCCTGACACCTCACCTCCTCAAGACTTTGAACTCACTAAAAAACCCACAAGTCATCTCTGAAGACTTTTTAAGAGCCCATGTAGCGGTATTACCTAAACCTAATAAAGACCCAACAGACTGTGCCAATTACAGACTGATATCCCTACTTAACCTTGACTTGAAATTGCACGCAAAAATACTAGCAAACCGACTAAGACCTTTACTGAATCAACTAATAGGACCAGAACAGGTGGGATTCATGCCTGGCAGGGAAGCCAAAGATAATGTGATAAAAGCTATGAACCTCATACATAAAACACACATAGATAAACACGAAGGCATGCTATTATCAACTGATGCGGAGAAGGCCTTCGACCGAGTGTCGTGGGACTTCCTATTTGCCACATGCTCCCATATAGGTCTAAAAACACATATGCTAACTTGGATAAAGGCCTTATACCACAACCCGACAGCTCAGATCAAAATAAATGGTACACTATCTGACAAAGTAAGAATTCAAAATGGGACTAGACAGGGATGCCCATTATCACCCCTGCTATTCATTCTCACCCTGGAACCACTAATCCGCACTATAAATAAACTACCTGACATTCATGGTTTTAATGTCAATGACAAAATATATAAATGCGCAGCATATGCGGACGATTTACTGTTTTTTATATCCCAACCACATATCACCATGCCCAACTTATGTAACGTATTCTCCCAATATAGCTATATATCAAATTTCAAAATTAATAACAATAAATCCGAAGCTTTGAACTTGACACTACGGGAAACCACACTAAATAATGCAAAAAACAATTGCAAATTCAAATGGGAAACAACATCCCTCACATACTTGGGGATACAATTAACTCCGAAATTAGACTCAATGTACAAAGTCAATTTTCAACCACTCTTACAAAACATTACCAAAGATCTAGAGAAGTGGACGTTGAATTTTTTTTCTTGGTTTGGCAGGGCAGCTATAATTAAAATGTCAATTCTGCCTCGAATACTATTTTTTTTTTCAAACAGTACCTATACTACTACCCTCGAAGTTCTTCAAATCCTTACATAGCTTGTTAAGAAAATTTCTTTGGGCCTCCAA
The DNA here is from genome assembly GCA_029206835.1 of Rana muscosa. Classification (NCBI taxonomy): domain Eukaryota; kingdom Metazoa; phylum Chordata; class Amphibia; order Anura; family Ranidae; genus Rana; species Rana muscosa. The sequence goes on along the minus strand of CM055127.1, from coordinate 254,797,037 downwards.
AAAACCAAGAATCAGTCTGAACTTACTTACTATGAATAAACAAAATGGAGGCATGGGTTTTCCCAATTTCAAAAATTATTACCTAGCTACGCATCTAACTAGAATCATAGATTGGACTTGCCACAATGAGAATAAAGATTGGGTGGGATTGGAGAATAGCATGGGACCTATACCGGTGTCACACACCCCATGGATACCCTGGAACTCATGTCCGAAAATACTGAAACAACATCCCCTCATAGGGGCAACACTAAAAAACCTACAAACAATTACTCAGAGACACTCACTCACATCCTCATTGGGGCCACTAACCCCACTGACAACTAACCCTGACTTCCCATTGGGAATGGATGGTTCTATCCGATCTCTTTGCAACAGAAACACACCACTCTTAGTTGCACACTGCTTAAAGAATAACAAAATCAAGTCTCATGTAGATTTGCAAAAGGAAGTAGGACAAATACCCCTACACATCACGGAATATCAACAAATACATGATTTCATCATGAACTCTCAAAGACAAAAACATTTCACTAGACCCTTAACGCCCTTCGAAACCATATGTTTCTTGGCTACCACGACCACAAAGAACATCTCCTTAACATACACCTGGTTGCAGTCCTATGATTTACAGGAGCCCAACAGACACAAAATATTCTGGGAAACAACCCTAAAAAGAACCTTTACGAGAGATCAATGGCTACAAGCCTGTGTGTTCGCACACAAATGCACAATCAGTGTGAGATTACAAGAAACTTCATTCAAAATCCTAACAAATTGGTATATCACACCAAACAAATTACACAAATGGTTCTTGACGGTTCCTGGACATTGTTGGCGCTGCAACCGGGAAGAAGGCACCTTATACCACATCTGGTGGGAATGTGACTTGATTAAACCCTTTTGGGACCAAGTAATCAAGATCATAAAACACATTACAGAAACAAAAATTCATTTAGACGCAGCTTGCTGTCTTATAATCATCACCAATTGTACCATGAGAAAATACAAAAACTCCTTGACCAGATTCTTAATTACTGCAGCAAAAACAGTGATACCGAGGCACTGGAGAAGTACTGCCGCACCCACGATTAAAGAATGGCTAGAAGAGATACATCTACTCAGAGGTATGGAGGAGATCAGGGCTACATCACAGGAGAATACAGAAAAATTCAATAAAATGTGGCAACCGTGGATCATTTTTAAATACTCTGATTCCTATACCACCTTTACTCGAACATAGACCTTCAAATATAGAGAAACGTGAATGAACAATACTTCTCCTTATTTTTATTTCCCTTCCTTCTATTCCCTTTCATTTCTATCATTATACCTTCTTCTATGGGCTTCTCCCTGAGGTCCACAAAGTTTTACTTTTGTTCCTTTCTTTTTGAGATTAAATAATCAATTTTTTCTACAAATATTCAGAGTATTTCTAAATAGACTATCGATGCAATGATCGGTTAATTACGAAGCCACTTCAATGGTTTTATTATTAAAATACTCTACTATTGAACTCAATTATACAATGTTATACTTTTATATGATACTTATGTACAAATGCTAGTATGATTGTACAAATGTTATTATTAAGCATTAATAAAAGCTTTATGGTTTAAAAAAAAAAAATGGTAAGCAGTGCACTATGTGCAATGATAACACACTGATAGCAAGTGATAACGTATAACTGTTTTACTCTTGGTTAAAAGACATAGGTTGAAACATAACACATAACCTGCTTACAGAGCCCTGCAGCAATAGATATAGTACACACTAATAACGCAGCGCGGTCACACACCACTTACGTGGATCACGAATCTCAGAAGCAGGCTTATGATACGTCTTTTTGAACGGCAGCACGAGCGGGAGAAATCAGCACCAATAGGAGTCATCTCCAGCGCTATTACCAGCCCGGAAGGTCGCCATAGACCGCTGACATCCATCCCCTACAGGGACAGCAGAAGTTATAATACCCTGCACGGGGACTACTGTACCTTCGAGTGGAACACTTCTTCCTGCTGCCACGGGTTCCCCGCATGTGTATGAGGAGAGGACAAAACCCGGAACTGAGGATGTCCCTTATAACTATCCAGGCCTGTTGAGTGGACCTCTGGTCCATGTTACTTTATAATGCTGGCATCCCACTTTCATGCTGACTCTGCTCTATGATCTCTGCCTCATCAACAGTCTGTTGTCTGTGCTTTATCTGGACTGGCTCTGTATACAATTACACTGCTAACCTCCATAAACTGCCTTAATCCCAGCTCCATATGTGCATTGATCCACTCTATGATCTGGTTGCAAACTACAGCCTTTCACTGAAGACATCTTTCCATATTTGCTGTTTACTTTGCTATATGCCACCACTCCCATAACCTCTGAGCTACAGTACCTAGCCACTTTACCTTACTCTGTATGCCCACTTAGGGGTCTGGTCAGATCTACGTTTTTTGACCATACAACACACAGTGCAATCGACTGGACAATAAGTCCAGCCAACTACTCTGTTTGAGTATTACTGCATGCATGCATCCCCATGTAGCTGTTTGTTTTTAAATTTGACAACGTTGTCTCATTTATTTTAATATATTCTGGGTGTTGGTGGAGGGTTTTGAACATCATTTATTGTGTCTACTGTCTTTTTTCTATTAATAAACCGTTTTGCATATGCGGCGTGGTCCGCCTGTGGCTCCTTTATCCTGGGGTGGCTTCTTTCTTATCCTGCCCCAGGGGGGTTTTTTGTTTCAGTTATCGTCCAGTGCCACAGAGACCACACCTTTACTGGTGATTCCGCCCTAAATGGGATACTGTGCCAAGATTGCCATTTGACACAGTATTTTTGTATTTAGTGAGCCTGGACCCTATCTACCCTCTTTCTCCAACATTACTGCACCCTGTCCTGCATCCTTCCCAGCTGCCAGCAGAGTTACCCACTGCACCGTGAAAGAAAGGTAACGTTCCTGTCCATGCCTGCTGGACCATGAGTCAGCGGTAATATGCACCTTACCGCTGACTGCCCTGTCCAACGAGGCCAAGACATTGCCTTCCACATGCTGGTAGAGAGCCGGAAAGGCCTTCCGTGAAAAGAACTGGCGTTTGGGAACCTGCCATTGAGGTACCGCACATTCCACAAATTCATAAAAGGGGGCAGAGTCTACCAGCTGAAAAGGCAGCAGTTGCAGTGCTAGCAATTTGGCCAAGCTAGAATTCAGACGCTGAGCATGTGGATGGCTGGGACCGAATTTCTTTTGACGGTTTAGCAACTGGGGAAGGGAAATTTGCCGGCTAAAATCGGATGTTGGTGTACCGCTAGCAGATTGGCCACAAGTACTTGGGACACTTATTTCTATACCTTCATTCCTCTCAGTGCAGGTTTCTGAGAGGACTGGAGGTATAGTGGGGTTGGAGATCCCAGCTGATGAGGAGCAAGGAGAGGTCTGCCTTGTTCTTTGGTGTGGGTCTTTTAAGTACTGTTGCCAACGGACTGCATGGGAGGTCGTCATATGTCTGGTCAAGCATGTGGTGCCCAAGTGGCTGCTGTTTTGGCCACGCTTGATACGCTTCAGACATATGTTGCAAACAGCAATGGTGTGATCTGCTGCACACGTGTCAAAAAAGGCCCACACCAAAGAACTTTTCAAAATATGTGGGGAGTCAGCAGCGCCCTGCACCTGCTTAGTTCTGCGGTGTGATGCAATAGGGTGGCTGCCCTTAAGCTGCCCCCTGGAGGGCATCCTGCCTCATTGGAGATGTGCCTCCTCCTCCTCTCTTCTATCAGGCATCCAAGTAGAGTCAGTGACCTCATAATCCCCTCCCTCCTCGTCACTGGAGCAAACTTGGCAGTATGCTGCAGCTGGGGGAACATGACTGCCAGTTTCTTGTCCTTCTTGGGCACCCCCTCTCTCTAGGCTCATGTTACTCCCTTCCTCCCTTCCTCAACCTGGGTACCATCATCGGAGCCTTCAAACCGCTGCTCAACCTCCTGCAGCATGTACCCGACACTGTGGTTGAATAGTTCGGGGGACTCCTCCATGCATTATGGTGGGGCTAGGGAAGGAGTGACTGTTGACATGGAGCCGATGGAATAGGCCGCTTTGGCAGCTGCATTGGCAGGCAACATACTCTGAGCCTGAGTGGCAGAGGATGAGGACGGCTTTGTTTGTCTGTTTGTTTGTTTGACGGCCATTCCACCAACACTATGCATGTTGTGGCTCAATAACACGGCCAGCTGCAGAAAAAAAGGACAAGCATGCCCCACGGCCACGTGCTGAGGATGCACCGTGTCCACGACCAGCACTGTTGCCTCTTTTAGTGGCCTGTGAGCGTCTGCCTCTCCTTGGTGGCCTTCCGGACATGCTGTCAATTTTGTTTAGCAAAACCACACTACACTGTATTGTGTACTGTGTACACCAACAGTAAAGTAGTAGAAACTGCAGTAGGTGTGCACATTATTTTGTACACCACCAGAAGTCTAATAGCAACTATGGGTGCACTGTATGTATTGTGTACTGTGTACACCACCAGAAAAGTAGTAGCAACTGCACTATGGGTGCATGGTACTGTGTACATCACCAAAAGTGTAATAACAACTATGGGTGCACTGTATTGTGTACACCACCAGAAAAAGAGTAGCAACTGCACTAGGGGTGCACAGTATTGTGTACACCACCAGAAGTCTAATAGCAACTATGGGTGCACTG